>OW119922.1:119271679-119621608 GCA_933210815.1 Meta bourneti
TATCGTTGCAAAAGCATTCACATTTATCCCTATATAAATTAATCTTACTGCAAAAATGATTATAATTAAATATTTTTCTACCCAATGGTATATCATATTTAAAGCATTTTTTTATGGTATGAAATTTTATAGGAAAAATATTCATTAAATTATTTATAATTTTATTGAAATTAAATTTATCAAAGATTGGGTGTTTAAATCCTATTTTCAAGTAAATTAAATTATCATTATTAATAGTTTTTTTCATATTAATTTTAGAGAGTCGAGCTTTGTAAATATCATGTAGTAAAAGTAGAAAATGAGGATTAAGAGAGTCTAGTGTTGTGAAAAAAATTTTAAATTTGAGACAAGTTTTGTCATTCAAGGAAAAAATAAATCTTTTTAAGGGTTTAAAGTTAAAACTCTCAATAAAAATTTTTTCTAAAGTTTTTAGATATTTTGTAATGTCTGCAAATTGTTTATTGCTTTCAGAGTTTTTTATTTTTTTATTAATACCGCTACCCCTACAACCTCTATTCGTTTTGATTCTTGAAGTGTGGAATAAAGTATATGTGTTACAGTTACCTAAATTAACTTGTGAATTTTGAAATAAATCATTTAAACCATAAGGAGCAAGTGTTTTATATTTTAAGATGTAAATATTTTCTTTAGCCAGTCGTAATTCAGTATTGCTTATAATTTCAAGTATAGTAATAATTGCATTATTAAAGCCATGTAATGAGAAATGATGGAACTCTAAGTTAAAAGGGGAATGGGAGTTATAATTTTTAATATTAGAGCGGTGTAGATTAATACGTAAGTTCAAGGAGTTACTGGTTTGACCTATATTATATAGGTCAAACCAGTAACTCCTTGAACTTACGTATTAATCTACACCGCTCTAATATTAAAAATTATAACTCCCATTCCCCTTTTAACTTAGAGTTCCATCATTTCTCATTACATGGCTTTAATAATGCAATTATTACTATACTTGAAATTATAAGCAATACTGAATTACGACTGGCTAAAGAAAATATTTACATCTTAAAATATAAAACACTTGCTCCTTATGGTTTAAATGATTTATTTCAAAATTCACAAGTTAATTTAGGTAACTGTAACACATATACTTTATTCCACACTTCAAGAATCAAAACGAATAGAGGTTGTAGGGGTAGCGGTATTAATAAAAAAATAAAAAACTCTGAAAGCAATAAACAATTTGCAGACATTACAAAATATCTAAAAACTTTAGAAAAAATTTTTATTGAGAGTTTTAACTTTAAACCCTTAAAAAGATTTATTTTTTCCTTGAATGACAAAACTTGTCTCAAATTTAAAATTTTTTTCACAACACTAGACTCTCTTAATCCTCATTTTCTACTTTTACTACATGATATTTACAAAGCTCGACTCTCTAAAATTAATATGAAAAAAACTATTAATAATGATAATTTAATTTACTTGAAAATAGGATTTAAACACCCAATCTTTGATAAATTTAATTTCAATAAAATTATAAATAATTTAATGAATATTTTTCCTATAAAATTTCATACCATAAAAAAATGCTTTAAATATGATATACCATTGGGTAGAAAAATATTTAATTATAATCATTTTTGCAGTAAGATTAATTTATATAGGGATAAATGTGAATGCTTTTGCAACGATATAAATTATAGGCCTTATTTAAATGATAGTCTAGGACATATTGCAACTGGCAATCTTGGAATTATTGATAATGAACAATTAAGGGAATTAATGTATAAAGGTACTAAATTCAGACCTATTTATAGTATTAAAAAAAGTTTTATACTTAAAAGTTTCCTCGAAGACATTGATAATTTTTGTATTTTGACTTCTACTAAATTTAATACCCCAATTTACCTCTTCACAGAATGGAAATGGAAACTTTACAATGACTTTAAAATTTTTATAAATGAAAATCCCCCACTTTCTGGAAAAAACACTGATTACTACAAAGCAATAATGCTAGCTATAAAAGACTTACAAAATAAATTCATAATAACACCGGTAGATAAAGCATCAGGTAACTATGCTATTATCTGTAAAAAACTATACTTACATTTGCTAGATACTGAGCTTAAAAATTCTGATACCTATAAGTTCTGCAAATCCACATATACAACTATTGTTAAAAAAATTATTTCTTCAAATAAAAGATTAAAAATTTCTAATCTTCACATTATTTTACCTTACATAACTGTTGTACCTAAATTTCATAAAAATCCTTTGAAATTCCGATTTATTACTTGTGGTACAAATTCTTATATGATTAAACCCGGTATCTTATATATATACTTTGTAAATATCTAAAAATTATCCTTAATACCATTATTGAAGAAGGTTTCACTTGGATTACTAGTGATAATAATAACGTTTTAAATTATATAAATAAAAATATTATTAATAATATACTTACCTACGACTTTAAAGACCTATTTACTAGCATACCTTTGGACAAACTTAAAGATGTACTTAACTACTATTATCATGACTTTAAAAATCTGATTACTATTGATTTTGAGGATTGGGAATTTTTGGTAAACTTCTGTATCTATAATAATTTTATTTTTAACGGTGAGCATTTATTTATTCAAGTTAAGGGTATACCCCAAGGCTCCAATTTTTCTTCCATTCTTGCTAATTTATTTCTTCATTATTATGAAAAAAATTTTTGCCTACAAATTAATTCTGCCTTTAGATATATTGATGATTTAATTGTTTTCAATGATACCAATTTTGCTAACCTTTGGAATTCGATTTACCCTGATGAATTATATTTATTGAAAACCAATTCAGATAACAATAAAGCCGTCTTTCTAGACTTGAATATATATACTTTAAATAATAAAACTGATATTAATATTTATGATAAGAGAGATGATTTTGAATTTCCGGTTTTTAAATTGATATATTGGGATTCTAATATTTCTAAAAAAATTTATTACAATACAATCGCTGGTCAACTGATACGTTTCAATAAAATTTGCAACTCTAAATCTAACCTTCTTTTGCAATGTAATAATCTCATTAACACACTTCTTAATAATAAATACCCTCACTCTTTTTATAGGATTATTTTTGAAAGATTTAAGATAACTAATATTATTTAATAGCTTATTTCGGAGACTATCCTGTTGACTATCAATTTTAAAAAACTGGATTTGAACACTATTTTTTCGACTTCCGATTCCGATGTTCCGGTTCGGAATTCCGAGTCGGAATTTCGAGTCGGGGTTCCGTGTCGGAATTGCGGTTCCGATTTCTGATATACGGCGTTATGAATGGCATTTGTTGGCGGTCCTCATGTAGTTTGCGGCGGGTTGTTGTCGATCTTAGGTCAATCTATTTGGGTAGGTTTGTTTTCTCCTTTTAAATTTTAATTTAATTTTTAATTTTAATTTAATTTTAATTTTGTATTATATTATCTTTGGTATGTGTCCTTGGTTGTCCCTGGTTTTGTTTTTCTAATTTTTGTTTTTCTAATTTATTTTCTTATGGTGTTTGGAGGGGGGTGTGAGCTACTTTTGGTATACTGCCGCTCACATGCAGAAAACACCATATTGTGTTGACTGGGTGAGGCTCCTCCCTGATGACGCCCTCATCCACCAACACTTCCAGCATTTTTTTCAAAATTTTCTTAAATTTCTTGATTTTAAAATTTTTGGATTTCTCTTTGTTTTGGTTTGTAATTTTGAATTATTTTACTTTCCATGTTGTGTCTGCAGCTTTAGCGCGCATACATGGACAGTTCTGCCTTCTGCTTTCTGGATTCTGCTTGACTATTTTTTACCCCCAACTTTTTTGGTTTTTTGGCTTTTTACTTATCTGCTTTTTGATCTTTTGGCATTTTGCTGGTCTGCATTTCTAATATTTTGACTTTTTGATCTTTTGGCGTTTTGCTGGTCTGCATTTCTATTGTTTTACGTTTTGATGTTTTGTATATTCTGTAATTTGATTGTTTTTATTATATATATATATATATATATATATATATAATATATTATATATATAATATATATATATATTATATACATATATACACATATATATATATTATATATATATATATTATGTGTCACATATATATATATAATATATATTATATATATATATATTATATATATATATATATTATATATATATATATATATTATATGTGTGTGTGCACAAGAGTTCTGAGACAAAAAGGAGCAGTCCATCTCATAGCATTACACATTGCGATCTGCCCGCTAAAAAAGTTGCGAGCAGAGTCCTTATGGCGTCAGTCCAACCGCATGTTCATAAACAAATAGTTTGCGAAGAGGAGAGTTGGCACCTGCCTTTTGCTGTAATTTTTTGCTGACACGAGTTCTTCAACGAGGCTCTTGACCTCGCAATCGTCTACCCATTCTCACAGAAGACTTGACTTATAGTAATGAAATTAATTTTATCGGTGACATACAGTAGTACAATGTATAAATAAATGAAATTACAGAATTGTGATTCAAAAGGAATATGTTAAAATCAGTAATTTGTGTCCACCTTTAGCAGTTGTAATTGTGTGAACAAGGTGTGACATTGTCCGACAAAGATTCTGGATGGCTGTCTGAAATGTCGTTCCACGCACATTCAACATCTTCCACAGTTCGTCAGTTGTGACTGCGAGTGATGACATTATTTATTCATACTGTCAAACAGATTACTCCAGTTTTATGATAGCGAAAACAAAACCAAAAGTAAAGAACAAAGAACAGTGAAAAAAACCAGTACAATTATACAACATAAATTATATCATATAAGTATAGAACAAAAATTACACCTAACAATACTGGTATATAAAAGGAACATCTCGTTCGAAACACAACCACAAATAAAAAGTCAAAAGCTCAGTTTTCAAACGTTAAAATTATAAAATTACTTAAATGTATTAAATCGTCAAAGAAAATATCAAGGATTGGGGCAAACTATTGATCGTTCTGACAAATTGAGCTAGTTGATAGATTTTCAAATAATTTTTGCCACAAGAAAGTTTCTTGAAAAACAATTTGATTGCGATTTATATATTTCACTATCTGGCATCTCTTTTATTGTAAAACACGAAGATAGTTCTGCATTCTAGAGAGAATATATTGTACTTGTATCACAAAAAGAATACGATAGTTGATTTTCATAAAAAGCCAGATATTTAAAAGTACGTCTTAGAAATCTATTTTTTCTAATATTATAGCTGAGATATTTTAAGATGGATTCTAGACTGCAAACATACTCTAAAAATTCGTCGCACTAAAGAATTAAAAAAAAACCAAATGAGTACAGTGGTGTCTTCAAAATTTTTGACACGCTAGTTTCAAAAACTGACCCCTCTTATCTTTTTGGTTACTTCAAGAAAATGCTCGTTAAAGTAAATTCGGATTCATACCTAATTTATAGGTCAGAAATATGTCCTCTTGAGAAATTCTGTTAATTTTATAAGCACAAATGACAGAGCTCAATTTTCTAGTAAAAGTAATTGCGGAGCATTTTTCTACGTTCAAGGAAAGCTTATTTTTTATACTCCCATCATATAATTTCACCAATCCTAACTAATAACTCACAATCATGATACGATGAAATGCACCTGTAAATCTTCCAATCATCAGCAAAACGAAAACAAGAATCAAAGGTATCAACCAAATCTATAAATAAAATAAAAGGCACAGATTCCCAAACAAATCCTTGGGGTACAGAAGTACTGCAAAAGCCCTCGGAATAAGCAGATCTATAATGTACAAATAAGTCAGATAAGTGTGTAACTATTTCATTAATTTCTGACTAACGTTGACAATAGCAATATTTAAGCACATAAGATTACTATTTGTGCGTCTTTCAATAAATCCATGTTGATTTACAGAAATTACGTGAGAAGTTTGAAGTTAAATTTTCTGGCACATTATAGATTCAAAAACTTAAAAAAGGACCCAAATAATGATAATATATATTGTTATCTAAATCTATAGTTTTTCAAAGCAAGAATTTATCATCCTTTTTAAACGCACGAACTATTTTTAATTACTTCCAGACATTAGGGAAAATCATTATCCTAAGAGAGAGATTAAACAGATTCAACAAAGGATAAATTAGGCTTTTACTATTCGTTTTGATAATATAGGAAGGAACATTATCCGACCCCATCTATAACCCCGTAGAACAATAACTTCTCAATCTCTTCATCTTGAAAGGTTACGATATCCACCCTAACCAAATCACTTGAGTTTGTGCAACAATCAGGATCACCATAAATGTTATACTGATTAGAAAAATTGTCAACAGAATCGGCTACAAAAATATATTTAAAAGCTTCGGCAATCTTTACTAAAATTCAAAATGCTACCACTACGACACATTAAATTATTACGATCACTTTTTGAACTTCTATTGCGGCAGTAGGACCAGAGATAGACTTAGGATTAGATTTACAAGAGTTTTCAGTAAAATCGATATATTTGTGGGCTTCATCCATATTCAATTGAACTCTTTTCCGAAGAGATTGATAACAATCTAAGTCCTCTGAACTACTTACACCTTTTCTAATGTCTATTCTCTAAATTGAGATTGTTAATGATCTATAGTGAATCATATAGGATATTTTCTATTATATTTCTATCTTTGGAACTTATTTGTCTAAAATTTCATAAGAAACAGTATAAAAGCTAGTCGCAACAGTATTGGCACAAGAAAAATAATTTAAAAGGTTCCAATCGACAGCGGTAGAAAGTAAAAAGTAGACTAAAATCAGTTCAAAAATTGTAACTGAAATCATATACTCAACGAAATATTCCATAGACTTGAATTTATATGAGCGAGTTTTAATAAGATTAATAAGAGTAAAGCCGGATGGCATGCATCTTCAGAAATCTAAAGTAGGGCAACACGAGTCAAACTCGCAGTGCAATACTCAAATTTTGTCAAAGCCAAATCTAAAATCCTATTCATATTATTTCCCATAAAATCGCATTGTTTCAGCTCATCTAGGGAAAGAAAACAAAAGAAATCAAGAAGTAGAGGTGACTAAGAATTTAAATCTGGATTCTGCCAGTTTATAAATGGCAGATTAAAATCACCAAAAAATGAGACTATCGTAACATTAAAGGAAATGTTTATCAACAAGATAAAAAATAATAAAACACAATTATCCGTTGTTGGAGGACAGTAAATACAGTAAATGTAAGTGGAATTGTGGTCGTTCAAAAACATTCTAATCCAAATAGTCTTACTTCTATGTTTCGATAGTGTTGTGTGTGTGTGTGCATTCAATATTCTTTACCCCACCTTCCCTAAAAGTCCCTAGAAGAAAAGTTGGTAAATTCGTCATGTAACCAGGTTGAGCGATCATCGATCCCACCCACACGTGTTCAATGGGGACAAATCTAGCGACCGTGCAGGCCAAGGAAAAAGTGGCACTTGTTAATCACGGAAGAAATGTATTACAATTCGGGTGACAGGGGGACGATCATTGTTCTGTTAAAAGATAATTCCAGGAAAGGTCTGTATGAGAAACGGGACTATTGGTTCTAAGTCTGACTGTTCATGGTCCTGGGATCCGTGTAAAGAGAGAGAGAGTGAATGAAATGAAATAAAACCCCAGACAGTTACGCTTGGATTACTGGACCAGTATGAAGCTCTGGAATATACACTTCCAAATGCCGTTACTCGCTGTGTCTGCGAACAAGGATACGACAGCCATCGGTCACCAGATTGTTTCTGGACTCGTCAGAAAACATATTTCACTCCCATTCATCCCTCCAGTCTGTTGGGACCATTGAAGCCTTTCGCGTCTATGGAATTAAGTTAAAGAAAGTCGCATTAACGGATGCCGAGCTACGAGATCGAGATATTGCAACAATCACCGACGAACATTGCTGAAGCACATCACCTGATGTGTCACCATCTTCTTTCTTATTCCAGTATAAAAAAACTACACTAAGTCATTGAGTCTGTGTAAAAAAAGGTTTTGGGCAATGGCAGATGGAAAATGTCTTCATGTATGGCTCCAATGCAATTGAGGATGTGTGAGGGTGAGGCTGGTAATAAGCCGCACTTTATGCAGGTGGGAAAGGATTTCTGGCCATCAATGAATATAATCTTTTCCAAATGGCCAGATCGGAGCCTGAGAAAGCGGCTAATTGAAGCAAGCAGATCTCCCGGTGTTCCACTGAGGTACCAGTGATGAAAGGGATATGATCTTTTTAAGTAAGGTCGTCCTCTGGGAGCAGGACGGTACTTACGTGTCACCATTCTGCACTGCTGTGCGCACGTTGTGGAAGTCGCCGAACCATCCGTTATCACCATGCGCAGCAAGTGCCTACCTTCCCTTCCTTCCATAATCAAGTGTTTTCCAGTTCAGTCACGACGATGCTTAGAACCATCTACTGCCTATTGATTGTCCTCGCATAATTGTATTACTGTTTCGCCCAACGCGTGCAATATACCACAACATGTTTAATTATTAGCAGAGAAATACCAATCGAATTCACCGACACGATGTTTGAGATTGGTTTTAGGAATCTTTGATATCTTCCGAGTCAGCCTGTTTTGCTTGCACATCCTATTTGGGTACTCAGCTGAGATTTTAATCTCATTTGCGATGATAAACTATCCATCTGCCAAACTTCCGGTCAATCCAACAATTCTTTCTTGGTGTTGCATTCTCAATGAACAGTCAACCCCGAGGTACAGAGTGATCTGTCCTCCCTTCTGTTTTACCCTCGCCTACCCTTCTGCTTTTTGCTATTTTCCTCCTCGTTGTCCTGTGTTTGGCACAGCTTGACCAAATATGGCCCTAATAAAATAAAAAAAGCAGTTCATCAAGTGTTAGACTGTTGTGAAATATCAGTATTGCCCGTGCCAAAAGAAATGATTCACTAGTGTGCGCGCGTAGCATCCTAACGGTTTTTGTGTCGAACACACTAGCAACGTGGACGGAGCAGTCGTCTAGTGTGTGCGTTGTCTTCCCTTTCAGCGGATTCGGAGGACGTGACCGACGCTTCTTACATTACATGGTATGGTTCGCGAGAGAGCTTTTCAAATGCATCATTTCTCGCCAACAGTTTCCTCAAATGCGGGGAAAGCGTGTCAAGAGAGAGAGGAGAACGTGTGGGAATGTGTACGCGTAACAACTGCCTACCTCACTCGCCTCGTCCGCCAATGGGGGGTGAGGTCGAGACGTGGATCAATGATGCCGAATGACGTCACCAGAGTCACGCTCTCAAGCACCCACCGCGTGATGTGTCGAGACGTGACGTCACTCCGCAGAGAAATGGAAAAGTCGATATCCTAATCAGTTGAAGGGACTGCCGGGGACGCCAACTGGGGTACCTTATCGCGGAACAGTTGGCGACAGCTGTTCGCCAAATCGGTGGTACAGGTTCCGATCAATATCGCCTGTTTTTCTTTTCCGATGAAGCGAAGGGAAATCAGATGGACCTCGATTTCAGGACTGCGTGGGAGACGCGTTCTCTAGGGGTTGCAGGGATGATTCTCGTGACATCCCACCGCTTACAAGGAAACAACACATGAAAGCTGTAGGTCTCAAATTGAATTTAGTCGTCATTCATTTGTGGATCTTCAAATCCTAAATTAAAAATCAAACTAACAGAAAAACCTCACAACAAATTGGAGTTTCTTAAAAGTATCGGAATTTTTTCTCTGATCGTTATGCCTAAATTTTGACTAATTTTTTCTACAAAAAGTTTTGAAACCGCCTTTTCACATATTTACACACCTCTCAAAACTCTGGTCCATTTAGGTGTTCGTGCCAAGAGCTTTTGGAATGTAACACACTTTTTAACCCATGACTGACAAAATATTTCTATTTTCTCTTACATATTTACGTTAGTGAGCGTCTTGCGTTATTTTGTGAGCTTTTCGAATTGGATGTTAAGGTTTTATGGCGCCATTGTGAGCTTTCCTATCTCGGATGTGATCCTTATCAGATGTGATCACTATTACCTTTTTCTGCCCATCCATCTTCCTTGATAGCTCATATCAACGATGGAAAGTCAACATCAAGGGGTGGCCTTTCGTTACAAATAACCTTTTTTTTTATTTCAGAAAAAATTGTGTCAAGTTCGATTCCCCTCCCTGGGTGAATTTCTCTCTTTTGTTTCAGTAAAACTTTCCTCGTATGTATATGCATTTTCTTGACGTTGTTTGGCGTAGCTTGGACAAATATGGCCATTGCGGTAAAGCAACCACCAAATGGACTAGATGTAGATGTTAAACTTATGTATGCTTTGGAAAACTATTGTTCACATGTTTGTAAAGTGTGTGACATCCATTTCACATATTTTGTGTTTGTTCCTTTCAGCTATCACCTGGAAAATTTTAAAAAGCACTTTGATTTTTGTGCAAAATAATGGTGACTAAAACCCCTTGAAAAATACATTGCTTTAGCTTAGATATTGGTTTTGTAACCAAGAACCTGGTTTTGTAACCAAGAACCTAATAAAGAGGAAAATAGAACAGCTCTTCAAACACAAAAGGGTCTTCTTCCTTCCAAACTTTAAGCATCCAGTATAAAAGGAAAAGTTTTATTTTTCCAAAGCAATCGCACGACACCTTGCTTTATTTCTCATTGGAAAATGTAGACAAACTGGGGTCAATCATTTGCTAAAAGGGACGTCACATAATTGAAAATGTGAGGGTATCACTCGAAACTAATTCCCAAACTACATATTTAGAATGAGTACGAGAAAATGTTCAACAACATTCTCGCGTCCAGATTGATCGTGGAGCGGTTAATGCTTTGGAGGTCCCAAGCGAAGATAAAGCCATGTCTTTTTACTGTTAAAAGAGTTTGTGCTGCCACACGAGTGGGATCAAGCAGGATTATGTTACGAGCAAGGTGCTTGAAGTTAGACTAAAAAAGTCATTTTCTTAGAAAACTCGAATGATTATTTTATAACTATATGTTCACTAGTAAAGTGGTTAACATTTTATACAAACATTTTATAATTAAAAGTTCAGAATGAAAGAGAGTTTTTGTAACAACTCTCAAACTTCAAAATAAGATTTAAAAATAATTTATAAGTATTGTCAAATATAGTCTCACAGTAGTTGGTTCCATCACTTTAAAAATAAATTTTAGAGGGAAATTAGTTTTTTAATGCAATATTTTAAAAGAAAAAATATTTAAAAAGTGTTTAACGGGCATATTATAACTAAAGATTGAGATTTTAACAATATGTGATTAATGTGGTACGAAAACACCCTTTCTTGACATGCGCACGAGGAATTTGCACGGAAAAGTTGCCTGTACTCAATAAGTGTGCGAAATCTGGATAGTATACAGCAATATCTTCCAAGGCCACACGAGACTCAATTTTTGTCCGCATGATAAACTGGTATACTTTGAAGGAATCCCCTCTTACTTCTATTAATATACTTTTAAAACTTAAGAGAAAGGAATTTTCATATTCACGGCTTATTAGTTTTGGAATAGTTTTAAGAGAATTCACAAGTACTAGTGATTTGAGAGGATTTCAACAAAATATTCGTAAATGTCTCATCAGGATCTTCTCTATTTCTTAGTTTCATCTTTCCATTAACATTGCAACATTCATAATATTTTAATTTGTATGACACTTGAGATGACTTGATGTAACGACTTGCTTGATGATTTGTTGTACGTTGAACGTTGAATCGTACTAATACGTGTATAACAGGGGTGTCAAACTCAATTAAAACACGGGCCATTTAATGCAACTGGTAAGATTCACGCGGGCCACATCACATTTACAAATTTTCTTAAAATTATATTTTGAAGTGAGGATTCGGGAATAGGGATAGGATAATTAAAACACATTATGTAATTGAGTGAATTTAGGGTAATAATTTATAATACTGCAAAAATTGCTTTTATTTAAACTTTTATTTAATTTAATGTATTTATAAAACTAAAATTAATTTTTTACAGGAAACTGCCAGCGCTTTCCTCCTATTAGTTTTCCAATATCTGGAACGTCAAAACGTTTTTTAGTAGATTATTTTTAAACAAAGTCAGTTTTTGTACAAAACTTGTTATTGCATCTTACATATTCGTTATTAATTTATCTTTGCCTTGCAATGTAATACAAGATTATTCAGATGACCTGTAATATCTGTTAAAAATGCCAGATCTTTTACCCACAAAGGATCTTTTATAATCGATATATTTTCGTTTTTTTTTCATCTTTCATTTCAAGAAATACAATTATTTCCTCCAAAAGCAGATAGAAGCTCTTCAGGACTTTGTGGCAGGACAACCCACGAACTTCTGTGTAATAAGGAAGATCTTCGAATTCGCATTCTAAATCTTTAAGGAACGAAGTAAATTGGCGATGGTTAAGTGCTCTCGATCGAATAAAGTTGACTGTCTTAGTTACTGTTTTAAGTACTACCATTTTTAATATTTTTAAACAGAGAACTTGTTGGTGAATAAGGCAATGGAAAGTACTGATTTTTGGTTTATCTGGATATTCATCTTGTAATTTTCTTGTCAGTCTTGACACAAATCCTTTAGTTTCACCCGTCATCGATTCAGCGCCACAAAAAATTACCATCGTGGGACACAAAAAATTACGTTGGGGATCGCATGAGGCCCGCGGGCTGCCAGTTTGACACCCCTGGTGTATAACTTCATTTGCAATTTGAAAATCAAAACTATTGAATATAGCACAGAAATCTAGTATTTGCAGCTTTAATCTTTCACTACTTTCTAGTGAATAATTTAAATCTTTTAATGAAATTGTCCACTTTATTCAGAATCTCATCTGGATTTAAATGGTCTATGCATTCTTATGCCCGACCAGATAGATGAAATCCAATTAGGGATCAGGTACTAAAGTCTAATATTTACTATAACTAATATTCATGTAACTAAAATTATAGCCAATACTTATATAATTAGTGTGTTTCTTAACTGAGCGCTCGAATTAATCCCAATTTAAATAAAGATAAATTTAAAAAGTTACTTTGTTTATAATAATTGAACTTTCAGACCAAAATGTTTCGTTTCCATACTATTCTCATACAAACGAGCGTTTTGAACAAGTGTAATTGCCATGCATCATTAGCGCAGCGTAACATTTACAACTGAGGATGCCGAGATTTGAAATCTTATGCGCACGCATAGCTTCAGACAATTAGTTTACAAATCTTTGACTTAACTTGATTCGCCGTTGTTCCTTTTCCGCAAAGAGAAAACAAATAACTCTATCCTAAGTTTAAAAGGGGCCGTAGTGACTCAATGGGTATGCCCACTGCGCTAGCAACCTTCGAGTTATAGGCGGCGCAGGTTCGATTCCTGTCAAGTGCCTTCCTCCCTGGGTGTATTTCTCTCTTCTGTGTCAGTAAAACTTTCATTGTGTGTGTCTGTCTGTTACTTAATGTTGTATATATTGTGTCTGGCACACATGGCCCTTGCGCCATCAAACCCCAAAACCAAAAGTCCAACTGCACCTAATCTTTGTAACTGGTTATTTCAAAAGCTGTTTTAAAACTTGATGCAGTCTTGTACAAAGGAGGTGAATGAAGATCGAATGGATAGACCATGCGCAGGGACCAATTGTGCATGTAATCTTGACTGGATGCTAGCCTCAATCGGGAGAGGGGAAGAGTTTGTGCCAGTAGAACCATCAGATCAGGAGCTGAAATTATCTGGCATCCGCATTCAATGATTCACTTTTTACGCTGAAAATGAAGGACTGAAATAGAAACTGACGTCCCACTCAAATTTACTTTAAAAAAGTGTCGTTTCTGCTTTTGGTTTAATCGATTATTATTTATATTGCCACCCAATTTGTTTCCCAATTTTTAATTTTTATTTCTTGTCAGGAATTACCGGCTCTTGGATGGGAACAGAATTTCTTCGGAACAACTTCTAATAATGAAAACGGTTTGGTAGTTCACCCCAGATGAGCATATCTGTTAATGTTTTCGAAATTAAATTATACTTTAGTGAAGAGACCAGAGGTCGAAGTTCTCAAAACTCTGGCGTTTTGGCCGCGGTCTGAACTCGATCCGATCTAAGTGATTTTCACACGAGCAGGTGTTAAAGTGACATAAAAGGATGGTTTTCAATCGTAGAAATGCCATTTTAGGATTCGGGTCGAACATTAAACTAAAAGTAGCCAATTTTCCTTATAACATACTGAGTGGTCGTCCGAAAGACGCCCTAATACCACTTCTGCGCAAGTTTCAATCTAGTTTTCGTTACCACATGCGGTGTTTAGCCCTCCAAGTGGTTTCAACGAGATATCTCGTCCATCAAAACCTGACCTATTTTGCAAAGGACGAGATATTTCGTCATCGAGGTATTGCCGATTTGTTGATGATGACGAGATCAAGATCTGGTCGGTTTTTTTCTTCTAATGACGAGGTATCTCGTCGAGACAACAACCACCAGGAGAGTTAATGCGTCTTGTTTCGAAACAACCCTGGACTCACTAAGGAGAGGGATCTCTCATCCATCGGTGGAGGAGCCGATGAGAGGTTTGTTTGGGGCATGATTTCGAGTTAATTTTGGGCAACTTATCGGGAAGCGATCTTATCCGGTTGAATTCTCCTCGTTCCAAATACAATCTTTCCACATTTTAATGAGGAAAGGGAAATCTGGAAAAGGATTTTCAAAGGCACTCACAAGATTTGGTTCAACCCACTGCTACCTAGATTTGTATGGATTGCAGGTTCGATCTTAATCTTACGATTTCACTGCTCTGTTTCCGAGAATTCCCGAAATTCCATAATTGAATGAAGCTTTAGAGATTTTGTGACTGTTCGCAACATCATGTGAGTGCTTTTCGGCTGTAGCTATGAAAAGGTGGGCTATTTGGGACAGAAAATCGAGTAACATTTTGACTGTGTGTGTAACACACCCAAATTTTATTTTATATTTATTTAATTTATTACTCACATTTAAAATGTTACTAAGGAAAACATTTTCATTTCGTTAACCCTCACGAAATTTTCGTAGTGTAGCATTGCTTTTACCGTACAACACACTTAATGACAAAATAACCCCATTTCTTCGTTGAAGTTGGCTGAAAAAATGCTTAGACAGATTGTATTAGTCGAGAAGTCTAAAAGTAGAAGTGCTGCTGGGAAGACTGAAATAATGAGTGATCTCAGAGTGTTAAAAATCACGATCTAAGGTAATTATTTACAAAGTTACACTGTCATGAAGATTTTGAGACGGGGCCATTTTAAGTAGGGGGTGCATAAAATGTATTGACTCGTCTGGACCCTTCAAAGACATCTATTTTGGCTCATCTTTATTTCAGATTTCACCTTTTAAAAAACACAATAAATTTGGAAAAGTACGACGCATTCAAAAAGCGTATTCTGTATAGTGCCCTTTGATACTGCACTACTATTGTGTTATGGAATCGTTGAGTGCTGATTGAAGATCGAAGCGACAACAGATCGCAAAATAAACAGTGCTCCTTCATTTGCGTTTTACGCCGCAATTATATCAACACAAACGTTTAGCACATTCAAAGTTGAAACGAAAGAACAGTCAATGTTATTCCTTTGGAAGGTTTGAATGACTTCTGGTGTTCATCCAAAAACAGTCGAGTATGAATAGTCTGTATTTTACTAAAGACTAACTGGTCCAAGAAAAATTAGATTTTACACAGAATCCACTGCCACTATTCATGTGATGTAATGTTGAGTGCAAATGTTTTTTTAATGTAATGCAACGAAGAAAGGAAGATGAAATGAAAAAAAGTTATTCGGATGCGTCGAGGGTACATTGGCTGAGTGAATTTATTTTGATCCTTTCCACTCTGGGTATAGCAGGGGAATGAGGAGAAGAGGCAACAGATCAGTCATCAATTGCCGCGAAAGGAGGTGCGCTTCTGGTGGCTGGCAGCGCGCCAGGGTGACCTCACCTCGCATCTTTATTCCGCAACTTACAAGGAAATGACGTCACCTCCCGCACACAGCAACTCCTGATGTCGTCTCGTGCACCTTCTCAGCAGACTGAGAGGGGCGAAACTGAATTTTACGATAACAGTGTCTCCTAATTTATGACAACAGCACCAATTGATTGCATATGTCAACAGTTTATTAATCAGTGCTATTCCGAGCATTTTCCGATGGTTGTGAGGATTAATTTTGCAATGGCAGTTTTTCAAATTTCCCCCTCTTCTTTGAGAGAGGCGTCATCATCACGGTACGAATGCCCCCTCAAAGAAAAACTCCGGGGGCCCCTCAGGCCCCTTCATCGGAATCAGGTAGGTATTTAGGTATCTAATTAACGTCGCACTGGAGCAACACAACTGGCTATCGGCTAAGGTCCAGGATCAAACCCGAAGGGAAAGATTGAGGACAACACCCCTTAATTTCAACCATGGTCACACTTAAGCTGGCACCTCATTCTCCAAACTTCCACACCATGCAGCCAACGTGACGACATGTGAGGGCTACCGCGGCCCCTCGGAATCAGGTGTAACGCCCTCGCGATAATATGTGAAACTCATCAGCCCCATCCCCTGGTAGCGCCAATTAACCCTTTATCTGCTCTCCCCCATGGAAGACAATGATTGGTTAGGTTTTATGGCACAAAGGACATATCTGGACAAGCGAAACACAACTAAAAATATATTCCAAGCACTCAATGCTCAGTTAATACAAATTATATACTTACTGCAAAATATATTGAAGTGCAAATGAATGAAGATAGTTTTTATAAATTTGTCATGTGATGCGTAGAATGCTGTGGAAAAAATCGATCCATCCTTTCAAATTCGAGCATCGTTGACAGTTGAACAAATTCAAAGGAACCATTCAATAAGTGATGACGTCCGTCTTCTATATATTTTATATGAATGCGTTTGCTCAAGGGTCGTCTTAAAATAAAACTGCGTATAAACTTCATGATTTCTAATGACAGCATTCAATTTTGACGTCTAACTGTATTAACCCTCCAAGTGGTTTCGACTAGATATCCCGTCCATCAAGATCTGACCAATTTTGTTGACCTCGTTCTTAAGAAAGTGTCGATTTTTGATGCGCTTTCTTCCTAATTTCGAGACACCTCTTCGAGACAACCGCTAGGAGGGTTAAACTTTAACCTCATACCAAAGTGTGCTCCTTGGACAGTGACTGTTAATGAAGAAGGCGGAGACTGCTTAAGACTCACCAAGTCAAAGTGGTCTTCACGTATAGTCCTTTAACGGGGGGGGGGGGGGCCCGCGGTGGCCCGGTTGGAAGAGTAACGGCCTAGCAACCGAAGGGTTGCGAGTTCGAATCCAGCCAAACACCGTCGTGTACAAGGGGGCTGGTGCACGTTAAATCTGTCGTGGCCTCAAATGTCCTCACGTTGGTGTGGTGTGGAAGTTTGGAGAGTGGGGTGCCAGCTCAGGTGTTGCCTCGTCATCTGACCGTGGTTCAAAATTACGTGGTGTTGTCCTCGGATCTTTCCCTTTGGGATTGATCCCGGACCGTCACCAATAGCCCATTGTGTAGCTCCAGTGTGACGTTAATTGAAGTACCCCCCCTTTAACGGGGGGAGAGAGTCCAGAGTGGCGTCGGGCCGCGATAGCCCGGTTGGAAGAGTAGCGGACTGCAATCGGAGGGTTGCGAGTTCGAATCCAATCAAAGACAGTCGTGTACAAAGGGTCTGTCGCGGTCCCAAATGTCTTTACGTTGGCGTAGTGTGGAAGTTTGGAGAGTGGGGTCAGCTCAGGTGTGACCTCGTCATCTGACCGTGATTCAAAATTATTGTGTTGTCCTCCTAGGATCTTTCCCTTCGGGGATTGACCCCGGACCATGCCCAATAGCCCGTTGTGTTGCTCCAGTGCGAAGTTAATTTTTTAAAAAATACCTAAATACATACCAGAGTGGCGTCCTGAAATAAGCATTCATCGTGTTAGTAGAACTGGAGGTCTCCGTGTACCTCAGAGTTCACCTCTAATTAGGCCTCATTTAGCAAAAACTAAAAAAGAAAAAGTGTCAAACCAAACCACCAGCCACTCCAATGCGCCACATCAGTCTCCAACTCCATTCTTTACTGTAGGCAGCACTGCAGCAGACCGAATAATCCCACACGTCCATTGGATCTTCTTTCTTATCCCATGGGTAGATCTGCTTTCGATCCTAACATCTGGGAGCCATCTCCGTAGCAGTCCGACTTAGCCACCCGACAAACGATATAATAAACACACACAATGAAAGTTTCCACTGACACAGAATAGAGAAATACAACCAGGGGGAATGTACCTGACAGGAATCGAACCTGCTCCGCCACCAACTCGAAGGTTGCTACGAGTCACGACGGCCCTCCATATGATCTGAAAAGCGACAGTGATTCATTAATCCATTGTTCCAATTTTGTCAAACGCTTTTAGCACCATGATAAGGAATGGGCTGCTCTCTTTTGTGATAGCAAATTTCTCAACAATTCAAGTGCCCTCCAAAGTGCTCTTGTCTGTACACGAGTGGTCATCGGGAACTTGTGTGCAATGGTATGTGTGGAATACGCTCTGCAACTCCCTGTTCGGCAGGCTCCATTCCTGGGTTGGAGCGCTTCCACAACGACCCTTTTCTTCTTCCTTATGACACAAGACGCAGAGCCTTTCTAACGCCAGCAGAGCACTCATCCTGTGAGGACGCGTCCTTTTCGAACTCTTTCCGGCGAGTCATTTCGTTCGCAAATGGGCCCTTCCCTCATGAGCACGTGTCCATTGGGATGTCCACTCTCTTTTGCTTACTTCGTAATGGCAATTGGTTTTCATGAAGGGCCCTTCTGGAAATTCTTAAATGGGGGCGCTGCCCCTCCGCACCGACCAGCTGAGGTCATTAGGGATTAGGGGGAGGCCTCATGAGGGTTCGGCAGTGGGGACTCAACTGATGGGGTAGAGATTCACTCTTCACAGAAGTCACTGAAAACGAAGGGCATTGCTCGTTAAGAGTAGTGAAAAGAATCACCTACCTCGTCACATAAACAGGTGCTCGGTATCCCGTGCGGAAGAAATATTCCGGAAACCGTCCGCTATTTGTAAGTAGCTGGATAGCAAAGGGGTCGTGCAGATGCATTCTGAGATTCGGGACCGAAAAGAACTGTAGAGTGAACAGTCCTTCCCTGAAGGGCCCGCCATCTAACTTCGAACAGGTGGATGAAGCGACGATATTTGTGAGGCTCTCCGTCTAGACATTGAGGAATGTTGGTTGTAAGGAACTATTTGATCCCCGAGGGATGTTGGAGGGGTGTAGTTGGACGATCATCCGGGTGAAAGGAGAACGATGGGGGTGAGAGAGACGCGAGTGGTGGACACCTACCAGGAAGAACGTAGCGAGGGTCCTTCGATGTCATGTTGCAGAGGACTTGCAACGCTTTAAATTTAAATATGTAAATCGTATACATGAGGCTCGGAATTATAAATAAATAATTGAAAAGTTCCCCGTAGGAAGGCGTCATTCAGAGTAGCTATACATGAAAGAAAAGAACCATAAGCGACAGTATATTGAAATACATTTCATCTTTAGTGCATCTCAACTGAAAGTAATGAAAGTGTGTGAGTGCCTGCTGTACATAAAACCGCATCGCTGTACCGGGACTCAAGGAAGATAACATACGGAAGACATCGCAAGGGGATATTTAGGAAGTATCAACATGGTAGCTTGTTTATTGATTGATTCCCCACCGAGAGTGGCTGGGACATCGTGAAACGGGTTCGGAAACAGCCGGTGGCGTAGCCAGAGGTGGTTGGGGTAGCCAGAGGTGGTTGGGGTAGTGGAGGACGAACTCCCCCCAAAAGCATTGAGATTTCTGATTTTTAAAATACCTCTACAAAAGAAATGCCACAAATGCGCGAAATACTTTTTCATATTCTTCAAAAAATAATAATAGTTCATTTATGCTTATATTTATTACATAATATCGTTTGAGGAATATTCATTAAGATGTATAAAAACAATGCTTATGGAGTTGTTTTATGCATTGACTTGACTATCTTCTCACAGTTTTATACATCTACGTATCATATCTCAATGATACAAAAGTAGATAGTGAATTTCCAGAAACAGTGATTATTCGTGTCGTGCTATGATGTCGTAATGATCAACTAAGATGTGTCACTTTGCATGCTCATTCTTACAGTAATCCTTTTAAAATTCGTAGTCTGGAACAGAAAATTTTTATAAAGACTTTTTTTAATGTTGTGAAATCTTTGCAATACATTTTTTTCTGAAATATACAATAGAAAGAATACATTTTATAAGATTTAAAACGTTTCCAATATTACTTAATGGCGTATTAACCTGATCCTTGAATCTGTTAGTGGGGAATGGTGTGAAAAAAGTTACAATTTTTGCATCACTTAAAATGGTATGTGCCTCTAATAGAGAGGTACATGAAATTGATTACGCTATGCTTAAATAAAAAATATTTTAAATAAATGACTGTTTTGTTCCTATACCAAAACAGCACTTATTTATTTCCCTACCCATTTTCTTCAAAACGCATGAAAGAATTTTTCTCGAGTTTGGGGGGGGGCGAGCTTTAATCATACGAGGGAGGCACCTTACCACTTGGCAAGTGTGTAATCCCCAGATGTTTGCCCAAAATACTTGGATAAATAAAGGCCGTTCTAAGAGCATTGTAGGCCTTCGGGAAGCTTGTTCACACATTCACGAAAATAAAAATGTTGCATCCTTTAAAGTTGAAAAACGTAAGAACTTTGGACATAAACATCACTGAAAAACAAACGTTCCACACAACAGAATTACATTTTAGCTATTATGAATAAGTTTAAAAAGTTAGGATGCAGGCACAGCCCTATTAGCATGATAATTTGTGCCAACCCATTGCTTATCAATGCACCACTTTCAATCGGCCCGTCTTCAACAGTTCCTACATATAGCGCCATCTATCTGATAACGAGAAAACTAATCCTGAACTATTTTCGGGGGATTTTTATTACGGTCTGCTACTTGTACAGAATCGACTTTAAAAAATCTATTTCAGACGCTTGAAATACAAAATGTCTTGGATTTTTCAGAATGTCTGTCGGGAGACAGCGTGATGATCCGCTCCTAATTCATTTGGAGATGATGACAAGTCACTTTTCGGGTGATATGAGTATCAGTAAGATTACTTTAAATAGATCTGGATTAGCTTTTCGGTTGCACACATAGAGACGAACGCTTGTTACGAGAATAAGTTATCTTATATATATAAACCATCACCACAAATCAAAAAGGAGAAACCAAACAAAAACAAAATGCAAACAAGAACAAAAGTAAGAACACTTATAATAATATATTATATATATATAAAGCAGAGTTGGGGGCATCTGTCTGTCGGTTCTCTATACAAATCTACACCGTTTGACCAATCCACACCAAATTTGGTATACATATTCTTTAGAACCCTGTGGGTAACCCTGTGGGCTACATACTAACCCCCATTCTATTTGTCCTAGGTGGGTATAGGAGGCTAAAAAGAATTCGAAATCCCCATAGGAAAAACGTTGCATATTTTTACGATCACTGTCAGACCAATTCACACTCAATATTGTACATTCATCCTGTAGAACCATGAGGGAAACGCAGACTGCATTAACCCCGTTCAATTTATCCTGTGTCTGTATAGGGGACTAAAAACAATCAGAAATGCCAAAGGAATAACATTGAGTATTTTTAGATCACTCTCAGACCACTTCACGCCAAGTTTGGTAGACTCAATATTTAGAATCCTGCGATAAAACAAGGTATATATTAAACCCGTTCGATTTCTCCTGGGTCTTCAGAGGGACTAAAACCAATTCAAAATCCCCATAGGAATAACATTGAGTATTTTTGCTATCACTGTCAGACCAATTCACACCAAATATGGTACATTCATTCTTTAGAATCCTGCGGGAAACATAGGCTATATATTAACCTCATTCTATTTGTCTTAGGTTTAGAGAAGGGGCTAAAAACATTCGAAATACAAATATCAATAACATATAGTATCCTTACTATCATAGTCTGAACAATTCACAACAAATTTAGTAACTCATCCTTTAGACTACTACAGGTAACGCAGACTAGATATTAACTCCCGTTGAATTTGTCCTGGGTCAGCAGAGGGACTAAAAACAATTCGTAGTCCCCATAGGAATAACATTGAGTATTTTACGATCGCTGTCAAACCAATTCACATCAAATTTGGTACATTCCTCAGGATTCTAGAGGATTAGACATCCCTCAAGATTCTTTTGAATCCTGAGGGAAACATAGGCTAACTATTAATCCCCATTCTCTTTGTCCTGGGTCTGTAGAGGTGGCTAAAAACAATACGAAATACCATAGGAATAACATTGAGTAATATTACGATGAATAGCAAACAATTTAACCCGAGCAACGCCGGGTAATTTTGCTAGTTCAGTAATAAACTAAGGACGATAAAAACTGCATAGGACACGGATCAACCTTTTTTTACACTCCTTCCGAATTCCAAATTAGTTTCAAATTCATTTTCCATTGTGTTTCACAGCATAGTTACAGTTTACAAGTGCATAGTTAAAAATACTTTCACTCTTTCATAGTTTGCACGTGCTTAATAAACATAATATCAAGACACAACAACGTTTACAATGACGCTGGTAGCAGCTGCACGCGCATAATAAACATCAAATCCAAGGAATTGCATGCGCTCACACAAACGTCAACTGACTTCCATCGACCTTAAAATGAAATAGACGGAGTGCCCGCAGCTTCTTGTTATTTCTTACAGCTACTCGGTTTGAAGATCTGTCATATGGTTGTGGGTAAAAGCATGAATCCTAAATTACTGATTAGTTAAAGTGGTTATCCACCGTGATCCAAATTCTAGTCTGCGCATCCATAGCCAATCGGCTAAGTCGATTTGTGATTTACTCTTAAAAGACAGCGACTCCACCCCACATGATCCGTCTATTTCATTTCAAGATCGATGCTGACTTCATTGTAAGAGGTTTGAGTTTATATCGTAACGTTCACATTTGGTCAAGCTGCGCCAAATGTGTTCAAATCTGGCTCAGTATATTTTCTAAAAGAACTTTCTCTTAAAAATATCGAAGCATTTTTATGAATAGTTCAAAATAAATGTAAAAGTGATATTATGTATAACGTATATTACTTATAAACATCTGTTACATTTCTTATGCAAAATGTTGAAACCTTGTTTTCGAAAATCAACAGCTATTCTCCAAGCTCAAAATTATTTTCGTCCTTTAGCTACATGCAACGAAACAAAAGTTCTAATTAAAGAATATAAATCTCAGAATAGTCGATGGATTTTAGAAATATTTCTCTTACTTAAATTTACTTAATATTTCTCTTTCACAAGTACTTTCTCAGTACTTGTGAAATACTACTTAGAGGAAAGGAAGGGGAAGAGTGAATGCATCCCTTTCAAACTCCGAATCGTGCCAGTAGTACGCTCGAACTACACTGCTGGCCACCGTAAATGCAACACCCTGAAGGAAGCATGCAAATAATATGAAATTTACAACATGCATTAGCGGAGGTGAGATATGCAAATGATTAGAATTTCAGCGCAGACGCACATCACGCGCGCCTGTGGCGCCACTTCAAAGCGCTATTTAAGGCTTGGAGATTTCGACGATTTCAAGTACGGCAATTGTGTTTTTCTTGTGGTTTTTTCAAAAAAACCATCATTTATGCCTCGTAGAAAACAGCGATCATCTTTTGATCAAGTATCCGAGTTCGACAGAGGAAGAATAGTGGCCTACCGAGATTGTGGATTATATTTCAGGGAAATCGGTAGTCGTGTTGGACGAACCCAAACAACTGTAATGCGGATATGTGATCGTTGGATGCAGGAGGGTACGACGGACCGACGTGTTCGATCGCATCCACCTCAGTGCACCACTTCACGTGATGACAGGCATATTGTGCGTATGGCAGTGACGGATCGCTCAGCCACATCACGAACCATAGCACAGCACATTCAGTCTGTACCGCATCATCCAGTGTCTGCGCGTACCATTCGACGCCGTTTACAGCAGAGTGGTCTGTCCGCAAGACGTCCATTGCTTCGTCTACCCTTGACGCAGAACCACAGACGTTTCCGCCGCCAATGGTGCGATGAAAGAAGGATGTGGACGGCAGAATGGAATGAAATTGTCTTTACCTACGAGTCACGCTTCTGTCTGCAACACCACGATGGTCGGATTCGAGTCTGGAGACACCGTGGAGAGAGGATGCTGAACAGCTGCGTTATGCACCGCCACACTGGTCCTGCACCGGGTATTATGGTATGGGGCGGTATTGGATATCACTCTCGCACTCCTCTAGTACGCATTGCCGGTACTTTAACAACCAGCGCTACATCTCCGAGGTGTTGGAGCCAGTTGTCCTTCCTTACCTTCAGGGCTTGCCCACAGCCATATTTCAACAGGATAATGCGCGACCACACGTGGCACGCATTGTCCAAGGGTTCTTCGTCAATCGCCAGATTGAATTGCTTCCCTGGCCAGCTCGCTCTCCGGATCTTTCGCCGATAGAAAACATGTGGTCCATGGTTGCTCAACGATTGACCCAGAATACATCCCCAGCTGCCACACCAGATCAACTTTGGCAACGTGTGGAAGCTGCTTGGTCTGCTGTACCCCAAGAACACATCCAAAGTCTCTTTGAATCAATGCCGAGGCGTGTGGCAGCGGTGATCTCCAACAATGGCGGCTACTCTGGCTACTGATTTTGGCAGGAACCACACTTCACAGAAGTCTATAAATTTAATCATTTGATACTTGGTCAACATGTTATCTACAAAATAAATTTTGTTGTGATATCTCTTGTCTTTCTTGGTGTTGCAATTTGGGTGGCCAGCAGTGTAGTTAAACTGTACATCAGCTTTTCTACTATATCTTAAGTTATTACAGTATCTTTATTTGACGTATAATTATTGCATTCATGCTAAAGGTAAGAATTTCATGACGACGTTCAGAGCCATTTGATGACAATCTGATCAGTGATCGTTTCAAAAACGTCAAATGTTTTTTTTTTTTTAAATCATCCTTCTTTTACATTTTAGAGTCAATTAACACGATCATTAGTGCCTGGATTTTGAAGATATTTTGATGATTTGGCATCTTTTACGTGAAACTATTCGAATGAAAAGAAATGTCATAAAACACTCTAGTCTGCCTTTGTTTGCATCTTTCTTGATTTTTAAGCAAAATGGCATTTTTTCAGGTTTTTGAGGGGTTTAAAATAATTTTGAGTAATTTGTTTTATTTGTAAGCCTTCCTCTGTTCCATTCCTCTGTTTGAGAAATTTCAGGAGATTGAGAAGAGTGTCTTTAAAGTGTGCGTTTTCAGTAGAAGTGGAGGTTCCAATGTTAAAACTTTGTTAGAAAATAATTCTCTTTTGAAAATCTGTTGATTTCAGGGCCACATTAGGATATTGAAGACTAAAGGGAGACATACATATACGTAGTTTTATTTTTCACCGTAATAGTCTAAGAGGGAAACGCATGCTAATTTTAAAAGTATTTAAATTTCTACTGCTTCGACTTTCCCCGCCTGAGCTCGTATTGTTGCAGTCAGCTACGAGAATGAAACTACGACTGTCTGTCCGTCATGTGGTGAGGTATTTACTACTTTGAATTTGCATCGAAGTTAAATATTTGAATCGTCTTCAAATGTTTTATCAAAATATGTTAAGATTTTGCAAAGGTGTAGCAAATCATAAAGAAATTATGTTTGCTTAAAAATGGATTCATGGTATTTTGAAAGTTGTTGCATGAAAAGTGGTATTATGAAAAGTATTTTCATTCATTGTGACTTAACCTTTTTGAGCTCTGGAACACTTCAAAGATTAACTTAGGCTAATTTGAAGTGAAGGTTAATAATATTTTTTGTCTCCGCCTTTACAATTGTCCAGAAAAATAAATTTAATTTAAATATACCAGCTGGTATTTATCATCTGCACGGTTGAGATCTTAGAAGCATTTGATGTAGAATAGGTTTCTTGAAACGACGTTCTTTGAAACGGCGTCGTCTTGAGGATCTTCCAGAAACGAGTTCATTCCACAGGTGTTCTCACAGGGCCCATTAGGCGATGATGTGAGCTGACCTGCAGAATCGAATCCCTCCAATGATCATTAATCATCGGTACCTAACTGGAACGTTTAACAGCTCGTCGTTGAATTCAAGAAGCAAAAAACTGAGAGCCTGTTGAACTGGTTTAGGTGTCAAGAACATTTCAAGGCAGCCCTTGTTTTCGTTTTCAAGAAAGAATTTCGAAAGTGAATTTTACCCGATTCTGGAATGAATCATGTTACAGATTCGCTTGCCAGAAAGAACGTTTTCGAATCATCCTTCACGAAAGTAACATTTTCTATTTCCCTTTAAAAACAATTATCTGTAAAAGAATATCTTCCTGATAGATGCCAAGAAGTTTTTCAAAATTGTTGATTACAAAACAACGTTTTCAATTAATTTCAAAATAATACTTTTAAACTTTTTTTGTAACACACTGAGAATAAAATAAAACTTTTATTCCCTGTAAAGAGAATAATCTTAATTCATAATTCACAAAAAGAAATTGCTATCTATACTCCTTGAGAAAGTTTGTAATCTAAATCGCTTACACGACAGTATCGAATTGGTATTCACTTTCAAGAATAGAATGCTTTCCAAATCATCGGCAAGGAATGAACAATTAATTTACTGGCAAAAGAAATTTTTTTTGGAAATATCTTGAATGAATTAAGTATACTTTTTCTCCGTCATCAATTGTGACAATACGCTGAAAGTATCTCATCATTTTCAATCGACTTAGAATTGAACATATTCAATTCCAGTCAAGAAAACCATTTTCTAATTTTACAAAACTGATTTATACAACTGAGGGGATATCCCTTTTTATTTTTACACCTCTCATAATAAAGTATATTTAAAGTTACCATTCAATAAGAAATAAAGGATGCATGAAATTTTCCTAAAGGATCGTCTTCGTTTTAAGATGCGGGGAAAATGGATTGTAAATGATGTACAGCATTCTTCATATATGTTGATGGAAATCGATCCAGGACTTCTTGTATAACTAAAATTTCTCCTCCACGAAGTTAATCATTTATTTTTGTAAAAATGACTAAAAATAGCGAGTACTAAATTCGTTGTAGTGTGAAAGCTATCAAGAGGAAAGACAAAAGAAATTATCATTAACATTAGAAAGCATTAACAAAGAAATTCTTATTTTTGAAAAATTGAACCAAACTGATATTTTAAAAATATATGAAAATTTCTATCCAATTTTTTCGAATATTAATCTCATAATTTATATTGCGTACTAAGTTAATTTAAAAAAGAAACCTTCTACAAAGTGTGAGATTTTTTATTGTAATATGGCAAAACTTATGAATAAAAGTCTTTGAAACTAGTTTTACATCGAAATGTTTCATACCTATCATCCAGAAACTGTTGGATCAAATGTCTTCAAATGTGATGTTCAAGGTTAAATTTAGATATGAATTTGAAATTTCTTTTTTCAAAATTGGGTGTTGTTATGGGAAGTTTTGTACGCATTTTAGTATGAAGACGAACTCATAATTTAATGAAAATAGAACATTTTCAAATTTCTAGATGAGAAAAGAATGTATTCAAACACCACTTAAGAAACATTTTATAATTCTCGTACAAATAACGTTTTCTTTTATACAACAATATCATTTTCTCTTCCGGTTTCAAAGTCTGTACAACAGCGATTGGAATTGGAAGTTTGAAAAAATTACTCTTTTGAAGTTTCAAAAACTGACTGAGTACGCATCAAATGATGTCTGAAACAGATTTCAACAAAAGTTATATTTATATAAAAATAAGATTTGTTAATAATTATTTGAACGAATGTCACTTCGTAAAACTTTATTTCTATCTGAAATATACGAATTAAAGAAAAGTGGATTCCAACTTGTTTCCGTATAATTCTGTATATTTTTTTTTCCTAAAAATAATAAAATTTACAAATAAATCATGTATCTTTAAGTGTGTTGCTCACTTGTTGACCAGCGCATTAAAATAATATCTTAGTGTAAAGCAGTTGACTAAAAGAAATAAAAATATAAAAACATAGAACAATATGAACATAGAAAATGATAAAAATATTAGTCAAAAAAATAATAGAGTATAAAAATGCAAAACATTGGAATTAGGAGTTTCTCCAATCAAATCCTATAAGCTTAAAAGGCTTTAAAAATACACTACCGTTCGTAAAAATTGCAGCACCGTGAAGATTTTTATTTGAAGGATCCGTTAATAGGATTGAATTAATGAGATCTGCAGAGCAGGGTATGAAATATAAATAATTAGAATTTCAGTGATTGTTCATGTCTAGACCACCCTAAAATAGAGCGCTGTTTAAGAACAAAACAAGTAGTGTATTGAAAGTTCCTCCATGAATCGCTATGCCTCTATATGAATGAACGAGAATTCAGACGAGTGATTGACTTCTCTTCAATTCTTCATTGCATTCTTTAACAAGTCATAGAAATTCTGAATATCCCATCATCCATTGTAAAAGTTTGTTAAAGATTCTTGTTGTAATCGATTAACAGAAAGCGATTAGCAGATCCCAAAAGCAGTTAACAGAACACAACTTTTACCACAGCATCATCGAATGAATTGAACTTGCTCATTTGTATGACACCGTCGCAGAAAAGTCGACCCGACTTATTACTTTTTGAGGCCCGCCAAATCACGTAAAAAGTAAACAGAAACAAAACAAAGAGAAACGTGACATGAACTGAATCACTTATCACAGCATATCTCAAAGCACACAAAACCCCAAATACGTTAATCTAAACAAAGTGCCGTTTATTTTCAAATTCACTCAAATTACTAATTTGGTACAAGCGTCAAAGGGAGAATATTATCAGTTGGAAATAATAGTTACGTTTGGAATCAGGATATCTACTGAGTGAAGTTGCTATTAAATTCTTGTTCCCCTTAGAAACGGAACAAGAAATTCGCTCAAGTCGGAACGCATGTCGCATTTTCTGCTCTAGATATTTGTTTAATTTCGTTAGAATTCCGGGACTCGTTTTTCTTTTTTCAAAAGAAAGTTTCCGAAGAAAAACATACGATCGCTGAAGTAGACTCACAAATGAGTGCAAAGAAAGCAAACGGTGAAGCAATTATTTAAAACGACGAGTGAATAAAACACACTTATATTTCATATGCGGTCCGAGAGAAAGTTGGAGTCCACAACTGGGTGGTTAGGGTTGATGTTTTATGGCAGTGGTTCTTAACCTTTTTAATGATCGGCACCCCTTGTATCTAAAAATAAGTTCTCGCACCCCTTGAAAAATGAGTTTCTATTTCTTTATTTAAGAAATTACTTCTATTGCACTGTATGTACCCAGGATCATAATTTATTTATTGAAAAGTAAACACATACATTTACGTATACATACAGAACAATATCTTAATTTTTAATGGCTACGTTGTTGTTTATTCATAATAATACTTTAGAAGTGAGGCTACTTTTTTGAGTCACGCGTAAGTCATCACTTGCATTGAAGCGATTTCTGGCTTTTGTTTTTATGTGCAAAAGTGATGAAAATGCCATTTCGCATAGGTAGGCGGTGGCAAATGGTAAAAGTGTCTGCAATGCTGCTTTTGCCAGCCGTGAATAAGGTTCTAAGTGTGTACACCAAAATTGTTCAAAGTCCAGTTTTTCAAATTCCACTTGAATACGTGCATTGGCTCGTATTCCAATAAGATAGTTTTTTATTAAATTGCTGCCGTCCATCGAAACTACTCTCGCACCCCTGGAAATAATTTCTCTCGCCCCCATGGGTGCACATACCCCAGGTTAAGAACCACTGCTTTAAGGAATACATCTTCCGAATAAAATCCTCAAAACGAGATGACGCCATCCTTATTTCCCGGAAGAACCCAAGTGCGTAAAAATTCTGTTTTCCGAAGAGTCGAGAGGAAGAAGCATTACGAAAGTCTTCCGTTCTTTGCTCCTCCGATAGCGTTCCAAGAAATTACAACACTTCCGCAGTATCGGATCAGAATTACTAACTTTCAAACAAACCTCTTCCACTGGCGAACTGCAACATCGCAACGGCGAGTGTGAGGTTCACGAACGTGATACTCTCTCTTCAGTTAGTTTAGGCCATAGAGGAAACATAAAAAGGGATAATGTAAAAGAACAGTAAGCAATGGTAACCTTTCTATGTACCCAGGATCATGTGACCAAAATTAGTAGTAACGTGGTCCTTAGACAGCTTTCGTCTGCTGGGTGGAACCTAACATTCATCATCTGATTGGTCCACGGGACATGATTCATCATCTGATTAGTTCATTGATTGATCATCTGATAGTAGTAGACTTTGGCGATTTCACCACTTTTGTCGCCACTCTATAGAAATGCGGATTGACACACCTACCCTGCCATAAGACTTTGCATCGATAAGATACCAAATCGGTTAACCAAGTCCTTTTTTCACGGAGCAGTCACGTGACTTCTAATCGACACTTTGGTCACACTTTTTGAAGCTCCTCTCAATAGCAATACTCAGTCCACTTATATTTCACGTCTACGGTTTAGGCGAGCCACTCAGTGGTCAATCCTGTGACACGAAATTGGCTGAAATATGCATGAGCACCGACATGTTTGTACGGAAATGGAGTGCGCGTGTCGTATGTTTTATCGCATGCTACTCCAATGGGGTCGGGTTGAAGGGTTTTCGTGGTGGTGAGGGGGTGTTCGGCTGCAAGAGCACAAATTTCATCGCTTCCAGATTGTCAGATGGTTGTCGAGAAGCTCTGGAAAGCCATTTGCTACGTATTATTGGAACAATAAAAGGCGAACATTTCCACAAAACGATCCTTTCTGGACAAATATGGTTCTTGTGCCATAAAAATCCAACCAACGCCACCTCTTTCTCAACTGAAGTGTGGTTTCGGATGAACCAAATTGCTGGATTGAAGTAAAAATACTGGTCCAAATCAGTTGACCTTTGTGCATGTGCTCAATATGCCAGGTTTGTACCATGACTGAGTGAAAGCAGGAGAAATGACTTTTCTGGTCCTCCCGAACTTTTACCAAACTTGTTTCAAAGTATGCCCGGGAGAGGTTTTTTTTAATTATCCAAAATGTGAATTTTTTTGTTTAATTGTTGTGTTTACTTACAGAAAAGATCCAATTACAAAGAACAAAAGTATGAGATCCAAAAAATTGAAGAAAAGAGACATACAAATAAAGTTTTAAAAAATATAAAACAAAACACACTTCATTGAAGCAGATTACTTATTGAATTGAAATCATTAAAAAATATATCAAAATCCAAAAGAAGAATTATACATTTAAAAAAACCATTAGTGGAAAAATTGTTACATACATTATTTTTTAAATGCTTAGAAAAAGTAATTTCCAGTTTCTGGTGATATACATGATAATCAATACAAAAGGCTAAACCTCTACGGAGCTTCAAAGTAAGGATACCGAAATTATTATATGTAATTTAGGTAGGGATGTAGATAGATATTTGAATTAACGTCTCACTGGGGGAGCAACACTGCGGGCCAATAGAATTGTGAACTGAAAAGTGATTCGAATACTTTTTTCTTTCTTCCATAACGAAATACAAATTTAATTTAAGTGTTCAGAAAATAATTCTGATAGTTCCATTTCAATATTTGGGCCGCGGTAGCCAAGTTGGCAGAGTAACGGATTAGCAACCGGAGGGTTGGAGTTAGAATCCAACCAAAGACCACCGTGTACAAAGGGGGCTGGTGCACGTTAAACCTGTCGGGGCCTCAAATGTCCTCACGCTGGTGTGGTGTGGAAGTTTGGAGAGTGGGATGCCTGCTCAGGTGTGACATCGTCATCTGACCATGGTTTAAATTTACGTGGTGTTATCCTCGGATCTTTCCCTTCGGGTTTGATCCCGGACCGTCACCAATAGTCAGTTGTGTTGTTCCAGTGCCACGTTAATTAAGAATAGCTACCTACACTATATGGACAAAAGTATTTGGACACTCATGTTTTTCAGAAAAAAGTGCTTTATTATACTATTTAGTAACGGGTAGGCCCTCCTTTTGCTTGTATTATAGCTGCAACACGTCGAGGCATACTTTCCACAAGTTCTCTATAAGTCTGGGCAGGAATAGCTCGCCATGCCTCTTGCAAGGCTGTGAGAAGAGATTGTTGTGAAGATGGGCGTGCATGGCGGTGTCGTGCCCGTCGCTCCAGTTCGTCCCACAAGTGCTCGATCGGATTGAGATCGGGGCTCTGAGCAAGCCAGTCAAGCAAATTCACCTCATTTTCAGGAAACCAGTCCAGCACACGTTTTGCAGTATTACATGGAGCTTGATCCTGTTGGAAGAAACAACCATTATCGCCGTAGTATTGCCATAGGCATAGACAAGGCCGAATTATCCAGAACGTCGAGGTACACGTCAGGGTTCATGGAACTAGGTACATAAAGCAATGGGCCGAGTTCTAACCAGGAAAAACAACCTCACACTAAGGTGTATCCTCCTCCGAACTTCACTGTTGGAACAACACAGTCTGAATGAAAACGTTCTCCGGGTTGTCGCCACACTTAAACGCATCCATCAGACTGGAAGAGTGAATACCGAGACTCATCACTCCAAAGAACAGTTTTTCATTCTTCAGAGGTCCAGGAACGACGGGCGACACACCAGGCCAAACGACACCTCTCATTAACAGGTGTAATCAATGGCTTGTATGCAGCTGCTCGACCGATCGTGTGCAGCTCTATGCGGATAGTTTTGAGACTAACGGAGCTCCCAGATGCATTTGCAACCTCTATAGCGATCGCAGGAGAAGGGCGCGACTTCTTGACATGGCGTACCAAGCATCTTCTGTCACGTTCTGTCAGTTTATGCGGTCGTCCGGGAAGGCTTTTTGCCGTTGTTGCTCCGTCTTGCTTCCATCGCTTGATAACATACGCTACACTCGATTTTGGAATATCCAGTTTGGATGCAATAGCTCGTACAGAAAGATTACGCAAATGACATCCTATGACGAGCCCGCGTTGGAACTTGGTAAGTTCAAGTCCAAGCGTCATAGCTCCACTAGAGTGAGTTAATACAAAATGAGCTGCTTTTTATTTTACCCATGCCCTTCCCGGCATACCGTTCGGCAAACTCAGTATTTGCATATTTGCCGATTTTCTGCAGCACTCTGGTCCATATAGTGTACCTACCATTTCAATATATAGCGTTATTTAGTTTCCTCTTTACAATGACGATCTCTTACCGTTGCCATTTTCAATGTTTCTGGCGGTCTAGGGTCTTAACTTTATCTCGAATATTGTCTTTAACCTGCTGGATGGTCGATGGCTTATTAAAGAGTCTTTAATTTAACCTCACAGAAAAAGTCTGTAGCGGTCATAGCGTGGAGGTCAGTTGAAACTGATATTGGTGGAGATGATTCGCTCCCATAAAATCTCCTCCAACCACTGGATTGTGGCTAGAGTTGTTTGGCTCGGGATTGTCCTCAACTGCAGGAGGCACGAGCATGTCTCCAAATCTCTCACCAGCAAAAGTAGAGCTGAATTCCCATCATCACCTTCAAAATACTAAGGGCCTGCGGAACCTCTTCAGTCACAGATCCCTGCGTCGGTGCGAATCGGGAAGAGCCAGTTCGGATGGATGATCCATGACGACTCTCTAGTAAGCACAATGGAACGTCGTGGGATCACAATGGATGTTCCAAGTAAAAGTAAATTATTTCGGCTCGTTTCACGGTCGAATATTTCGTCACAGTAAACTATCAGTGTCCAATTTTAAATAACCTGTAATTTAAAAAAATTGAAAAAGCTATTAAATTTTTAAATGGTAAAGTGATTTATGTAGAAAACCCCGTAGAAAACATTTCCTCCTTAGCATGTTTCCAACTATTCTAGTGTCTTCCCTGGCCTTGTAGAGTTCTTTGCGTCTTTGAATTTCCAGGCCACACACCGTGTCTCTTCTTAAACGTGACGAGAGTGCGTTGGAGTGTATTCCTGTCCTTTTCGAATGACTGGTGATACTGAGGCGATGCTTCCAACTTTCTGTCGCATACTTCAGCTCCAAAGTACTTTGTGATTCAAAACCACCGAAGACATTACCACCCCTTTCCACACGCAAGTCGAACAACTCAGCCCACACATTATCCATCGAAGAGAGCTTTGGAACTTCTTTCTGCAGATCCATAATATTCCTTGCCGAAGATATCTTTTCAATCTTCAAGTAACTCATTCAGCTTTCCTTTATGTCCATCATTAAACCCTTCCACGATGGCTTTTATCAATTCCATACACATGAAAAGTTTCTCGTTAGAACATTCACTGCTCAGTCTGAGCAGTTCCGGAGTTTCCAGCCAAATAAGTCCATATAGTCATCTGGGTGTTGTACATTCCACCTCGGCCAGATAGTCCTTTCTTTTATACTCGTCTTATTCCACTTCCATGTTTTTACGGTTTCTCTTTTTGTTCTTCACTTTAAATGTTTTACAGAAAGAGAGAACAATGAATTAAATAAATGAGAATCACAAAAATGACAGGTCAGATGGCTATGTCTTATGATCTCATGTTTGATTCATCTCCGAAATAAGCTTTAAATAATAATTCATACTCTTGCAAAAAAGACTATTCTTTTGTAATTGCAGTAGAACTTTCATGCAAATTAGAGAAAAACATTTTTCTATGTATGAGAGAAATATAATTTATTGCAACACAATACTAGCGTATGTTGAAAATCAAACTTGACAGTGAATGGTCAAAATTTCTTCAATTCTGTCTCGTGCTTAGCGTGACGTAAACTTCCTTGAAACATCGACCTTAAAATGAAATAGACGGAGCATGTGCCCGCAGCTTCATGTTATTTCTTCCAGTTGCTCAGTTTGAAGATCTGTTGTGGGTAAAAGCATGAATCCTAAATTATTGATTGGTTAAAGTGATTATTCACCGTGATCAAAAACACTAGTCTGCGCTTCCATAGCCAATCGGCTAAATCGATTTCTGACTTACCCTTCAGAGATCTTACGACAACGACTCCGCCCACATGATCCGTCTATTTCATTAGAAGGTCGAAGTAAGTTAAAATTAAAGGACTTGTTTGAGATCCTGTCATACAAGGGAGAGCTGGAAATAGGATATATTTCGTTTGCTTTTGACGAAGCTTCAATTTCAAAGTGACTACTTACATCGTCGCGTACAATAGTCAAATTAAAAATGTTCAGTGGAATGCTGTTTGAGCAGCCATCGTAATATCTGTGGGAGTGGCAGAAGGATGAAAACAACCTGAAAATTTAAATCCTTCATTTTCAGTCTTCTTGCCTTCAGTGTTAGGAAAAATCATTCGAGCATTCTTCCGGGATGCCCCTTTTGCCTCATTGCAAACCACTGCAGAGTGAATGGAGTGATGAAATCGTACCCTAAATTCTTGGATGGCAGAAAGACATTAAGTTCACGATCGAAGTTCCGAGGGTGATCTTTCCAACCATCCGGGTATGCGTCTCTGAGTGTGATAAACTGCAATTTATGATCGCATTCCGAGGGGTTTGAGGGGAGTTGTCTCTCGAAGGCTGCCCAACCAGTTCCCAATGAATGACCTCTGACCGCTCCTCGCATCGCGGGAGAAAACACGCTCTGCCAAGAACAAAAATCGTCGCTGGTGGAGGAAGCTTCTGTTCTGAGATCCCCCGTTCGCATAAGACTTCTCGATAGGTGTCGCTTGGGAGAGAGAGGGTGACAAAAACTTTCTATCTACAAAATTCTTTATGCAGTTCCAGAAACAATTTATTTCATTTTACAAAAATATTTCTTTGATTAGTAATAGAGGCATTGAAAAAGGCTTCATTCAGTTTCAATAATGCAATGGGGGTGATGAGAAAGACGACGTATGATTAATATTACAAATGAAACAAAGTAATTCATATTTACAGGTTGTGGGTGAAATATGAATTACTTTGTTTCATTTGTATTTACAGAATGTTGCTAACCATTGTAACTCCGCTGTTCGAAGTGACGTGAATGAGGTTCTCGATCACAAGTGTACTTATTCACGGAAGAGCTACATGAAAAATCAGGAAACCTATTCTGGTTGGTCACGTTGTTTTGCTTGTATTGGCATTTATACAAGTACAACACGTGTTAGCGAAATGTTGCATGTATGATATATTATGACTTTATTGGATCAAAAGAATAAAACTTAAAAAATGCTGTCAAATTTGAGTGTAGATATCTAATGATTTAATTGTTATTTCTTTGAGCAGTTTTCCGAAAATTGCAGTTTTAAAATAAATTCTTCCCGAGGAAATACTAACTTTAACAAAAATGTATTAAAATGGACAGGGAAATTGGTATTTCTAGTTATGAAAAAATTCAGAGAAGGAATATTTTTTTTAAATAGCGAGCAAATATTCATTACTAACAAAATTGTTTTGTATCCGAACTAATTAAATCCAAGATAAATTATCTATGTATAAAGCATCTTTTAAAATTGTATATCTGAGTTTAATGATTAAAATTATATATGTTGGTTAAAGGACGACATCAATGAAAATATTTGGTATTTAGGTAAATATTTTCAAGAAATCTGAAAGCCATGACAGAGTTAGTTGTGAACTACTTGATTACTGCCAATGTTTCACAACCTAATTTGCAAAAAAATACTCTAAATTACGAACTGAACCATCCAAATTATTTCATTTAAAAAACCGAACATTTAATTTGACTTAACCGAATCGTTGCGTATGTTTGAGTAATGCATGAATATTTTTTTCTAATGCTCTGTCAATTTAACTTAATCATTATAGCACTACAAGGGTGGATCTTGTGATCCACTTAGAGTTACACTGGTGCACCCGACCTAGGGGGAGAGTTACATACACCCACACATTTTAGGCACAAGTCGTATGCCTAAATAGTGACAAATATTATCGAAAGAATCTCAGTTTGCAAACTATAAGCTTTGAAAACGATGATACATTTGTCAAGTTTATTGACTGAATGAATGAATCCGACCAGTGCCGTGTTTCTAAACAGCGAAGAACTTGAAAAGTATCAAAATGGTAAATCAGCTCATTGCGATAACATTTAAAGAAAGTTCATCGTCTTAATTTAGGGATGAATACGACCTAAACCCAGATCGCAAACTCCAGGCTACTCTCAGGTTGACCAAAGGCTAAAAGAGGCTCTTTCAGCAAAAGGCTAAAAGACCTCTCTTTGATCGGTGTTGTGGCAAATATGGGTGAACACTTTTTATAAAGGCTAACTGAAGTGACGAAAACTTCTAGTGACGGCCGTTCGGATTTTCTATGCCTTTGGAAGCTGTGTGTTACGGGCTGCTTGAGGCGCTGTTCGCCGCCCCTCGTTCAAGTAGATGTAAAAGATGTTGAATTACGACTTGAAAATTCTATTTCCTTGACATGGGTACGCGCAGTTGGGAGAGTCGCGAATTAGCAACCGGCGGGTTTCGAGTTTGAAACTCGATCCAATTAAAGACCGTCATGTACGTGGATACTGGTACACGTTAAATCTGTCGTGATCTCAAATATCCTCACGTTGGAGTGATCTGGAAGTTTGGAGAGTGGGATGCCAGCTTTAGTGTTGACCTAGTCCCCTGACCACAATGACGGTGTTGTCCTGGGATCTTTCCCTTCTGGATTTGATTCGGGACTGTCAACTGTAGCCCGTCGAGTGCGACTTCAATTCCTGTTGACGCGTGAAAGTGCTTATAAAACGTGTACATTTCAACCATCTGTCCCTAAGAGTCGTTGGTGTAACATTTCAACCATCTGTCCCTAAGAGTCGTTGGTGTAACATTTCAACCATCTGTCCCTAAGAGTCGTTGGTGTAACATTTCAACCATCTGTCCCTAAGAGTCGTTGGTGTAACATTTCAACCATCTGTCCCTAAGAGTCGTTGGTGTAACATTTTTTGTGAGAGAAAATTAGTCTCCTTTGTTTCATTTTAAAAAACTAATTTTCGAAAGATATTTGATTCAAAATAGTGATTGCAAAACTAATTGTGCATCGCATTTATTTGATAGACACGTTCTACTTTTCTCTGAGTTTCAACAGTAAAGCAGGGTCTGCGTATGAAAGAAAAGTTAACTCGAGCTGTAACACTGAATTTCCAAATCTAGACCAGAAGTTAGGCCTCCCATCGACAAAGTGTCTGCTTTATGGGTTGCCGATACCATCCCATACAAATTTGGGTGCCGAAGGACGAAACGAACAAACACATTTTCAAAGGACCTGCGCGCAGGGTGTTTAGCGCATGGAACTGTGGAAAGAATTTCTTTTCTGTCTTGTCTCTGGTGTGTGATCAAGGATGAAGCGCAAAATCGAATTCCGAACGAGTTATCCCACCAAGAAATAAGACCAGAAACGTAATGAAGCAATGCGAGGCGGCCTGCCAAAAATAGGCCGTCGCCCATTACGATGTAGGCCAGGCACGTGAACATGTCACTTATGACGTCGCATCGAGCATGAAAGAATCTGGCAACGAGTGTTGTTTGACGTAACGGGAGGCGCCGGTTTTGCATTCCGTTGGGAGGAGAGACCGGTTGCCTCTGGATGGAAAAAAGCTTTTACTAATACCCCAAGAAAAGTTTGTGCAGGAATGCGAGCTTTCGCATTAGCTAATCTGATCATTATTCCGAACGAGTGTATCTGGAAATGGCACGCTCTGTGCACTCTCTCAGAATGATAAAAACAGCTTCTTTCCATAGAGCGTTTTAATTTTGGTTTCAAGATTAGCAGCCAGTGGCGGTTGGGCATAATAGTATAAGCGCTCGCCCCTGGCATTCTGGCAAAAGTGGGAAAAATAAATGCATGCTTAATACTTCTGAATAACGGAATTACTTCACTTTCATTACATTAAAGTTGAAGCTGGGGCCGCGTTAGCCAGTTGGAAGAGTAACGGACTAGCAATCGAAGGGTTGCGAGTTCGAATCCATCCAAAAACCTTCGTGTGCAAAGGAGGCTGGTGCACGTTTGGCCTCAAATGTCCTCACTTTGGTGTGGATGTTTGGAGAGTGGAGTGCCAGTTTAGGTGTGACCTCGTCATCTGACAGTGGTTCAAAATTACGTGGTAGTATCCTCGGATCTTTCCTTTCGGGGTTGATCCCGGACCGTCGTCAATAGCCCGTTGTGTTTCTCCAGTGTGACGTTAATTAAGTACCTACATTGAAGCTGTGTTAGAATTGCATTAACTAAATTTTTTACAACTTTCTACATAACAAAAGTGGTTCTCCTTGTTTTAGTTTCTTTTATATTTCTTGTTTTGTTCTCTTTTTAACATCCCCAGGAATATTACCAGAAATGTCACTTATTTTTTGTTAAAGGTTTGTTAAACCTTTTCGTTAAACCTTTTAAATTGAATTCTTCCTCGTATACTGATATGTGTTTTAATAATTACAACACAATGTTATATGCCTAAATGAAGTGTTTTGTTCCATCCATTTTCTAACTGTATTTCCTTGTCTTTTTACATTCATGTTTCGGGCCGCGGTGGCCCGGTTGGAAGAGTAACGAACTAGCAACCGAAGGGTTGCGAGTTCGAATCCAGCCAAACACCGTCGTGTACAAAGGGGGCTGGTGCACGTTAAATCTGTCGTGGCCTCAAATGTCCTCACGTTGGCGTGGTGTGGAAGTTTGGAGAGTGGGGTGCCAGCTCAGGTGTTGCCTCGTCATCTGACCGTGGTTCAAAATTACGTGGTGTTGTCCTCGGATCTTTCCCTTTGGGATTGATCCCGGACCGTCACCAATAGCCCATTGTGTTGCTCCAGTGTGACGTTAATTGAAATACCCAATACCCATTCATGTTTCGGATCACATATATTTTTCTGTTAAGAAACAATTAAATAAGTAAATAACCTTTTTTGATAAAGTCGGACTACTCTTGGAATCACGCGAGTTTGTGGCACCACAGCCAATAAAACTGACTTTTTGACGAACTCTTGACCTTGTGCACCCTTTTAAAGCATACTCGAACACTTCTTTTTCCGTTGTGCGTAAATAACTTCAAAGAGTCTAACTACTGAGTGATGCGATGGTGGAAGGGATGCTCAAACTCGAATGTTCAGTGTAGTTCGAAGATATAACATTGAATTTTGCTTTGGGGAATGGACGGAAAATGGAATTTCGAGATGCGGAAAGACCAACTCAATTGGTGCAAACTGCCAAGTGTAAATTCTTGAATAGTGGTTACTTACAACAGAACTGAACATTTGTGGATGTAACGACTCGTATTTTTGTTTGGCCATGATGCTTCTGATTCGAATTGGATTAATACTTGTTTTTTATTTTTGAAATAAAGGAACTCACAAAGTGCATATCAATGCGCAATCAGAAATGTAATAGTTAGGTACCACCGTTCTTGTTGGAAAACGAAAGTTCATGTAGCATATGCTTTTCGAATGTCATTAAGTCGCTTATCAATTGTTTCAATGTCCAATTTCTCTTAACTGTAAGCCAATTCAACAAATGTTTGAGTGATGACCCATATCGAAGAATTATTAAACTCTAGTTCATGGCAATGTTCCAATTAATAACTTTATTTTTATTCACAGAGAAAGAAAGCATTTTTTCCCTAGCATTTCACAATACATTCTTTGTTCACAAACAACTGATCTAAACCTTTAAGTGAATATGAAGTATGGTGTGAATGTTTAAACTCATGGTAAATGTTTGAGCGTGTAACTCCACTTCCTTCCCCCCACAGCGCTGTCAATCACGTCCTTGCTGCTCGAAAGCGTTTCCTTCATATTGTTCACTTGTATTTTCAGCTCTTCAATGGACGAAGAGAACTTATTTCGGTGTATTTTTAATTTGGAATTAATTTCGACTCGGAGTTCCATAAGATTTTTCAGCAAGTCTTCCGTCTCCAGCAATTGCCGTTGAAGGCGAACATTGCTTTTAGTTCGATATCGAATGTTTTCCCAAAACTCATCGTTTGGTTTGAGCATCTTGTTGAGGATGGGAACACCTTTATTAAAGTCTATTTTTTCTTCTACCTCCGAAAGGTGTACTGTCAATAACACGTGGACGACTTCATTCAATTTCATCAAAATGTTCGTCAGGTCATCTGAAGCTTGAGCGAAGCGTCCGCGCTCCGTTTTCAGCTGCTCCTTACTCTCTGTGCACCGAAGCCGCAGCTTTGTCACTTCCATGGTTTTGTAGTGAGCGTGTCTCAAACTGATTTCCAACCTGATGCGTCGAGTTCGGTTTTTGTGAATGGTTTTCCATACAGAATTCTTATCTTCAAGTGGGAGAGTCGACTTTTCGGAAAATACAAACTCATCACCTAAATTTGATGATGGCGTCCAAAAAGGATCACGCGAATCATTTGCTATTCTGAAATCCGGTTGGATTTTATATGAGTGGTACATCTTTTCAGCACCTTCTCTGAACCTATCCAGTTTTGTTAGGACTTTGCAGTCCAGGATTCTTTCGAACTCGAGAATCCGGGTGAATGAGTGGCAGTAGCTTTTCTCCAAATGTTCTATTTCTTCAAGTATCGAGTCAAATTCGTATTCAGAGCTGTGTAGAGTTTTTAATTCGCATTGCATTTCTTCTTTGAATTCCTTTGTTCTTTTCTCGGCGACTGTATAAAGCAAAACGCAGAAAATCTTTAATTCGTGAACGTGGATTACAAAATTGCACAGCAGTTTTTTCAAACTCAAACGCTCCACGTCCAGATCGAAATTTTTCGTGATACTACCTACATATTCAGTCAAACTTTGAATAGAGCTTTTGGTGCCGTTTATATTGTCATGGTCGACACATTTATCCACAGATGCTTCAAAGGCTTTTGATTCTGATGCAGCATTTGCCAAATTATGCTCCCCTTCCCGATACAGAGCATAAGCACTCCAGAAGTCCCTCTCGCTTTTCGATGGCAGAGCCGATGACAAGACTTTCATTTCATAATGAATATCAGAAATACGATACTTCAGACCATCTTCAGTGTCGTGGAGGACATCAAAAGCGTTGTCGAATTCCATTTTGCAATTGCGTATTACCTCCCTGATATCTTTCACGACAGCAAGCCTTTCCTTTTCAGGTTTAAACTTTATTCCTTTACGGAAAAAACTCGAGTTACCTATAGGTGAAGTTTCTTCGGACACGTGAGAGTGTTCTCGGGATGACCCGTCACCGGTGAGTGGCTGATTGCCAGAGTAGTTCTGCACGATTAATCCCGAGTTTGAACAGATCACTTTGGTTTCGCTTGAGTGAACATTCCTTTCAACGGCACAAGCTTTGTCTAAATCTACACACGCAAAGAAATTCTGATAGTTATGATCAGAAAGTGAGTGTAAAGATTCATCATCCAAAACATATCTACCAGCCACAAAATCTGAATATTCTTCGAAGGTTTCAGCTGACAATCTATGCAATTTGAAATTTGTAAGGTCGACGTACCTCTGAAACGTATACTGCAATTCTTCGAATGACGAGGAACTTTGGCTTTCGGATGATTTGCAAAATATGTAATCTAAGCTTTCGTCCCCCATTCGTCTAAGCCCTTCATTTTCCTTCGTCGAGTTACAGTGACAGAAGAACAACCACTCTGGAATTATTTTTACTGGAAACAATTTATTTTGCTCTTTGAAACACCTGACGCTTCCGCGTTCGTTACCGGTGATGATACTGTCGTCCCAAACCGAAAATTCCAGAAAATGTCGGCAAAATTGCTCCGTACAAGTCAACTCCTGCACAAGGGTACAAGTTTTCAAACCACTGGTGCAGTATATGTAGATATGTCCGTGAGAATCGATGCAAGCTAACCACCTCTGACTCGATGACACACGCAGAAGCGAAACTTCCTCCGCTCTGAGTAGGTTGGTTTGCTTCAGATGAGGCTCGAAATCTAACTCAAGTCTCTGCACCCTACCGACAATCGGAGAATGGAACAGAATTCCCATATTCAAATGAACATCCAGCCTCATACACGGATGGCTCAAGGGAAGCTTCTGGAAACCCAAAGCGTTGCTGTTCAGGTTTTGAAAGTCGTCAACCTGGTACTTCTGGGGACAGGACAAGAAATCGAAAGGCAAAGTCATTCGGATCAAGACGTTGCCAGCTCCGTTTTCTGAACTCGGACCACTTTCAGACAAGAGTCTCCGTTTTCTTTCTCACAAAAGGTAGCGACGTCCTTCATTCGTTGTAGAACTTTAATGGCGGCCAAGAACTCCAACCGCGAAGATGGCTGGCCACTGTCAATGTGAACGGGATGGGCTCGAGAGCAGTCGACCGAAATGGTCGAATTTCATGCGCTCCACTGCTGTCTCACGCAATGGACGACTCTTGGGTGGCTCGGGTGAGTCAAATCGATGAAGTGGAACCCATCACCACTCCGGAGTCGTTTTCCGTCGACGTCGCGAAACGTGACCGATGAGTCCGATGGGATCAACACCACTGAGTCGGAGAGGAAACTTGGATTCCCTCGGCAAGGAGCGCGGGTCCACTCCAGATGAAAGTTTTCGATTGACATTTTCCAAGAACTCTTTGTAACTGAAAGGAATTGAAAGCTTTTAGGCGTGTCATTTTTCATGCCCCCAGTTGCTACACTGCCGACCATAGAAAATGCACCATGAAGGAAGCATCCAATACGATCATGGTTAGAATATGCAACTGATGATCGTACACGCAAATCACATGCCCCAGTGTGACGCCCCCTGTAAGTAGCATAGAAAGAGAGAGTCGGTTTTGAATATTGGATTTGTGTTTTCTCTCGATTCTTGTATACAGGAAGCTTAACTATGCATCGTCGAAAAATACGAGAAAGGCGACACTTCCTGAAGAGAGAAGACTAGAAATGAGAGATTACACGAGTGGCCTGAGACATTAGGCAAAATGGATTTATCTTCGATTTTTGTATAAAAGATCTACCGTGTGTGGGGGAGAGGGTACTTCAAAGTTTTTTAATTAATTTTAATAATAAAATAATTTAATCACCTAAGAATGATCTGTTAGTGGCTTCTTGAGTTAAGACGCAAAGTTTAATGGAAAATTTGCTTTCACGTTTTTTTAAAAGAATATCATAGACTTTAAAGTTTTCCATTAAGTTGGTGAATTCCCAGGTACTCCGTTAAGGTGAAGTATTTAAAGAAAGCGACCGATTTTCCATGAACTTTCACAATTTATTCTTTTACTACAAAGATGCTAATAGAAGAGATTTAAGTGAGGAAAGAGGAGAATATCTTCTAATACTTAAATTATCAAATTTTACTTACATTGAAGTGCCAGAAAAACTGGTAGAGACTAGCCTATGCAATTACATAACAACGCCACCTATGTACATCATTGGTTGCATCTGTCAGTGTATGTATAAGCAATAGACATCGGTTAAAGTATCTAGAGCTGTTTCCGCCATGAGAACAGCAAGTTATTACGATTTGAGCGATTTCCAACGCGGTTTAATAGTTGTAACTTATGAGATGGGTCATAGCATTTCGGAGAAGTTTAGCGGGTATTTTAATTAACGTCATCACACTGGATCAACACAATGGGTTATTGGTGACGGTCAGGGATCAAAACCAAAGATTCGAGGTCAACACCACGTAATTTTGAAAAGTAAGATGACGAGGTCACATCTGAACTGGCACCCCACTCTCCGAACTTCCACACCACGCCAACGTGAGGACATTTGAGACCACGACAGATTTAACGTCCCCTTTGTAATACACTGCTGGCCACCCAAATTGCAACACCAAGAAAGATAAGAGATATCACAACAAAATTTATTTTGTAGATAACATGTTGACCAAGTATCAAATGATTAAATTTATAGACTTCTGTGAAGTGTGGTTCCTGCCAAAATCAGTAGCCAGAGTAGCCGCCATTTTTGGAGATCACCGCTGCCACACGCCTCGGCATTGATTCAAAGAGACTTTGGATGTGTTCTTGGGGTACAGCAGACCAACCAGCTTCCACACTTTGCCAAAGTTGATCTGGTGTGGCAGCTGGGGATGTATTCTGGGTCAATCGTTGAGCAACCATGGACCACATGTTTTCTATCGGCGAAAGATCCGGAGAGCGAGCTGGCCAGGGAAGCAATTCAATCTGGCGATTGACGAAGAACCCTTGGACAATGCGTGCCACGTGTGGTCGCGCATTATCCTGTTGAAATATGGCTGTGGGCAAGCCCTGAAGGTAAGGAAGGACAACTGGCTCCAACACCTCGGAGATGTAGCGCTGGCTGTTTAAAGTACCGGCAATGCGTACTAGAGGAGTGCGAGAGTGATATCCAATACCGCCCCATACCATAATACCCGGTGCAGGACCAGTGTGGCGGTGCATAACGCAGCTGTTCAGCATCCTCTCTCCATGGTGTCTCCAGACTCGAATCCGAACATCGTGGTGTTGCAGACAGAAGCGTGACTCGTCAGTAAAGACAATTTCATTCCATTCTGCCGTTCACATCCTTCTTTCATCGCACCATTGGCGGCGGAAACGTCTGTGGTTCTGCGTCAAGGGTAGATGAAGCAATGGACGTCTTGCGGACAGACCACTCTGCTGTAAACGGCGTCGAATGGTACGCGCAGACACTGGATGATGCGGTACAGACTGAATGTGCTGTGCTATGGTTCGTGATGTGGCTGAGCGATCCGTCACTGCCATACGCACAATATGCCTGTCATCACGTGAAGTGGTGCACTGAGGTGGATGCGATCGAACATGTCGGTCCGTCGTACCCTCCTGCATCCAACGATCACATATCCGCATTACAGTTGTTTGGTTTCGTCCAACACGACTACCGATTTCCCTGAAAGATAATCCACAATCTCGGTAGGCCACTATCCTTCCTCTGTCGAACTCGGATACTTGATCAAAAGATGATCGCTGTTTTCTACGAGGCATACTTGATCGCTTTTTTGAAAAAACCACAAGAAAAACACAATTGCCGTACTTGAAATCGTCGAAATCTCCATGCCTTAAATAGCGCCTTGAAGTGGCGCCACAGGCGCGCGTGATGTGCGTCTGCGCTGAAATTCTAATCATTTGCATATCTCACCTCCGCTAATGCATGTTGTAAATTTTTGCATGCTTCCTTCAGGGTGTTGCATTTACGGTGGCCAGGAGTGTAAATGACGGTGTTTGGTTGAATTCGAACTCGCAACCCTACGGTTGCTAATCCGTTACTCTTCCAACCGGGCCACCGCGGCCCGGTTGGAAAAGTAACGGAGTATCATATATATATATATATATATATATATATATGATACTCCGTTACTTTTCCAACCGGGCCGCGGTGGCGTATATATATATATATATATATAAAAGTAACGGAGTATCATATATATATATATATATATATATATATGATACTCCGTTACTTTTCCAACCGGGCCGCGGTGGCGTATATATATATATATATATATATATATATATATATATATATATATATATATATATATATATATATATATGATACTCCGTTACTTTTCCAACCGGGCCGCGGTGGCCCGGTTGGAAGAGTAACGGATTAGCAACCGTAGGGTTGCGAGTTCGAATTCAACCAAACACCGTCATTTACACTGCTGGCCACCGTAAATGCAACACCCTGAAGGAAGCATGCAAATAATATGAAATTTATTTGCATGCTTCCTTCGTCCATTTATTTCTGTATTATTGTTTGATGTATGTTTCTCTTTTCGTTTTGTTTTCGGCCCTGTTGGCCTAGTTTATATTTAAATTTTAATTGTTTAATAAATGGTGGTGCCCTGGATGCCTGGGGCCGCACGTGGGGGTCGGTTGACTCGGTGCCCTCTTTCGTGGTTGCGGTGGTGGTCTACCCCTGCTTCCCATGCAAGAGCTCTAAGCCTTTTTTGGCGAGCTGGGAGGCGGTGGGTCTGGGTCTGGAAACTTGGATGTTCACTGTACGTTAGGATGATATGCTCGTCTTCCATGGTCACGATATATCAGAGTCCATTCAGGCAAGAAAGGCTAGTACAAAATTTAGGCGCTTGTCGGGCTTGGTTTTGGCTGATTTTGCAAGGAAAACAATGCGCTAGCATTCTGAGTGTCTTCCACTATATGGCAGGTATGACACTGCACGTGCGCTAATTGAGTCAGACATACTTCTGACACCGATTTCTCAACATCTTAAAGGACTTCTGCAGCGAGAGGCTCTGCCATATTGAACTGCCAACCATCCAGTTGTCTCAAACCTTTTACTGACAGTTTGCGGAGACATCCATCTGCGGCGTTAATTTCTAACGTCTAATTTCTTACGATAGAGCATTGTCTTGGTGTCTCGAAACAATTAAAACTGATTTTCATGTATTTCTAAGGATTCAAATTAAACACTCTGTTTTCTTGCATCGTTCATGGTCGTTCATCGTGCGTCCATAAGCCTCGTACTCGGCGCCCGGTTGCCCCGACCCATTCGGTCCAAATATCAGATCGGTTGCTGCTGCATCCACGTCCATGGGCTTGTGCTGCCCGAAAAGTGAATGCTTTTGGATCATTTTGAAGACTGACTTCTTCGGGATACGCTTTCGCTCAGCCGATGGTGTTCGAATCCCAATGATCTCAGCTTGCTTCATAAGTGCATCTCATCGATCACGATAGCACTTTGCGTCGTGCTTCTTGGGCATCTTTGAAATGTTTAAGTCGATAATTTGCCCCTTCGAATCCCTACCTAGGAATAAATTGAGGCTTTTCCGCCGCCGGCTCTCTAGCTAAGAACTGAGGTGCTGACATCAAAACGTTATGACATGTGATTCAAACATGGTGACGTCTACAGGAACTGCAAAGCGTTAAATGTGAGATACTTTTGTGACGTCGCCTGATCGCTCACGCTCAATCGACAGCGGCCGTTCATGTCTTGTTTTGGAGTTGTTTGTTTATCTATCCAACGGTATACGCACTACCTATCTATTTTTTCATTCGCGAGCAGTAACGACGGGAGTGAATTCTATTTTTTAGTGACGCTCAGTGTTCCCAAGTTACTCCCACATGATGAGGAGAAAGACAGTTGTACGTCAAAAAACCCCAGAATCGATTTACATCAAAATATATATCGATGTTACTATTCCTATATTTTGTCGAATATTAATTCCGTAATTAATATTCTAAAAATTATCTAAAAAAAGAAACGTTACTTAGAGTTTTAGATTCCTAATAATAATACAATAAAAAATACTAGGATGATTATTTCTCAAGGTATGAATAAATTCTGGAAAACTAATTTAATGTATAAGAATTTAAAATTTTTAAAATCTAGAAAAGGCTGGAATGATTTGGCATCTGAGATTAAATCTTGATATGGGGTGTCAGTATATTGTATGCTGTATCATAATGTAAAATAAACAAAACACAGGAAGACGAGGATTTTACTTCGGGTTATCCAATGCTCTCGCTCGGTACATAGCGAAGTCATATTAAAATGTAAAGTAGACACGTCGTTTCCGAAATACATAAAGGAAACACGTTCTGCCACAAAATCTCTAGCGCCATCTACATTTAGATTTATAGAAAAAGCTCGTCATTGGAAATTGTGGAGTTGGAGCGAATTAGCAAGGTCACGTGGGTATTTTTATAGACAATTTATCCTAACAGGAAGTAAAGGGGCTCAAAGGCTGACTTTCTGCGTTGACTGGCAAAATGATCCTGATGAATGCGTATCAGTTCTTTGAGTATAATTGAAAAGTATAGGTTCTTTATTTTCCTTAGCGCTATTTCTAGGGTACTATAATTATCTTCTGATTACCAAGGTATGCTTACGTGTTTTTATTTTCTTAAATACTATTTCATTATTTTGCAATATGCTTTTGAATTATAGTTAATTAGCATCTAAAGCAAGTACAAATTTCAAAATTAAACTACTTTTAACACATTATATAATCGTACCTTACCAAAACATTGCATGTGGCTTATAGCCTAACTCATTTCGTGTGCGCACAACACAAATTTTCTTGCGCAAATTGGCGAAAGTGATAAATTTTCCTTAAATTTCAGAATGACGATGGAAATTTCTCATCAGTCCATTTTTAACATTTGGGTGAAAAATTCGAGGCAAACAAGGATGCTATTACGACATATGTTTTTCAAGAACTAGAAGTATCTTTGTTACCAGATACTGTTTTAAATAGTATTGAAGTGAAAATTCGAAGTTTCTAACAAAACATTGAGCAAAAGTGGAGTAAAGTGGGCAGACACAAAGAACGATTCCTTAGAAAAAAAATTTATTGGCTTCAAGGAAATCTTTCGTTTTTGGATTATATAAGTAGTGATCTATCGAGTAATTCACAAATTAGTTTAACAAATAGGCCTGGAAGGCCTCAAAAAGATTTTCAAGCCTCCAGTTCGAAGTCCAAATTTTTTAGAAATGCTGAGTGGTCTACCGAAATAACTTGGGTTGATGTGAAATTAATCAAGCGCTTCCATGTCATATTAGAATGTTTAAATTACGGTTTCCAGATAAACTTATATAAATTTGTTGTGTACACAAAACACGCACAAGATATTTACCTCAGAGAGTAAATAGTACCCAATGCCCATAACTGTACACAAAACACTGATCCATGAAAAGGATATTATTACATCTTGTATTCTTCTTCCAATTGGTCAGTTCTCTGAAGAAGCGCAAGAGGCAAGAAATAAATATGATAGGCAATACAGAGAACTATTTACTAGAAAAACGTCAAGAACTGATACGAATACAGATTTAATGAGTAGATTACTCATTACCTCAGATCCACTGATTGTCAGTTCACGAGCAAAGCCTAAAACTAGACGCAATCAAATATTTCCAGAAATGTTGAATTTGTTGGAAGAACCCTTACTTGTTTGAACACATCAGTAAGCTACTTAGATAATAGTGATTCCGAGTAAATGTTTTCCCATTCAGTTTTTTCTACTACATGTATCTGCTTTATTATAAAAAATAAATAGTTTAAGTATTCAGTATTATTCAAGAGTATATTAACAAAAAATTGCAAAATACGGTTACTAATTTGTATGTCTTATGAACGGAGCAAAATTGATCAATTACTTTAATTTTATCATATTTTTGTTTTTAAATACTGACAAAAATTGTTAAACATACACTGAAACTAGTAATTTATTATTAATGACTCTTAAAATCACTCAAAACCAGTGAATTTTTGATACAATAATTTTATTCGCCTAGGTTGCGAAAATAACGCACCGTGCGTTGGTTCAAACGGTGTCCAAATTTTAAACTAAATTTGAAAATTTCAGATTACCAAAATCTGTCAGTGAAATCAGAAACTTTCTAGGCCTTGTGAACTTTTCAGCTAAATTCCTTCCAGATGTAGCAATCATGGCGGCACCATTGAGGAAGTTGACTAAGAATGATGAACCATTTAAATGGGAACTTTTAAGAGGTTGAAAAAAGATAGTAAATACTCCTATTTTAGGGTTTTACAATTCAAAAGCTTAAACTAAAATTTATTGCGATGCAAGTTCTGTAGGATTTGAAACAGTTTTAGTTCAATTTCAAGAGGAAAGTCCAAGAGTATAAGATATGCAATTAGAGCTTTGAGTAGCATTGAACTTTGAGTAGAGCCATGGTTGGTACATATTCTCAAACAGAAAAAGCACTAACATTGTTTCGGGTTTCTGAAGTTCACGAGGGAATGACTGCCATGAAGCTGTTACTTAAGCAAGGTTTGGAGGAACAATGTGGGAAAAGACGTAGATGAATTTGTTCAGACATGCCATGGATATCAACTTATAGCTTACCTGATCCACTGGAGTCAAGGTAAAGAACAGAATTACCATCCGAGCCATGGGAATATATTTCCATGGATCACCTAGGTCTTTCACCAACTGGAAAGTCATAGCTGACTATGACAGTCGTTTCTTTGAAGTAATTATAACAAGATCTCTTAGTACTCAAATAATGACAGACATATTTGCAAGATATGGTTTACCCAAATATGTTATGATCGATAATGGTGAAGTTTTTATTGACAAGACATTTGAAGCGTTTTTAAGGAGCATAGATAAAAACACTATCATTCAATTCAGTTGTTGCCCACAGGATCATTCCATGTGAGATCACCCATTTAGAGAAAAAGTTGTTTCACTATAGTCATAGATTTTTTTCATCAAATTTTTACCACTGATTGACATGACAGCGAAACACATAGATCTCAATTATTTAGATATTTTTTCCAATATTAACTGAGATACAGGCATTTAAAAATTGGTCGATTTTACAAAATGACGACCATCTTGGATTTGCTACACTGTCTATAAATGATCCTAACTTCAGAACTAATGCTTCAAATTTAGTAACTTTGGTATCAAATGGAAGCCATTTATTTCAGGAGTGTTCTATACAAAAACAAGAGCAATTTCACATTTTAGTCGATTTTTTTACATGTAAGGTGAAAAAATCACTTTTAAAAACAGTTGACTTTAAAAATGAACCCTCACATATTCTTCTGAAATTTTGTAGAAGTATTAACTAACATATACTTTAATCTCACAAAAATTCAGAGAGGTAAATTTGCGGGTTTCGGAATAATTTATGCTCATGCTATTCTAATGATGCATATGCATTTCAAAACGGTGGTCATCTTACAGTACAAAAATGACCATAGCTTAAAGAACAAAAGTCAAATTTGTAATTTTATGGAGTACTAATTCAAAGCAGGCTCACGTTAAATGTAAAAATATCAATAGAATATCGCATTACACTCATATGTAATTTTTAATTTATTTTATCACATGATATCTTTGGAAAAGAAGATAAAGTATCATTGTAGGAACATTGTTTTTTTTAGTTTATTTAAAAAATACTTTACAACATGTAATGCGTTTTGTAATATTCAATTACAATATTTTGTTAAATATATTTACATTTATGCTTAGGGTGCATTGCTTCAAAATAACAAAAAAGGGGAAATTTTTTTACTTCTCAGTTTCTTATCTTAATTAGAAATTCGAAAATACATATAATAGCCACAACACTAATACCCATTCTTATTCATATGCAAAATATACACTACCTGACATTGAAAATGCAACACACAGAAGGAGTGCGCAGAACTGGATGAAATTTACTGGGTAGACGCAGCTCACCGAGATATGTAAATGATGCAAATTGCGCAGCTGTCCCGCGCACGGCGAGTGAGAAACCAGGGAAGGAACCTGCAAAAGTGGTCAGTTTCGCGCCGCTCTGTTTGCCAGGTAAATCAAGTTGCAATTTGTTTTTGTGTCTCAGAGGAAACGTCTAGTAGCGGAGAATGCCAGGACGCCGCCAATCAAGACAGTTCCAGCAAACAGACGACTTCACGAGGGGTATGGTGATTGGCTTCAGAAGGGCAGGTTGGTCCATACGTCAAATCTCAGCAGATACCCACCTACACGCGTCCACGGTGCACCGGTTGTGGCACAGATGGTTGGACCAAGGGAATGTGGCACATTTGAGGGGTTCTGGTGCAGTCAGAGTGACGTCAGCACGCATGGACCGACGCATCTGCCGGCAAGCATCGGCGGCCCCGCAAGCCACGTCTGTCGCCCTTTCACAGCATTGCAGGACACCCTTGATGCTCCCATATCGTCCAGGACCATTAGCCGCCGATTGATCGCTGGCGGCCTGCATTCATGGCGCCTGTTGAGCCGACTACCATTGACCCAACAGCACAGACGTCTCCGTTTGCAATGGTGTCGGGATAGAGCCACGTGGACGACGGAATGGCACAGGGTGGTGTTCTCAGACGAGTCACGCTTCTATTTTAGCAATGACAGTCGCCGTGTACGAGTCTGGCGCCAACGTGGTGACAAGACCAATCCGGCCGCATCTGTGGAACGCTATACCGCGAGACAACGCGGTATAATGGTTTGGAGCGCCATCGCCTACGATAGCAGGTCACCTCTGGTCTGTATTCAGGGCACTATGACGGCCCAACTATACGTGGATGACGTGCAGCAGCCGGTGACACTACCTTTCCTTCAGGGGGTGCCCAATGCCATTTTCCAGCAGGATAACGCCCGGCCGCACTCGGCACGCATCAGCCAACATGCCCTGCAAGGTACCCAGGTGCTTCCCTGGCCAGCTGTCTCCCCTGATCTCTCACCTATCGAACATTTATGGGACGTCGCTTGCATGCGTTGCCACCGGCGTGTTCAGAAGACGAACTCTGCAAATGGTTGACAGGGAATGGGCAGCCATCCCTCAGGACACCATCCGCACGCTCATTGCGTCTGTACCTAGACGTGTTGCTGCCTGTATCGCCACTCGCGGTGGTCCTACAACCTACTGATCAGACGTTCTTGCTGCTCAGTGGCAAGGTGTATAATGTTGCAATAAAGATCACTTATTGCTCGTTGCTGTCTCTCTGTTTGCCAAATTTCATCACTTTCTGTCAACTCCTTCATGGTGTTGCATTTTCAATGTCAGATAATGTATTACAGTTGACATTGCTGAAATATTTTAAGCCGATCCAATAATTTTCAGAAGCATTTTAGAAAATGTAACCACACATGTACTTTAAATTGATAAAATAAAATTAAAACTTATGGGTACTGTAATTTTTTTTAACATATGTTTTTAAGGATTGAAGAACTATGTGTACACTACATTGATCGCATAATCGAGAAATTTTTAAGACAAATATTGAGCATAAATCAAAAAGGTCACCGCATTAATATTAATGATAAAGTTGAAAGGATTATGGATGATTTAATTTGTCTTGAAGTTTTGGAATAATAGTTCAATTAATTGATTTTCATCGGGAGCAACATGATAGGTTCTTTCTGTCGTTATTAAGGAAGAGGATAGGATTTTTTGCATTCATAAGAAATCCAACATGCGTCTTAAGCTCTGGCTATGTATGCGATGCACATGGGTCATGAGGAAGCATGAACATAATTTGTAATCATACTCCTCACAAGAATCCAAAATCTTTCCAATCCACCAATTAATGCCATACACACATGCAACATATTGTTCATTTTGGAATGTTGGTAATTTGATGGTTTTCTCCAATTCCATGGTAGTAACAAATGTTAAAAAACCTGAAACTCTTGAAACCTATATCTGACTTTTGTTTATTGGTGTAAATCAGTTATTAGTTTTTGTTTCTGGTATTGTATTTGCCATTGCAAACCTATCTGTTAATTGATTGCTAGAAATTTCAATTTCGCTATGAAAAATATCTATTCCTTTAACGGACTCGTGTAAATTTGTATAATCAAAAGCAACAAAAATTACATCTTTGCATGGATGCTTCCTTTGGTGGTTATACACTTTATGGTACCACCAATACCGTCACAAGCCTCCTTTACCATGACAAGAAGCAAAAAAGTGGCACTCGACTTTTACACCATGGTAGTATTTATGATGACAATAATTAATATGTTTTTAGTTTATTTTTGTTTTGGTCTGAGTTCCCATCAATGAAATGCTTAAAGTATTTTAATTTGTGGAACTTGTGAAGTGTCATGCAATAAATTTTCACTTATGACACAGATTTCACACGAAGAAGATCCTTAATATACCCTAGAAAAAGATGAACTGGTTTTTCCAATGAATGCTTTGAATAGAATTTTGCAGAAATAATTTCAGAAAAATCTGCCATATTAGCAGTATCCAGTCTCAATACATCCTTGTTTTAAATAATGGCATTGAGATTTTGTAAAAAAGTGATGCGCAGATAGAACATTGAGCTTTACAAGAAAATTGTCAATAAAAATATGTATCATTTTACTAACAAAAGTGGGTCCTAAGCATAAATGTCGTCGTCTAACCGTGGTTCAAAATTACGAAGCGTTGTCATTGTATCTTTCCCTTCGGGATTGATCCTGGACCTTCGTCAATAGCCCGTTGAGTTGCTCCAGTGTAACGATAATTGACTACCTACCTAAGCATAAATGTAAATTTCTAACAGAAATATTGTAATTTAATATTGTAAAACACATTAAATTTTGTAAAGTATTTTTTAAAAATAATTTAACATAAAAACAACTTTTCATCAATGATACTTAATATACTTTCCCAAAGACACCATGTGATAAAAGAGTTTTTAATTACAAAGGACTGTAATTTGATGTTATATTGATATTTTTACATTTAATGTGAGCCTGGTTTGAATTAGTACTTCATAAAAATTCGAATTTAACCATTGTCTTTTTATAAGCAATGGTCATTCTTGCACTGTAAGAGGACTACCGATTTGAAATGCATCAGTTATCATTATTAGAATAGCTTTTATTCAAAAACCAAAACTTTTACCTCTGAAATTTTTCAGATTAAAGTACATATGTTAGTTAATTCTTCCAAAGTTTCAGAAAAAATATGAGGGTTAATTTTTTCTAGACTTTTAAAGTGGATGTTTTAAAAGTGATTTTTTTGCTTTACATGTAAAAAATCCTCTAAAATGTAAAATTTCCATTGCTTTTCGTAATTTAGATACACTCCTGAAATAAATGGCTTCCGGTTGATACCAAAGTTACTAAATTTGAAGTATTACTTCTCAAGTTAGGGTTATTTATTTAGTGTGGCAAATCCAAGATGGCCGCTATTTTGTAAAATCGACCCATTTTTAAATTCCTGTATCTCATTTTTAAATTCCTGTATATTGGACAAAATATTAAAATAATTGAGACCTATGGGTTTCACTGCCATGTCTATCTATTGTAAAAATTTGAAAAAATCTATGACTATGATGCAACACACCAACCAGGTGTTCCATATGGAATGACCCCCCCCCCCCCAAGCTAACGCACAAGTAGAATCCATTTTGGAAAAATTACATCTTGCTCATGGCAAGAGGAGGAAATGGAGAAAGAAATTGCAGGATTTTCTTTATGAATATAGTACGACTGGCACTCAACTACAGGTGTACCATCTGGTAAACTGATACATGAGATGAAGATTTGCACTAAACTTCCTGATATTATGAAAAGTCCACCGCACTCTTTAAATGAGGACATAAAAAACAAATAAAATCACTAAACATAAAATATAACCAGTTTTAATGAGACAGAATGGAGAAAACAAGTTGACCACAATTTTTAGACCAGTACTAGGTAAGGATAATAGAATTTTTTTGTGTAAAGAAAAGAGATGTAGTATCCACGTGCTAATTTCACTAGTATTGTAATTGTATTATTCGTATTATTATAATTAACCGTATATTATTTGTAACTGCAATGATAAATTAATTGTGTGCGTTCCATAGTTGGTGTCTTGGGTTTCAATGCTGTGCTACGGTATTAAATTAAGAACATAATACTACAAAACACACTTAAAATATTTGAAACAGATTTCAATCAAGAAAAATATTATTATAAAATAGCACTTACAAAAAGTATCGTTGATCTTGAAGAACTATAGTTGAATTAAAAACTTATTTTATTCTGTCGTTGTATGTTGATATGTGCTCTAGATATGACACATAATTAATACCAGTATTGTCCCATGAATTTTCAAACATCCATTTACTCTAGTATTGTGTTTTATTTATTCAACACATTCGAGGAAGCAGAGAACGCGTGCAAAACTCGGAGAATTTTTCGTAAAACTAATCCATTTTTGCTGTGAATTCGTTGCATTTCGGTTTCATTTAAAACACCCAAGTTACTAGCAGTGAGAAGTGATCTCTTAAAACCAGTCTCCAGAAACAGAGAAGAATCAACTAAGAGAGGCTTTCTCTGTAAAGGGCTTGTTGCGAATCGATATACTTTTAATCGTACTCGTTATGATTATTTACTCAATAAATAACAAGTTGCATCTGGCAACAGTAATAAATTAAATATGGAGAAAAAGATGGTTGTTTGTTTTTTATAACTAAGATTTAAGCGTATTCTTTGCATTGTTTAACTTGCAAATTTCGCCTCTTATTTTATAATGAGGTCTCGTTCGTAAAGCGAAACATGGCGTCCGTGAATTAAAAGAAATTCTGCTACTTCGTTTGAAAACATTGTACTGTGAATACAACGATTAGTGTTCGTTCAAAGTTAAGCCTACTTTGGAATTTCATATGAAAATGGCCGAGGAGAAAAGTGTTCCAAGTAACTTGGAAGATCTGAAGAAAGCAAGAACACAGCTACGTCGTGCTTTTACTACAGCTTGCAATCAATTTGCGAAGTTAGAAGAATCCGAGAAAATTGAAAGTAAGGAAATTCTTACTATTTATAATAAGATAGTTGATAAATCGACTAGGTTGTTTGACTTGGACTCTCAAATAAGTCTGTTAACTGATATTTCTGAAGAAGAATTTGATTTAACTGAATCTTATAGAGATAAATTTATTGAAGTGAAAGTATTTTACGATTCTTATGTTCAGAAAGAATTAGTCGCCGAGTCATGTAATTTTCAGTCCCGAGTTGGAGCGAATTTAAAGCTGCCTAAGATAGTTTTGAAAGAATATGAGGTTGTTCCAAAAACTTGGGTAGCATTTTGGGGACAGTTTTCTCGCATACACAAGGATGATGGCTTGAAAGAGGAAGATAAATTTCAATATTTGTTGGCGTCTGTTAAGCCAAATACGAAAGCGAGAGACATCGTTGAGAGCTATCCACCTTCCAAAGAAAACTATTTGAAAGTAATAGACCACTTGAAGTCTCGTTTTGGAAGGACAGATTTATTAATTGAAGTATATATTAGAGATCTTTTAGCTTTAGTGCTGAATCGCCAAAATGTCCGGCTTGCTGAACTTTATGACAAATTGGGTTCAAATCTGAGATCTCTCGAAACATTGGGTGTGACTACAAAAAATTACGCAGCAATGTTGTACCCGGTGGTTGAATCGTGTTTACCTGTTGAGGTTTTGAAGGCGTGGGACAGATACAGATTAAACGCCAAAATTGGCGAAGAAGATATGATAAACGTAACAAAAGAAAATTTGTTGGAAGCGTTATTGGCCTTTTTATCTCATGAAGTGGAAGGTGAAGAACATATATAGGATTTTGGCGGAAAATGGTTTTGGAAAACAGAAATGCAAACGAGAAATAAATAAGTCTTTTCAACAAGACGAACCAACAGCAGCTGCTTTAATATCGTCGCTTCCTGATAAATCGTTTGGAAGGCCCGATTGTTTGTTTTGCCATAAGCCTCACAATAGTCAAGATTGTCGAAAGGCTTCTGCAATAAGTTTGGAAGAAAGGAAAAATGCGGTTAAACATGCAAAATGTTGTTTATTATGTTTCAAAAAAGGACATTTTTTCCGAGATTGTAGAAGCAAAGTAAGGTGTTTGCTGTGCAATCAACGACATTATGTGATAATGTGTCCAAATCTCAGCAGAGGATCCGTAAGTTCTCCTTCTAAAGAGTTTGAGCAAGAAGAAAAGGCCACAGCACAGCTTTCTTCCCAGTCTTCCCAACGAGAAGTTTATCTCAAGACTGTTATGTTAAGACTTCGTAATAATGGCAAAGAGGTTTGTGTAAGATCTTTATTGGATGATGGATCGCACCGTTCATATATTGAAACTGGTTTAGTTAAAGAGTTAAATCTCCAATCTTCAGGTACGGATGGTTGCGTGGATTCTCCGTTTCTGTGTCAACTCTCGTAAAGTTCAAGAGAGGATTGAAGGATCAGTGACCAGTGAAGAGTTTCAAAGTGCTGAACTATGTCTAATAAAGATGATTCAGAGCGAGTGGTCAGAGGAGAACAGGAAGAAGTATAAAACTTCAATGAAATTTTTTGAAGACGAAGGTGTACTGAAGGTCAGAACTCGCCTTGTATTTGGTGAAGATAACGAGGACTTTCAATGCCCAATTGTTCTACCTGATCATCCAATAACTCGACGTTTAATTGAGTATACACATAAGACCCTAAATCATGCTGGTGTACAGACCATACTGGGACATTTGAGAGATAGATTTTGGATCCCCAGAGGACGGAGGATTATCAGGGAAGTGATTTCTAAGTGCATTCCCTGTAAGAGGCATTCCGTGAAACATGCGACAACAGAGTGTGCGCCGTTACCAGCCGATCGTATTCAGAGAGTTGCTGCCTTTCAAGTCGCCGGTGCAGATTTAGCTGGCCCAGTCTTTCTGCGAGGAGGTATCAAGGCTTGGATCATATTGTTTACCTGTGCTGTGTATCGTGCCGTGCACCTTGAGTTGGTAACGTCTTTGTCAACTGATGCCTTTATTCAAGCCTTGCGAAGATTCATCGCTCGTAGAGGGAGATGCAGTGTTATTTATACAGACCAAGGAACAAATTTTCTGGGTACCGCAAGAGCACTTCAAAATTTGGACTGGGAAGCTATTCAAGCAGACTGTGCAGCACAACAAATAAAGTGGAATTTTAATCCTCCAAGTGCACCTTGGTACGGTGGATGGTGGGAGCGTCTCATTAGAGTTCTCAAGGATCTTTTGAAGAGGAACATCGGCAAAGCTAGTCTCAACTACGAAGAGATGCTTACTGTGTTGGCTGACTGCGAAAGTACCATCAACCAAAGACCTCTAACCTATACATCTGAGGATCCTGAAGAGCCAAAGCCTTTGACCCCTGCCCATTTTTTGCGTGAAGTTGGTCCACCATTACATCGTGACACAGTTGATCTAGATCTGATTGACAGCAACCATTTACGAAAGAGACTGTGCTACCTTCAAAAGGTTCGTGAGAGCTTCCGCAAGAGGTTCCAAAGAGAATATCTAGCTGCGTTGGTGAAAAATCCTGAAGATAAACAACGTTCCAAATTGAAGGCGGGTGATATCGTTCTTGTGGGATCTGATAATTCTAAGAGAATAGAGTGGCCCTTAGCACGGGTCGAGGAGTTGATCTCGGGCAAAGATGGAAAACGAAGAGTCGCTCGATTGAAACTGGCTCATACTACTCTTATTCGGCCTATTCAACGACTCTATCCTTTAGAAATACGGTCCGAGGATTTACCACCCATCACCGAAGCACGGATTTCTGATGTTTCTGGAGACAATACCCTAGAGACTTCTGAAGTAAAGTGTACCCGAAGTGGTCGTCAAGTGAAGATGCCACAGAGACTAGACCTTTGACTAGAAAGAAACTTTATCGACTTTACTTTAGAGACTTTAAGTTATAATAATGTAAATTTTAAGCAATATTATAGATTTAAGTTTAAGTATTACTCTGCAATATTCTGTAATAGTAGTTTCTCATACCAGTTGTTGTAATATCACTTTAAGGTTGTTTTTCTCTCGCAAACATTTTCCCCTTTTGGTCTACTTTCATCAGTTCATTAAGTTTTGTCTTGATTAAAATCAATACAAAAGGTGGGAGTGTTGCGAATCGATATACTTTTAATCATACTCGTTATGATTATTTACTCAATAAATAACAAGTTGCATCTGGCAACAGTAATAAATAAAATATGGAGAAAAAGATGGTTGTTTGTTTTTTATAACTAAGATTTAAGCGTATTCTTTGCATTGTTTAACTTGCAAATTTCGCCTCTTATTTTATAATGAGGTCTCGTTCGTAAAGCGAAACAGGGCTAAATGTAGATGTCGCTGGTGGAAGGAATCCAGACCTTTTGGCACTAATTTGCATCGGTACCCTCACAGTGTGACCAACGAGATATAAATGGCACCACAGAGTATATAGCTACGCATGCAGAGGCGTCAGTGAAAGTTTTACTTGCAGCGCCCTCCAAGGAGGCATGTGTTCAAAATTCGCTCTCTTTCCCCACATCCCGATCTTTTTAGATTCCACTCATAGAGTAGTTGCCATTTTATAATCGCAAAAGCTTTTTTATACACACAAGTCAATCGCACGAGTGGCAAGATTCATGCGTACCGAATGTTCCCAAGGTTTCAAATGTCAAAGATGGCGACGATTGCGTAATTCAAGACAGCATTTTCAATGTAATCCGCTTTGTCTTTCAAAACTTATTATGCCGTTATATTGGTAAATATAGATACTTTCTGCAGTCTGTATTTTTTTTAGTTTCTGTTCTGATTGTATGTATTTTTCAAATCAATTTTTTATTTTGGAATTTAACGTATCAGAATTCTTGTCTCTCATGTTTTTCAGTGGCTGTTACAGTCTTGTACTTTAAAAGTTATCGTAAAGTTTCTCTGTAATTAATATTTAGAATAGAATTTAACATAGATCACATAATTATTTTTGTCATTTTTGTCTTGCTATTCTGTTTACGTTGTTTTATTTTCGCAAAAACCATTTAATACTTAGTATTAAATGCTATTACACAGTATTTGTATCGGTTTTAGCTTCATTCATGATCAGAGTAAGTTCTAAGATATTTCTTTACATAGTAATGTGATAATTTTTCACATATTTTTGTATTAACAGGATCGCATCAATTAATTTATAACAGCGGACTTGTTTTTTTCTGTGCAGTTAGATTTCGAGTTTCTAACTTTAAAGTAATACACTGATCTAATACAAATAAAAATATATTATGTACATAGAGTGCAGAAAAACTATGATTATTGTTTTTTAAATATTTCTACATTGATTTTGTTCGCAGATTCAATATTCTGCCAAAAATGATTTTTCTCTGAGTACAGAAAATCGCGAAATATTTTTATTTGAACACCCGTGTAGTTTACCGTTTTTGCTGTGTATCTGTTTTTGTATGAAAAAAGTATTTTATTGCCGTACTCTTCTTAGTTTAGTTAAGTTCTGCAGACTATATCAACAGAGATCAAGAATCTTCTGTCTAAATATGTCAAAAGGGCTCGTTTTGGAAAGTTGGCATTTTTTAAAAATAGCTTTCACTTAAAACAACCAACTGAAATTGAAAAACAAGTTCACACACTGGTTTAATTTTATAATTTACCAATGTCCTTCATAAATTAAGTTTTTTTTTAAGTTCAGAAGATGTACTGAAATAAATTTGCAGATTAAAAAAGATGATATGTAATGTATCCGGAATATTCCGCTTTTAAATATAAACAGCTAACGCCTGGACGTATTTTTTTCAATCAGGAATTTTTAGTTCTGATTATTTTGTACATTTGAAGTTTATGCTACAGCAGAGGTGCTAGCGTTCCATCTATTGTTTTAGAATAAAAGAATGTCTTATTTCCATCTGAATAAAAGCAACTTCTCAACTTGTTCAGTTGCTATGGTAAAGAAGCGGACCAGTTGCCGCAGAAATGCCACAGATGGGAAACATTTGAAGAAGGTAATTTTCACACGACAATTCTTCCCAAAACCAGAACTCAAAATGCATCTGCACGATCCCTTTGCAAGCCAACTATTCACTAACCACGGAAAGTTCCCGGAATACTTTTTCCTCATGGACGTCGGATACCTGCTTATGTAGTGAAGTAGGTGATTCTCTTCACTATATGCTAGACTGCGGGCTTACGACACACCTCCGAAAAGGAGTTGAGTTCATTAGAGATCAACCCAGTGACATTAAGAATCACCTTAAGTGCCTATGAGTGATAAGCCGCTTGGATATCTCCACGAAAAGACTCTGGTGAGTCGGAGAGGCGAGGGTCTAGAAGTCGCTTGGTAAATTTGTGTGGCAAACAACTCCTAACCCATCTCCAAGAATGGTTCAGGCATCAGAACCATGACGAGTCGTGTAGATTCACGTAAATCAAAAACATGACGGTTACTGAAATAAGACATAGATGCCTATGTGGAAATTTCACTTAAAGCCCTGCAAACTTGAGCCCGAGCCAGTCTATAAAAGGTAGGACGAACAAATAGGGATAAGACCCTATCCGTTCCCCATTTAAAGACACCAAATAGGGTTCAAGTTAGTATAACCCGAAGGACACATACCTCAGGCTACATGTGTACACCGTGAAAAACTTGCCAACGTGCGGTAGGCAATCTATGTCTGATTTTCGTTTTCACGACCCTGTGAGAAATGGTTCTCGCCAATGATTGTTGAGACCCTTGCCAAATTTTCTCTGGGCTTTTCACAAATCCGTAGTGGCGCAGCTAGAAGCCCATCTAAGAAGTAATGTTAACCCACACGACATTCGAGGGCACCACCGTGTATGCGAAAGATCATGTTATTTCGGTAATCATAACTTCCTATGACAGTGATTCCTCTTTATGCGCAGCTATATACTCTGTGAGTGGCACAATTTTCGGTTCCTAAGTTAAAACTGTGAGTCCTATTTTCAGTTTCCAGTTGCATTGCTTTTTCAGTCGTTTTGTCCTGTAATAATAAATTTGTTGAGTTTAATCGACCTGCCTTAATTTGTCCTTAACAACAAAGTGAGGTTCCGAAGGAAGTACAATCAATTTATTTTGTTTTGATGAGCGCCAAATTGATTTCTCATAGGAGGTACGTCGTTGTATACCTATCTATGTCTCTTCCTTCTGAATTTGATGTTATCAAGGCTGCTATTGAGAATCAAACTAATGAAAATGTTAGTTTGGATTTTATTTCTCAAAGTCTTGTCAAACGCTAATACTACGAAAAAAATGAATTCAGAGATAATCTATAAGAATTTTCTGCAGCAAGTGATAACACTGCTTTTGATGCATCCAAACGACACATTGTTATACATAAGTAGTAAAAGGTCACTGCTAAAATCGTAAGTGTAAAATAATTTGTAACTGTGGATTCTGATCATTTTATAAGGAACTGCAAAGCTAAGCAAAAAGAAAATACTAGGATATGAGATGGTGGCGTGGTCTTGAGAAGCATCTGATCGAAGGCCCTCAGTCTTCAGGTAAATAAGATATTTAACATAACGGGATAAATTGTGTTGCAGAATGTTAAATTTTATTTATGTAACTGGGACTTGGTACCAGGATAGAATCAGCTGCAATGACTTGTAGTTGGAAAGATTGAAATGAGCTGGTTCCTGTTGAATTTTGGAGCTACATCGCGCATGACTAATAGACGTGAGTGGTTCAATGAATTCAGATAGAAAGCCTATATAGATAGAGAGATGACATAGGGAAAACTGCAGCCATGTTTTTCGACCGTTGCTGTGCCAACGCGGACGCTATGTAAAAGTCGGTGGTTTCACTAGGGTTGCTAATCAGGTTATTTTGATACGAAGACTTCGGGTTTGGCGACAGTTTGGAAGTTGGGTTTCAAATATTGATAAATTGGATTTTCTCATGGTATAAGACTACATATTTAGACCAGACCATTTTATAAACTAGTAATATATAGGACTTAATCTGGTGTGTGCTTTGGGGTCTGAATAAAAAAGTCTTTTTAAATTTCGTACATTGAGTTAGATTTGAATTAGGAACACTTTCATGCTATTCCAATGTGGGGCAACGTATTTTGCCCTGTAATTTTCCGAATAAATTATTCATGTAAAATATTTTTTCATAGGATAAAAGAGCTTTAAATCCTTAATAGAAATAGAATAAAACTCCAATTATCACGACTGAGTGCTGGACGTAATCCGGATATGCAAAATCCGGATAATTGGGACAGTCATAAAAAAACGATTATGTTGTGAATTAAAACGCCAATATTGATCTAAAATAATTTTTGTTTATTTTTATTACGAGAATACAGTATATTTGAATGGCCACTTAATAAAAAAAGTAGGCCTAATGTACTGTATTTTGAAAGTAAGGTAAATAATTAAGTATTTTAAATATCCATTTTTCATCATTCAAGTATTCATAAATTATTTATATTGTGGAAAGAAATAAAAAAAAATCAGTTTAAACATAATTAGAATTTTAAATTGTTTAAATGTAACGTTTCGGAAAAAATTGTTTTTCGAGCAATACTAGCAAAACAATTTTATACGCTTTCCATTATTTGCGGAATATCGCATCGTTTGGCGACATTTTTCTGGTTTGGCGAGAATGGTCGACGGAATTTTACCCATGTACCTTTGCTTCTTTTTAGTTGTCTAAATTAATGTTATAAACAGTTTACACCTTATTTTGTTCATTAAGCGGATAGGTTGATCTATATTAAATGAAAAAAAAAGCGTTCTTATACATTCAAAATTATGTAAATTACAAGTGTATCCAAACAAAACTTCCAATATCGCAATCAGCAACGTACAACCGCCATGTTGAACTGACGTAAAAAGGAAAAACATGGATGCCGACTGCATCAGCCAATCAGAAAATGTAGGGTGTATGTCCACTCTCTCTAAATTCTATATAGGCTCTCTAAATTCAGATCATTTACTGGAATTGTAGTATATGCCTCCAAGAATGACAACCAGAACTATCTGGAATAGGGACTGTGTCCTGAACTTTGCAAACCGAGAAATTACTCTCACAAATGTGTGAGGTGAGTTGATTTGTGACTGATCCAAACCGAGAATTAATATCGGTGAAAAGTATGCAAGCTGCCAGTTTCAGTGTTATATTTAAAGACAACAGAGTTGTTGTAAAGATGTAAACTTTGTAATTGCTTAACTGAATGACTAAGGGCATTATGTGAGTGAATTTTCACCCAACACATGATTAGGATGTTGCTAAACATGATAGTGGCATAGACGAATGGAACAATCATCATACGAGGTTCTAAAAGAAATATGCTTTCCATCATTTGAAGAATACACTAGCAAAGAAGTCCGTAAAAGTCCTCGACAGCATGAGAATATACCAATGAAAATGGTTCGCACAGACATAAGTGGTCCTATCGGTTCTCCAATTAGAACTGGTGAGATGTACTTTACGTCCATTTTTGACGACTATTCAATATTCCGTGAAGTTATAACTAAATTTTTTTCTGAGGTACCTACCTTTACTCCTTTTTATACTCATTAAATAACAGACAACTTAAAAAATATTTCGTGCCGCAAAACCTTTGCAGACCAATGTCATTCGAATTGTACTTAAATATTTGGTGGTTACAAATATCCTCGTGCTGCCATCTGATGTACTAGGGCTCAATTTTAAAGGTCAAATTTATTATTATGGTGTCGCCATCTGTTGATGTAAGAGCGATATAAAAATGAAAGTCGTATATTAACATTTTATTTTCAACTTTAAAATATTTGAATCATATGAGGTATATTTTGATGACTTTTATTAAATTCCTATATAATTTTTTTAGATTCCAGAAGCTAAATTTAATCTATTCATAACAAGATTAAATACCTTCTCAGTTAAAACCGAGCCTCTATAAAGATATTGATCTGTCACTGGAACTTCGCCATTTGATGAAAAAGCTTAATTTCTAAATATTTATCGAATCTAGCAGAAGTATGGCTGAACGAAAAAAACCATCTAAAAGAGCTGACAATTTATTAAAACGTAGAAGGAAAACAAGGCCTTGCTGATATTCAGAAAAAATTTCCCGTAGCGTAATTTAGGAAGAACAATTTGAACTAGTTTCAATTAATTTTTTTTCCACTTTTGTTTTTCCCGAATATACTGAGTGGTCAAATTATTAGATTCCATGCTGATAACGAGCTGGTTCTCTAGCTCTGATCACTGTCATAATTCTTGATATAGATTCTACAAGATGCTGGAATTTTTGCGCAGGAGTCTTATCCCATGTTAACATAGTAGCAGCCCTTGGTTAGTTTAAATTGAGAGGGCGTTCCTAGACTTCGAATGGATCTTTCCACATCGTCCCACAAATTCTCGATGTGGCTGAGGTCAGGTGACTGAGATGACCAATGACGCAACATGAACACACATTCATATTCACTGAACCAATCTGAGACCAGTCGAGCACGGATCCATTCTCATGTTGAAAGTGGCCATCTGAGTCTGGGATCACTAGCCATAAACGGGTGTATCTAATTTGTAATAATGTTGAACTTGCCATTAAGAGATGTTTCCTGGGCAATTGGGGGCCAAGTATGTCCCAAGAGAACATTTCCAAGATCGATATTCCACTACCATCTCCTGTAGAGTTAACAAGGCGACTCCATGCCAGCCCTACCCCCCCCCCAAAAAAAAAAAACTAAGCGAAAGATAATTTATATCCCTCTCTAGAAGAAATATATAGCCAAATCTAAAACCTTAACCACCTCACCAGACTTCCCTTACCCCAAAAATAAATTTAGAGCTTTGGATGACCCCCAAATGATAGAACCTACGATATACCAAATAATAAAAGTACATTAATAAAAAAATTCCCCGATTTCCTAAAAAAGCTCAAAACAAAGTTCGGTATTAGACATTCGAAACAAATTTCACATTACTCTAAAATCAGTTGTGATGTTCAGTTGTATATTCCAATGATATCCTTCCAGCGATAAGACATGCGTCTAATGGAGCGGCAATTTCAAACCGCTGTTTACAATTTAGTAAAGTGATGCGATCAGAACGGTCACATGCTGTCCTCAAGCAAGAGTAGCTGTGTCCATTTCTGTGAGAAGCGAGGTTTGCAACCAGACCCTACTATCAACATCAGCAACTCGCCGAAATTTCCGTAACCAATGAGATGAAATTCCTCTGAGTAATCTTCGTCAGCACACTCACCTTTCTCCCACATAATCTACACTCATGTCCAAAAGTTATGCATAATTCGTAAAATGCGAAAAAATTGGAATAAATATGGATACAATGGTTCAAAATTACTTGTGGAGAATCGTGGGACGAAGGTAAAACATTGTGCATATGCAAAACAGCTCAGTCAATGTCGACATGCGCAAAGCACCGGCGCTCGTCGGAACGAGTATAAAACGGCGTCGAGTGGCATGGCCAGTTTAGAAATTTCGCAATTGCTTTGGTACTGAGCGTTGTTAACAATCAATAAGGACGAAAGATGTCACAAAGATGCTAACTGGACGTGTTTGTGAAAGGACGAATTATTGGAATGCTGGAATCCAGTCGATCGCAAACCGAAGCGTCTCGAATTTTGAATGTGCCTCTCAGTGTGTGATCTCCAGGACTGTGGTAGAGGTTTCAAACCACTGGAGATGTTACCCGACGACCAGTACCAGTTCGGCCAAGAGTAACAACAGCTCGGCAAGACCGATATTTGGCAATAACTGCGCGACGTCAGAGGAACCGTTCTGCCAGACAACTGGGTTCGCCAGTCAACTGACAGCCACCATAGGAGTCAGTTTCGAGACAAACTATTTACAGGAGACTCAGACACGTTGATCTCTATGCCAGACGACCAGTAGTTTGCATCCCCCTGACGTCTGCACAGAAACGGGCGCGTTTACAGTGGAGTTTGGAACATCGGCAGTGGAGTCGACAACAGTGGGGAATGTCATGTTCAGTGACGAGTCCAGATTGAGTCTGCAAACAACTGATTCTCGTCGTACCACGATCTGGAGAGAACGCGGAACGTTTTCACCCGGGAACATAACGGAAAGACATCGTTTTCCTTCATGGGAGTCATGGTCTGGGCAGACATCATGCTGGACGCCGCACAGACCTCCACATCTTTGACACGGGGTCTGTTACCGGTCAAAGATACAGAGACGAAGTCCTTGAGCCTACCGTTCGCCTGTTTCGAGGTGCTGTCAGTCCTGGTTTTATATTCATGGATGATAACGCGCCTCCTCACCGTGCAGACCTGGTCAACGCCTTCCTTCAATGAAGATATCTACCACATGCAGTGGCCTGCCAACTCTCCTGATCTGAATTCTATAGAGCATGTGTAGGATATGCTCGGGAGACATATTACAGCCCTCTGCCATCCACCAAGCTCCGTTCCAGAATTGAAAACTGCTCTCCATGAGGCTTGGAGCTCTTTGAGCTCACAACTGATTCATACCCTCATCGAAAGTATGGGAAATCGTTGTGCAGCATGCGTGGCTACCAGAGGTTCCCACACACCGTATTAAACTTCAGCATCACATTGTTTTAATCATTCTGTATCACTAAAGTTGACACTCGTATTGTGAACCTTTTTCTTTCAACCCTTTTCTTTGGATAAAAAAGTCATTATTATCCTTGCTTTGCTTTGTTTTCTTATTCTATAACCCTATTACACCCGCATATTCCTTCCATTCCGATGTGGATTTTCTGAAATATTCACATAAACAGCAATTATGTTTGACTTTTGGACATGAGCGTACACCTAAGAAGGAAGTGTGAGAAAACACTTAAGCTTTCTGGTGGTTGACCTCGTCATTAACAAACCTGACCCGATCTTGATATCTCATCATTAGAAGAAAACTGATTCGAGATATCTTGATCTCGTCACCATAAAAAAAACCCGGCAATATCTTGATGACGAGGTACCTCATTAGCAAAATTTATTAGATCTTGATGGACGAGATATCTCATCGAAACCACTTAGGGGTTAACATATTGAAAATGCTTTCGAACACATCTTGGGGAGCATATCGCACAGCATTACTACGAATCTGTCATATCTCGCATTGATAACGACTTTATTGTAAATGACACAGCAAATGCAACAAAATTGCCCACATTGGACACAGTCCATCACTTAGTTCTGAGGCATTCCACACGTCTCCAGTAAACAACCTCTATGTGGAATGCCATCAACTCCCATTTGGCGTGCGATGAAAGAAGTTGTCAGTCAATTATTAATTTAAGATCTTTTCCTTGTCACCTCATCCCTTAAAGTAAGAGACTTGCCCCTGGTATGAAACGACGATAGCTCCTCTTGCATGATTTTTCTTGAGGACACACTTCATCATTAATAATCTTGATGACGAGGAAACAAACTGACAATTTTCGAATCCAGCTCTGGGATTTTACATCTTTGAATTACATCAACTCCTTCACTCAGTACTCTAAATCTAACTATCTGCTTCAGCTATATAACTATACTAGCAAAATTGTCTGACCTCACTCGGGTTGAAATGGTTAACTGTATATTGAAAGGGACCAGAAAATAATCGTAGAAAAATGCCAAATCATTTAAGTATGAGTAAAATAAATTTTCTAATACCCCTTTTCGACATTTTTATTTCTACAACCTACTTTGGACACAAATTCTATACATGCAAATCCATCCATGCAATACATTTCATATATATCGCATCCCTGCTAAAGGTACAACTTGGTGAAAGGTGAGACACTAAGGTAACTGCTTTAAAAGGCGATTTTGAGGGAGGATTCTGAATTCCCTTTCTTATCTATGTATATAAAATAGGATGTGTGTGTATGTGTGTGTGTGTATATTTTCTATACAAATCTACACCGTTTGACCAATCCACACCAAATTTGGTACACTTATACTTTAGAACACTGCGGTCAGCATAGGCTAATTCTTAATCCCCGTTCTATTGGCCCTGGGGGGCTAAAAACTATTCGAAATCGCAATAGAAATAACATTGAGCATAGATTGATTGCTTTAGGCAGCGATGGTTGCTTTACCAGTGTTGATCGAAAAACAATTTTTTCCGAAACAAATTAAATTACAGTATTTATGTTTGAACTGACTTTTTAGTTCTTTCCATGATGTAAATAAATTATAGATATTTTATTGATGAAGGGGGAAAGAATATTTTAAAATATTTATGTTTGCAAGGAAATTCAAGGAAAGGTTTTCATGAGTTCAAGGATTATTTTCAAGGAAAGTTGGTGTATATTTCGACCAACTTTCCTTAAATAATTTATTGAATACGTAATGATTTGTAGAATTCTGTTTCACGAGGCTTTTTAGGTAAGGCGTGTAGCTTATTTTAAAATGTCCGGAATAGATACATGTGAATCCTCCGTTGAAAGCAGTGATTTTCTTTCTGAAAAATTCTGTAAAATCGACCTTCTGCTTTTGAAAAAATTTTATCTATTCAGTTTAATTTGTCTACACCGATTATATTTATTTCTAAATCAAGCACCGTTATTCCGAAAAGCACAAACGAAAAACTCATTGATCATAAAAGCGTAATTTTGCTACTCGGCATCTGGCAGCACCAGAATTAATGTTTACTTTTTTTATAAAACTTTGTAGAACTTTCTAAAAAGTTGAGGAAACGGAAACTTAATTGGACTCATGGTGGAGAACATTCCAGCACCCACTCGATTCTTAGCTGGTCGTATTTAAAGGAAGCTAACTCGGTAAGTCTTCCAGTTTCTTTCAGTGAATTTGACAGTTTTAATTCGCTCTTTTAGTTGATTGTATAAATGTTTCCTACTTTATTCGACAGTGATAGAGTACATTTTGGATTTATATTTCTAAACTGATGTAAGTACTTCATAATTTTGAATTTGTTTCTTCGTTAATTTTAGCTTTTTATTGTATTCTATAATAGATTTCATTGTTCAGTGAGAGTGTGCCTTTTGCTTAATTTATGAAATACCTTTTTGTATTCATTTACAGATTTCTTTGCTGTAGCAATGTCTCCAAGGAAGCGGAAGGCGATCGGCCAAGTACAGTCAACGGCTAAGATGATGAAAGATAAGCGTAGTCAAGAAACTTCCGAGTAGAGGAATAGAAGATTTGCGATTGCGAGAGAGAGAGAGCTACTATATTTAGAGCAACAGAGATGGCACAGCAGCGTGAAGTCCGACTACAGGATAAGAGAGATAGTGTCAAACGATCACGGACTGCACACCATTTCAGCTTAGCATTGGAACGATTCCACACGATTCGCATAAAGACTACTCGCTGCTTGCAAGAGTTACCATTGGGAAAATTGAAATAGTTTGTAGTTACTGTCAAGCCAAAAAGTTGAAATCAGAGTCTACTGGTATTTGCTTCAAAAATTATTCTCTGCCAACTGGAACCACCACCACAAGAACTTTTGATTTACACATCAGGAGATACGTCAGAGTCGAAGCATTTTCTTAGTAACATCAGAAAATACAACTCATATTTCCAAATGACATCATTCGGTGCCACATCAGTTGTTAGACAGCCCAGATTTCCGTCGACATTCAAGGTGCAAGGGCATATTTACCATAGAGCGGGATCGTTGCTTCCGCTGACAGATCAACCACCAAAATTTCTACAACTATATTTTATTCAAAACGAACAAATGGAAACTGATCAGAGGTGCGCCTACATCTCGGGAACAAGACGTCAGATTGTGTTAAACTTACAGAGGATATTTCATGAGCACAATAATCTTATTAAAACGTTTGAAACAGCATTGGAACGTATGCCAACAGATGAATATAAAGTAGTCATAAGAGCAGACCGAAGACCAGCAGGTGAACACGAGGGGCGCTTTAACTCTCCTCGAGCAGATGAAGTCGCGGTGGTTATATCAGGAGATGAGTTTCATCAACGGGATATCGTTATTCAACGACGAGGTGAATCATTGCAGCGTATTTCGGAAACACATCGATCTTACGTTGCTCTGCAGTACCCAGTAATATTCCCCCATGGTGAAGATGGATATCAATTTAATCTGAGGCAGATCAACCCAAGAACAGGTGAAACCACGAGCAAGAAAGTTTCAGTGATGGATTTATATGCGTACAGGTTAATGGTTCGAGATACTGAGCAGTACCACGTATTGAACTGCAGGCAATTGTTTCATCAGTTCATCGTCGATATGTACACAAAAGTCGAGAGTGAGCATCTCCTTTACATTCGTCTAAATCAACGTAAACTGAGAGTTGACGAATATATTCACCTGAGAGATGCTGTGGGAAATGACGGGAGTAGATAGAAAATGCGGGTTCTAAATCAGTGGTGGAGAAGGTGGTGAAATCGAGTGGAGTTGAGTTGTACCGGAAGTGACGTCACGACCGGAAGTGACGTCATGACCGGAAGTGGAGTTGAGTTGTACCGGAAGTGACGTCATAACCAGAAGTGAAGTTGAGTTGTACCGGAAGTGACGTCATACCTAATGGAGTTGAGTTGTTAGTTTCGTTTTCAATGTTGAGTTGAGTTTAGTTGTTTTCTTCCTGCTTCGAGTGGAGTTGAGTTGTTAGTTTCGGTTTCTCGGATTTCGTCGAATAACACGTGTTTACGTTTTGGACTTGCGAATTTCAGAGGGATTGGATTTAAGGCGAATTTCAGAGCGGTTGGATTTAAGAGCTGATTTTTCTGTAACTCGTAGCGCCATCTATTAGTACTTTTTGAGTAAAAAAATAATAAAATCTTTAAAACATATTTTTAAAACTAAAAGATGTGATATTTTTTGCTGGGATCGAACTGACTACCAAAAAGTATTCGTAGTCGAGTGTTAGTTGGATGAGAATATAACCATTCGGCCACGAATACCTGGTTACTTACCGAAATATAATCAATTTAAATCTGAATACATTAAGTGCGTAATTGGCTGTTAAAATAGTATAGATTGCTCCACCACATCAATAAGTTCGATCAGTTTTTATCTGCGTTTCTGACATAGAAAGGTGAATGTGGTGGAGAATGACGTCATTCCAACGTGTTCAAACGTGGAATCAAACACGTGGTGGAGAATGTGGTGGAGAATGACGTCAATCTAACGTGTTCAAACGTGGAATCAAACATGTGGTGGAGAATGTGGTGGAGAATGACGTCAATCTAACGTGTTCAAACGTGGAATCAAACATGTGGTGGAGAATGTGGTGGAGAATGACGTCAATCTAACGTGTTCAAACGTGAAATCAAACACATGTGGTAGGCAATGAAGTCACTCGAGAGTAGAGTAGAGTTGAGTAGTAAGTTTACCTCCGCGTTTCTGACATGAAAACGTGAATGTGGAGAAGAAAAGTTTTAGTACCGAATCTGGCAATGGTATGTAATAAGGTTATTTGTGGACTCGCAGAATGGCAACACCTGGACCCATTCTAACAGGTCTGACCAGTAAGATTCTTTTGACTGCAAAATATCCCAGAGGAGGACGTGTCGCTGCCCTGAAATCTTGGAAGTGATATCACTTGTATCTTCAAACGTGTTCATTCCTGTTCCTTAGTGCTTTTAGTGGAAAAACATGAAGCGATCATTTCCTTTTGGATATACTTTACCCTTTACAGATCAAAAAGTGAATATGCATTCTGGGGCCGATGTACTTTCATCTCAAGTATCTGATTCATCAATGAATGAACTAGGTCCAAATAGCTTCCATTTGGGTGATACCAAATTTGCTGTTGTCTCTTGCTTCAAGGGAATTATCCGCGTGCATATTCGTCATTATTACAGAGATCAGCAGGGAGTGCTGCAGCCTTCCAGAGAGGGAGTTTCTTTGCTTCCTAAAGTCTGGAAAGCCTTCTACGAAGCAATTCCTAGCTTTCGCTCAAAGAACGCTAGCGATGTTATTATCGTTTCAAGAAGCCTTTTACTCTCCAAAGAAATTCGGGGAAACGAGAAATGTGTGAGTTTTCAAAATATGTTTCAAAAGAAAGACTGTGCTTTTCAACTAACTGCAACGCGCATTCTTCTCTCTGTGAAACAATTGGATCGACTGGAAGCTGTATCGGAGGAAATTACTGAAGCCATTAATGAAGGATTTGTTAATGAATCCCTCGATTATTTTGTGAAAGAAGAATTCGTGAAACGTGGAGCAGGAACCGATGATAAATATTACGGCGATCCTGATAGATCTGAGAAAGTGAGCGAACTTACCGACAGAGTGGCTAAACATCTAAAAGTACTCATTTCGGAAAAAATAAAGAAAATGATGAATTGTTTTGGATGTGAAAACAACTTTGAAAATCAACTTGGGCATGAATGTATGACTATGAGTTTAAGTGAACGTTACGATCGGTATTTCCTAAACGCTTTATATGAAATCGACTGGAATAGATTCGGAGAAACTTTAACTTCGGAGAATATGTCCTTGAGGTATTTATTCTTTGATTTTGACGTTCTACGTTTTGTAAATACAACAACTCTGTACGAAACAGTACGGAGGCTTTATGTTAATGATAAATCTGATAGTTTTACATGTTAAAGAATATAAATATGTTTTGTATATATATATATATATATGTATAATCAATAAATTCTTTGTTTATCTTTTTCAAATGTGTCTCTCTTTATTTTAAAATGTATAAGTACTTATTTTATTACTTTTCTTTTTTTTTTGTATTTGTATACATACTTTTACTTACTGCAGTGTCATTTGACACATTTAGAATTGTATATTATACAGTCTGTTATTAGAACTAAAAAAATGACAAACAAGTAACATATTTCTGTAAAAGACAAGTTTATTCAAACACAGACATGTACACAAAATAAACATTCCCTTACAAGCTTCCGTGTATTTAACATTTAATAGATTGCAAGTTCACAAATTGAATAGATTTGTAACATTGACATTTTTTTCTCTTTCAAAGATTTTCTGAAAAACTTTCTAGAGATCTTTGACGCGGCTGTTTCTGTTTTGGAGAATGAATTGTAATTTTTCTTTCTCCAGGTAGATGTAATTCCATTGTATCATTACACATATTTAAAGAGTAATCATCTATGATTCCATCACTATCACAAATTGTTACATAACCTTTATCGAGTATCATTGTAAGGCCAAATATGAATGCTGAGATTCCCATGAAAATAAGAACAGAAAATGCTCTTCTCTGGATGAGTTCCATTGCTTGAAATGAGACATAGACCTTGATTATAATCAATATATACTGCTTGAAACTTGAAAGCCTCATGGATTTTTTATAGCGGGGAAATAACTGATGATTTACAGAGGAAGCCAATTACAGACTCGTTTTGGGGTTGGGGTAGGCATCACTTCTTTCATTACCCTCACTGCCTTACCGAGTTGTTGAGGTATAGCAAATTTATTTTTTACAAAGGAACTGGGGAAGTTAATTTCCTTAAGTGCATCTTTAAACTGTTCTTGTCCATTCACGTACTTATCCATCTTTCTTTTTCGCACTAAACGGTCTATCAGGTCAACAATATTAGAACTTTTCACTATATATTTTACCTTTATACACAAATTCTCCATTAGGCATCCAAGAAACAACCTCTTTATTGCGTTTTAAATAAAGAATAATATTTGTAGTTAATCCAATTAAGTTTTTGGGAACGGTCTTGAGCACCATCTCCTCCACATTTGACGTTCTTTCTTTCTCATTCGCAATATCTGTTTCCTTCTCTGGATTATCTGACAGTTCTGAATTAATTGATACAGATGGTGGATTCAATACATTCACGTTAATCCTCCTCTGCAATACTTGATTGTATAACTTAATTTTTTCATCATCATCCATTTTATTAACTAAAATACTTTTCATCTCACAATCTAATTCACTCAGCTGTTCGTCTGAAGGTATATGTCTTGATAATCTCTCCTCTGGAACTAAAATCATTTTCCTTGCATATTGCATGTTTTTACTTGTTAAGTAGAGTAGTCAAGACAGTGAGTGCTGCGGGTATTAAGATATTTAAAAACCCTCCTTTTTGAATAATAATTTTTCGCTTTTTAGTGAGGGTTACTTTTTTATCTGCTAGGTCTCTAAGCGTATGCTTATGACGAGAAAGTTTTTTCTTCTGTTCATCTGTTAAAGGAACATTCCCTTTTAAAGTGTTCAAACAACATTCAGCTATGCAATGGATGCTAGATTTCGGAAGATTTTTTAAAAAGGCTTTCCGACATTTTGTGGGGCATACAGTTAAAAGTCTCATCCGTTGCACGTCTCCTTCTGTTAAAGGCATGATGAACAATGAATTATTTGCAAGTTGGGAGTTTATTTATTTTAACTGATAAACACAAGTTTCTTCTCCTGGAAGGATTTTTGTACGCAGTCGCATACTCTCTTCTGTTTCAGATTTCAAATCTACAAGTAAATAGCTGAAAGGCTTTTTCGTGGCGTCCTCAAACACTTCAAGAAAAAAATGTAAATTTCGAGGGTAGAGTTGTCGACCGAGGTGTATAATTTGACTTACATCACGTCGCGATTTAAATAAAAACATGTAATGACAGTTTAATGAAATTTCTCTGAATTCTTTTCCTTTATGAAACAAATTTTGCGTTACAGTCATCACAGATAAATTCATATGATGAGATCCTTTTGTATACAAGTTTGTTATTCTTTTATCACTGCCACATTCAGAAATTAAATCGTCATATATAAAAAGTGTATTATATCCTAAATATTGCTTAAAGTTTTCGGGTATTCCTTCTACAAAGATGATATTCGGCATCTCATCGTATAACTTTTGATAGATTCCATAAAACCACACTATTTTATCAAGGGTAGGATGAATTATATCTGTGTGGCTGTTTATCAATTTTTTCAAAAAATGCGACTTGCCTGATGATGTAGGTCCACAGACAAGAGCAGTGAAAGGATGCTTTAAAGCGAATGAATTCATGGTTACAAATGACAGAAGTAAAGACTAGGGCGATTACTTATACTTTTTTTATTGAAATAAAGGTACATGTATATTCGAAATTTTTTTCACAAAGTTATACACACGTATATCATTATTTGTAGACTGTCTATCAAATAATTTAACAGTAAATTCCATAGATCTACTTCTAGATCTTTGATACAAAAAGTATACACAATATTGTCCACAAACAGCAGTTTTAACACTTTGAAGAGGTATGTCGTTGTAGACCACATGCGGAACTTTTTTGAAGTAGTCATGTATGTAGCCCAAAAAATACGAAGGTGGTTGACCGAACGAATCGAAAAACTCTACACTTGTTGGTGATTTCATATAAACAGCTAACCAATGAGTCCCTGGTTTGTGATGAGGATCGGTGTTTAAAATAAATGCAGCCGGAAAACTCTTAAAATTCTTGGGAATTCGATCACTTGGGAAAACTCCAACAAAATATAAACGTGTGTATGCATCACTTCGTAAAATGTTATTCAATTGTACCACATTCATATCGAAAAATCACACAAAATATTTCTAGACTTCGTAATTTCGATCACGTTTTGAAATTCTGCATATACCAGCACTGAAACAGTTTTCGGTAAAGCGTTTGCAAACTTTATTTCAATGCGAAGATTTCCTTGATGAATTAAATTTAAATGGTTGCCATCACCCAAGTCTGGTGTTAAGTCAAAGGCATATAGCGTGTACCCTTCGGAAAACTCATCTCTGTTAATATAGATACCTTTATTGGATGAGAGTTTTTCACTTCCTAGGAGCAAACTATTGTAAGCACGAATAAATTGACCGTCGGCATAATTAGGATCCAAGGGTTTGTAGCTGATAGGATTTCCATCTACGTAAACGCCTATGAAATTTACATGGTTATGCTTGAGGTAAAATGGGTTTGTTGGGTAAGTGCCACTAAATGAATCATGATCGACACATGTTACAACTATCCGTTTCGGGAGTTGCCCAGAAAATATGTTATCCTGTGAAAATGAGAAAGAACCTTTCGATACTGAATATAGCTTACACAAAACTCGATCCATTGGATATTTTGCAGATGATTTTTCTAAGGCTTTGGCATGTCCAATTAAAACACCTGGACTGACTTTCACTTTCCGGATGAAAAGGGATGCATGTTCAATAACAACGTCATAATTTGCTTTTTGAGGAGCAATGAGACAAAACTCCGGTTTGCTGCGTATTAACTTTAACTTTAAGTCTACCAAGTTGAGTAATAGACGATCTTGATAAAACAAGTCGCAGTGTAAATTTCCAATCATATCTAAAACTTTACTCTTTTCAATCATAGAAGCCCGTTTCTTCAACCCTGCATTTTCACTTGAAGGATCGGTTTCATCAAAGTGTCCTGCTGTATCTTTGTAGAAGCATTCTGAAGTTAGGAAGCTTTTCTTATAATCAGAGCCGTAATTGAGCAAAGTCTCAATGTAAGCTCGGTAAGGGTAAGTGTTACTGGATGATGAAATTAGACGCTCATTCAAACTCACATCGACTTGGGAAAATAACGAGTGAAGAAATAAGTTACATGGAGCAACTTTTTCATTTTCTGGTAAAACTGCATTGTCCTTTACAACTTTAACTTTTACATAGAGTTGGGTTGCTGATAAATCGATGTATTCCTCACCACTACCAGATATGTTGAATTCGATAGGTCCACCATCACGAATATTAGCTATGGGATAAAATTCAGACCACTGCCCTTTTTCAATAGCTGTTTGAGTCGGTGGCATAAGAAATAAGTCCAGTTCAGATTTCACAGAGGGTAGGGAATCATTTCGTATTAAGGCCATGCTAAAGATTATGAGAATATGTCAGGTGCACACAGCTTGCGATACTTCTTTCGAATGATGCGTTTCTTATTTGTGCGTTTCCTTTTATTTCCTCCAACCATTAATTTCACTCGAGTGGATACTTTATCGGTTAAAGTTTTCGTTGCTTCTTTAGCTCGGTCTTTGATAGCTGACTTTACATCTTTACCTTGCAAGTAATCATTTGCAATATCCACCCCAGATCGAAGTGCTTGCTTTCCCAATGCTTTCGCACCTGATTTAAATAAAGGAAAAACCATCCTAAACATGCTTCGAAAAATTCCACCCAAGCCACTTCCTTTCTGCAGAGAGATGCCTTTGTAATATGACAAGCCATTACCTGCTTGCTGAGTATAATAGTCTTCAAATGTTTTGGTGCAACAACGATAAGGTTGATACATTTTGTTCTAGAGATTACAAATGTCTCAAGCGAAAATGTAGTTTCACTATCAACTTCCCGCGTTCAAATGAGACGTAACGACCAGTGTGTGTCCTTATAACGATTTCAATCGAGTCAAAATTTTTTCTGGAAACTGATAAATAATGAGGTCTCTCAAATTGTTCTTGAATCATGTCACCATCTCTTCCCTTCACTGTCAGAGTTCGTAAAAGAGGAGCTAAGACCCCACCAACAAATTCAGGCTGAATGATATCGGTGTAAACGTACAGCAAATGTAAATCAACATTAGGATCCGCAACAAAAGGACTCTCAGTGATTACTGTATCTATGCCTCCATTTCCTGGAATAATATTTTCTCCAATCGCTTTATTAGGTTCAAAACCTAAGTTTTCAGCTAATCCCTTGGATAATCGCAGCTTTGCTCCGTTAGTGAGCTGCAACACCACCTTTTTTGTGTGTTTGTTATATTTCATTTGAATTTTTATGTGCTTCGGAAATGCATTTAAAATGTCAATCGGAGAATCATAAAATCCGCACGCTATTTTTCCATTCGTTTTTACTCCGTTTCCTAAATCATATTCGAAAGAATTTTCACCATCAATAATGTTATTCCACATTCTGGGATAAATTATTTCAACTAATCCAACTTCCCATTCACCTGAGAGTTCTAGACGTTTGGGGAGTTTCGTGTAGAAGTGAGACATTGTGTTGCCAGGATAAAACTCGATAGAGCTGTTGCTGGGCAGTGTGACGTAGAAACTCATTGTGGGTTATGGAAGCGAAACAAATTTAATGAGCAGACTCAATTTATCGAAAATAAGTCTTTGGAATGAATCCAGGCGTTAAATTTGCGAGGATAACCTCTAAACTTGACAAAGTATTCCAAACGTTTCTTAACTACTCTCTTCTTTAAAATTTTCTCAACATGAAAAGAATGCGATTTTTTAACTTTCTGCAGTTCTTCTGAGTAAAATGTACCAGTGATTATTTCTCCCATTAAATCTTTTATCTTATATACTGGTAGCTTTCTACGTATACAACGCTGAATCGTAAATATTTCCTCGGACCAATTATTTTCATATCCTTTCTCAAATGTTAATTTAGTCTTTGCAACCCTAACGAAGTCTCCAACCTGAAATTTGAATGGAATCTCCTTAACATTAGTTTTATTTACATCTCCATATAAGGTATTCCACACTTGTTTTTGATTTTCAACTGTTACATTAATAGGTTCTTTTTTTATGCTGCGATGGAGTGTATGATTATAACTGTGTACGAGTTGGTCTAAGACATCTATAAATCGATAGGTGTTTTTATTGGTAAAGTATTTCCACATTTTCGTTTTCAAAGTACGATTGAATCTTTCAACAACACTAGCTTTGGTTTCATTATTTGTCGTGAAAAACTTTACTTGGACAGATTTTAAATAAGATTGAAATGATTTATTTGTAAATTCAGTTCCTTGATCTGTTTGTAATTTTTTCGGTTTTCTTTCCTTGAAAATTGACTTAAATGCATTTACAATGCTAGATCCATTTTTCCGTTTCAAAGGTATGACCCATGCATATTTAGAAAAAATATCTATACATGTTAACAGATATCGATAACCATCGTTGTATTTTACAACACTTAACATGTCTACTAAATCCGATTGCCATTGAAAATCGATTCCCCCAACAATAACTCTGTTTCGCAGAAAGTTGCGACGAACGCTTTTATGTAGGGTGTATGCATTCTGACTCTCCAACCATTCTTTGATAGTCTTTTTTGGAACTTTCCCTTTCATTGCTTGATACAAGGCATTTATTCCACCAAAGCTCCCTGGTAAGCTAGGGTCTTCATAATACTGAGCTAACTCGTCTTTACCCATTCAGTCCAGTTACAGAGATGCAACTTCTGTTACTTTACTGATATTTCTACTAGAAATAGTAAAAAAACTCAAACTATACTTCCTTAATTTCATCTACTTTCTATCAAAAAATATATATAAATCTTGTCCAATGGTAGATTATATATATACATGCTTTCAAAATAGTGGTAGAGAAATCAGTTTTCTAATGCAATAGCTTTTTCATAACAAATTGCAGATTGTAACCATAACATGAGAAAAATACTTGTTTGTAAGTTTAAATAAAGAGAGAAACATTTTTTTAAAGAAAAAAATCGTTTATTAAATAATCATAATCAGAGCATGTATGTAAACAATAATGTACCCCTCAATACTAAACTGACCCATATGGCCAAGTCATTAATACTTCTTTTTTCTTTTTTTTATAAGCATAATTCCATGTTCCTTGACAAAAACACAATGAATTTCTGGGGTAAAGTTAGGGAAAATATTTTTAACATCTAGTATAGTAACACATAGAATTTATATATATATATATATATATATAAAATACATCTCATATTAATTTTTTTAAATCAAATACAAAAGCAATCAGTACAGCAAAATACGAAAGCATTCAGTACAGCAAAATACGAAAGCGTTCAGTATAGCACAATACGAAAGAATTTAGAGCAAATATACATATATACATTACATCAGACAAGCGAGTAATGCCCCCAAGGTAGCGTATGAATACCATCATCGAGAACGTATCGTTTGGAATCAGTGGAGGAGAGGGCAAGTTTATTTTGTGTTATTGAATACAAAGTATGATGCTTGGATTTGATTAGATTCATCTTTGCATGCTTATTTCGTTTATGTAATAGGCATTTTAGATAGTCATCAAAGTTAATGCTTTGTTCAATTGACTGTTTTTTGATGCCTTTCAGTTTCTTAACTACCTTCCTACCTTCGACTTTGTACGAGTACATTTTTGACCTTAACCCTACGAATTCGGTCATAATACTACCACTATTCTCGTCCTTCATTTTACCTACTATTTTCTTATTTAATTTGGGAATATCATATTTATTGTTTTCTGGGAAATCTGAAGTGTCATAAAGGTCCAATTTTTTTTTAATATCTTCGAAAAAATCATTTGTGCGAATATGATAAATAAAAGAGTCCGTATCAGTATATAATAGTTTTGCTTTTACGTCATATTCATTTTTTATCACATTATAGTGAAAATCAGTCATTAAAGTTTTGGATATGTCCAGTATTGACATACCAATACAGATGGGTTTGTTAAAAATTAGTTTAGTTTTTTGCATATGAATGGCTACTAAATTTTCTGAAAAAATTGTCCTGCGATTAAAATTAGGTTTAGCTATCAATTTTGAAGCGGACTTTTCGTTTGAGCATAACCGAATGTCAACTCTTCGTCGAATATTTTCGATGGTTTTTCCAAATATAGAGTTGTTCATGAGTTTAAAAAAATCTTTTTCAAAAGAGTTTTTAGCTATTGCTCTCATATTTGTATTCAGTTCTATATAAGTTTTTAACCAATCTGTTTCTATAAATTTTATAGCTCTGTTAATTTTTTTTAATTTTAGACCTAAATCCAAATAATGCAAAAGAGATTTATGATGAATAACATACCTCTCCTTGTGAGTGAGCGTTAGTAGTAAGCGATTTTCCTTATACCCAGGAGGAACGGCATTTAGGGCAGCTAATGGATAATCACTATGTAGATCATGGAGTTCCTGTGGATACTCCAAGTCCACATCTAAAATGTATCCATTTTGGTCATCATTACGCAGTGTATCTATATCAATAATGTTGCACCACTCAAATCCTTTGAGAGGTAGTTTCTGGGACATCGCCCAACCATACAAATTATTGGCGTCTAGGTAGAGAAGGTAGCTGGAGGGCTGAGAATCATCATAATTAGACATATATTTATTATTTGCTTTAGCATGTCGATGAGAACATTGAGAAACTCCTCCCCTGATTCCTTGTTCGACAAACATAAGCATGTCATAATCTGTTAAAAGTTCTATTTTCACTCCGGTACTCTTCAACATGGCATCCCAAGATAGTCCTGGAGCGGTATAATACCATGCAGGATCTAGCTTGTAGGATGCCATGCATAGTTTTCGAAAATTTTCGAAAACGTCGCAGAGCAGTAAAACATCAGTTTTAACATATAAGTCCGAATATTCTCCGAGGGTTTTAATGTTGAAAGATTTCCACACATTTTTTGCATGAGCGTAATCACTATCCGTAGTTGCTGTTTTATTTAACACATTATAAAATTTTTCTTGAGATGGAAGTTGTGTTTCGGAAAATTTATCCATGGAATCCATGTAATCATACGGGTACACACCCTTTCTTATCATAAGTTTCCAATTTGAAGGAAAATGATTCTTCGTATGGTGAAATTCATGTTGTAGGAGATTATTCGCGAGGGTATCTAAACTACTGGCCATGAATTTCATTGTGTCCAAAAACCTCAAATTAAATTTATTCCCGGTTTTTTTGCTAATCGAGATGTATCTTTCTTCTGTATTCGGAATCACGGTTATGTTTTTAGAGTCCTCCGCTAATTCCCGAATAAAAAGATGCGAGTCATAACCTGCGAGGTTATGGAGAAAAACCGGGATAAAATTTGGCAGTTTGTAGTTGAAATTACATGACGCATGTGCCGGTCCTCGGTAATTCCCAGTCACATGGTCATGATCCCTCACTTTTATGTCTCCAGCTGAGATTGGCTTCTGACAGATGAAGCACACATTTGATTCATGGAGTTTTTTCTGCGACTCATTCAATTCCTTCATCGGCACAAAGTTTGTGTACTTTGACTCGATGATCTGCGCCTCCATCTGAAGGCATTCTATGAATTTCCGCGAAGCATCTTCTCCTCTATAAACTACCGGAGGTTTGGTTTCTCCTCGACCGACTACGTAATAGCAGAAGCTTACAGGCTTGTGCTTTTCGTACACGTTAGTGTATGAGCAATCATCATCAAAAGGAGCACAGGTAGATACTTTTTGACAGGTAGATACAGTCAATGTTTCAAAATCAGCATAAATAACGTAAGGCACGTATTGAGAATGCTTGAAATTATTAAAAAAACCCACTTCTTCTCTTCAGAAGGCATCTCTATTTTGCAAGGAACATTCATTTTGCAAAGCTCAGAGTGTAAAGTTAAACTATCGTTTGAACTAAAAAAGCTTAAACATCGTCTACAAATGAAATGTCTTCGCTTTCCTTTGGTTAATTGACTTGAAACAAGACGTGAAAGACTAGTAATTGTACAATAATGAGATTTTTCTTTCTCTTTAATAAATAAAAGATCAACGTGTTTATTTTTAATTTTGGGTGTGACTACTAATGGAAAAATCATCATATCTTTACAAAAAGAGTAAACGTTAATAGAAATATCATTATTGTTTTTTTCAAATATTTTTATTTCTTCTGGTTTTGTAGGGAAACTTATCCCAGAAAAGTTAAGAGCATCCTTAAAGTTGACATAGTTTGAAACTCTGGATGTATTTTGATCTGCTGGAAATAATGCAGCTAAAATGGCCCAACGAAAACATTCATTGTCTGAATTTCTAACATTTACAACCGCACGTTTTAATTTTATTTCATTTGGTAACTCTATAAAACTAGTTCCTCGTAAAGGTAAATATTTATTACATCGTATTTCCAATTTAACAATAGATTTAAGGGCCCAACCTGAATCCTTCATTTCAAATTCTTCGCTTTCTTTTAAAATTTTTTCTGAAGCAATACTGAAAGCGTAGTCAATTTCATTTATAGATAATAATGCAACATTTTTATAATATATTGGAAGTAGTAAGACTTATGATTACTGAGAAATACTCTCATACAAGTAAAGAAGGAACTTTATTGAATTAGTGCTAGTACAGGTCGTATACATATCCAAGATTAGACATTCTTACTGTTGTGTTTTTCTCTATATCGAGTTGAGTTGTGCTTGGACAGCAACAGTTAATATTTACAAATAATTAATTAAGGATATCAAATATAAACAAATTATTGCACTAAATATATTAATAACTAAGATATTACAATACCTCCTTTTTAAATAAACAAAAAGGCACTTAAGTCACAAATACAAAATTAAAAGTCATTATAGATCAAGTCTATCTGGCTTCTTTCTGATTCGTGTTGGGTAACGTCTGCCTGGGACATCTGCAACAGGAGTATCATTATTTGACCCTTCTGTACGAAGATCAGCAGACTGTTGACTTTCAGGAGTGGGAGACGGGTCATCATGTTGGAGTTCTATATCTGCCATGGTGATGGAAGTAGGTTGATTATAAGCTGAAGATGTGACCGGTAAATCAACAGGAATGAAATCATCTCGATGTTCAGGGAATGAAGAGCTAGCTGGACGGATCTGATCCATGTGTGCGAGATACTTCTTATTGCTTATTTCAATCAACCAAGTCTTGGGTCCTTTGGGCTTAATTAGTTTGCCACGAATCCACCTGTTAGAAGGATCCCTATGGGATTTTACCCAAACGTCTTGTCCACATGATAACTTCTTGTTACTGGTGTGAGACCTGTCAAAGTATTGTTTTTGACATCTTTGTTTCTTTTCAACATGCCTTGCTGTAGATGGATGCAGTAACTCTAAGACAGTCCTAATGGGACGATTAAGGAAAAGCTCTGCTGGAGATAAGCCTGTTGTAGAATGAGGTGAAGATCTGTATTTAAGCAAGAATCTATTCACCTTGACAGTTACTGTACTACCGTCATTGGAGTCTAACTGCATCTTACTTAAAGAATGTTTAAAAGTCTGAATGGTACGTTCTGCTTGACCATTTGATTGGGGATGATACGCTGGAATGAGCGTCTGTAGAACTCCCATGGATTTTAAAAAGGTTTTGAATTCCCTGGATATGAACTGAGGTCCATTGTCAGAAACAACTTCTAGTGGTAGTCCATATCTGGCAAACAGTTGTTGCAATACAGCAATTGTGCTTGCTGACGATGTAGACGACATCTTTGCCACTTCTAACCACTTTGAATGACTATCCACTACAACAAGGTAATCGATTTGGTCTTTCTGAGCAAAATCTAGGTGAATACGATCCCACGGTGCCTTGGGCCAGACCCATGATTGCATCGGTGTGACTGGAGGAGATTTAGCAACAACTTGACAAGTTTCGCAATTAGTAGACATGTTTTCAATGTCTTGATCTAAATTAGGCCACCAAAAATGACTTCTAGCAACTGCTTTCATTTTCACAATTCCGGGGTGAGTATCATGAAGCAGCTCTAGCAAGTGTTTTCTATAGGCATTGGGAATTACTACTCTCATGCCCCATAATACACAATTCCTATCAACAGATAATTCATCTTTTCTGCAGAAATATGGCTTCAAATCAGGATTTTCAATTTTGGATGGAAAACCATTCTGAACATATTTCATTATGCTTCCCAAAATTTTGTCATTTCTAGATGCACTGGCAATGTCATCAGAAGTTACAGGTAATTCTGACAAATGGGAAATCTTGTAAACGTCTGATGGGTACAAGTCTCTATTTACGTCTTCATTGGGCAATCTTGAAAGAGAATCAGCATTCTGATGTGCAACACCTTTTTTATACTTTATGGTGTAGTTATGTGAAGACAAGAGCAATGCCCACCTCTGTAAGCGAGCAGCAGCCATGGTTGGTACTGCCTTAGTAGGAGAAAATATTGTAACCAAAGGTTGATGATCAGTGTATAGCACAAAATTTCTTCCAAACAGATACTGGTGAAATTTTTTGCAAGCAAAAATTATGGCTAGGGCTTCTTTTTCAGTTTGCGAGTAGTTGACTTCTGCCTTTGATAATGTTCGAGAGGCATAGGCTACCGGTTTTTCTTCACCGTTTACAATGTGTGATAAAACGGCACCCAAACCAACAGGCGAAGCATCACAAGATACTTGTAAAGGAAGATTTTCGTTATAGTGAGCCAATACTGCATCAGATGTTAGAAGTTGTTTACACTGTTCAAATACATTGCGGCATTTCTCAGACCATGTCCAAGGAACATTTTTGTTTAGAAGGCTGTATAAAGGAGACAATAAAGTAGATGAATTTCTTATGAATTTAGAGTAATAGTTCAGTAAACCCAAAAATGATTTAAGTTGAGAAACATTTTCTGGGGTTTTGATCTTCTTAATTGCTTCTAGCTTCTCTTGGGTTGGATGAATACCACTTTCATCAATTATATGGCCTAAAAACTCAACACTACTTTTAAAAAATTGACACTTATCTGCATTTAGTTTTGCATTATACTTTTGTAGTCTTGTCATTACAGTCTCTAATGTAGAAAAATGTTCTACTTCAGTAGCAGATGAGATTAAAATATCATCTTGGAAGCATATAACTCTAGGTATACCTTGTAATATTTGCTCCATGACTGATTGAAAAATTGCTGCGGCTGCAGATATACCATACATCAATCTACTTGGGCGAACCAAACCCATGGGTGTATTGAGAATTAATAACTCTTGAGAGTCGGCATCCAATTCAATCTGTTGGTATGCTTGTGACAGGTCTAATTTACTAAAATGTTTGCCTCCTCTCAAGGTAGCAAAGAGATCTTGCTGAGTAGGAAGAGGATACTGGTTCGGGTCAAGGTATTTATTTACAGTTACCTTAAAATCGCCACACAACCTCACAGCATTATTTTTCTTCGGTACCACAACTACAGGTGTTGCCCACTTAGAATGTTCAACAAATTGCCAAATATTATTCTTCACCAATCTTTTAATTTCATCAGAAACAGAGTTTTTTAAAGCATACAGAACAGGCCTAGCTTTGCAAAAAACAGGTTGACAATTTTCTTTCATTTTAAGAACAGCCTTAAAATATTTAATCGGTTGGTCACCTACTTGAAAAATATCTGTGTACTTTTTCTTGAGTGCTCCAACACTGTTCACACACTTTGAGGATACTGAAAATATCTCATTCCAATTTAACTTGAACACTGACAACCAATTCTTTCCAAAGAGAGCAGGTCGATTGCCACTTACAATAATTAGTGGTAACGAATGACTTTGGTTGTTGCACTGCACTTCAACGAGGAATTCTCCAACAACTGGGATTTCATTTTCGTTGTAGTCTTTCAATCTGGTTGACGATGGCACAATTTCAGTTCCGGGTAAATTGTCTTTCACCCACACTTCAGATACTATGGAAACATCAGCTGCAGTGTCCAGTTCCATGTCTAACTGTTTGCGATTAGCAATAACAGGAACAATGTATTTTTTCTTGCCTGAAACTTGATTTATGGTGTTCACGGCATAAAGGGAAGCCTCAGAGTCATCTTCAACCCTTTCTACCTTTTTTGTAGATGAGCCTTTGTGTTTGCTCATGCAGACAGGTGATATATGTCCACTTTTTCCACAAGCATGACAGGTCGCAGATTTGTACTTGCACTTGGCAGGGTCATGAGCAGCCCCACATCGGTAGCATTTGGAAAACTTCTTGTACTGTTTATTCGAAGCATTTCTTGATGGCTGATGATTTTTCTTTGGCACATCTGAAGAGCTCTGGCGGATTTTGTTGACGGCCGGTGTAAGTATCTTCATATTTGCAGCGTCGCTTTCAGCTATTTCTATGGCGACAGTTGTTTCCACCGCATCCGATAGCTTTAGAGCTTTCTTTGCCAGGAGTCTCTTTTGGATGTTTTCGTTGCACAATCCACAGACGAAACGATCCCTCAGTGCTTCATCGAGAAACGCACCGAACTCGCATGTAGAAGCCAACCTTCTCAGTTCCACTAAATATTGAGAAACAGATTCCCCAGCTGTCTGGTTCCGCCGATGGAAACGGAAGCGTTCCGCAATGATGATTGGAGCAGGTTTGAAATGTTGCTTCAATATGTCCGTCAATTCAGCGTACGAGCATTCTCTCGGCGACTTCGGAAGAAGCAAATTCCGTAGAAGTTTGTAGGTATTTGATCCAATAGCTGATATAAATACGGACACTTTCTTGCCGTCTTCGATATCGTTTGCGAGAAAAAAATGGTCCAGTTGTTCAACGTATAGATTGAAGTCGTCCACCTCCACGTCAAATGAATGTAACGCGCCGATTAGGCCTAACCTACTCATGGTGATGCTAAACTCTAATTACAGCAATAAAAAAAACTTGAGTTCGAATTATCCTCGTCGCCACTATAATATATTGGAAGTAGTAAGACTTATGATTACTGAGAAATACTCTCATACAAGTAAAGAAGGAACTTTATTGAATTAGTGCTAGTACAGGTCGTATACATATCCAAGATTAGACATTCTTACTGTTGTGTTTTTCTCTATATCGAGTTGAGTTGTGCTTGGACAGCAACAGTTAATATTTACAAATAATTAATTAAGGATATCAAATATAAACAAATTATTGCACTAAATATATTAATAACTAAGATATTACAATTTTTAGTTTTAAAAGAACACTCTTTGAAAAGTGAGCCTTCCGAGAAACGTTCATAGATACATATAAGTAGAAAATTTACCTTTACTGCATTCTGCTGATGAACAATTTCTGTAATTAGTTCCACAGCTGCGCTCCTCTTTGCCTCCATAAACTCGGAGACATCTAGTATGCCTTGCGGGTTCGAAAGAGTCCAAGTAGAGAGACGATTTCCAAACGCACTCTCTTTCCGTCGCACAGTTCGAGAAGAAGCTCCACTCGTTGATGTCGATGCTTCAGGATTCACTCCACCCGCTGATGTTGATGGTCCAGGATTCACTCCACCCGTTGATGGTCCAGGATTCACATTATTACCCCCTTGAAAGTTTTCACTGCGTCTGGGCCGCTTGCTTTTCTCAGGGTTAGCCTCGCCGGGTTTTTTTCTTTTTGGAGGTTGTTGATGGAGGCTTTTTTTATGTCGCGTAAGTGCGTCAAGTCTTGAAAATGCCTTATTGCACACATCACAACGGAAATCATTGTTTTCGTGTACACTGGCTACGTGTCGCTGAAGGGTTGATTTTCTATTAAAGTTTCGCTCACATAATATGCACGGAAATGACTCCTCGTTATGCGCGGAAGAAACATGACGTTCCAAATTAAACTTGGAGCTGTAGGTGTTGCTGCAAAGTCCACAAACGTGTGTATTCATTACATATGGTATACTGGCTTGCAAAGTTCTATGAGAAAAATGAGAATGCGTCCCTCTCTCACACACACAGGTTAAGTATAAGAGGCAGGAAAATGAGAAAGCGCTACACACGCTCACAGGATAGAATGAGAATGCGAAACGACTACACGTACTATCTTGAAATACAGGTAGGGGCCAATCCCTTGGAATGCAGGACAAGTACGTACAATGCTTTGGAATGCAGGAGGGTAGATAACAAAAGGCTAGTTTCTGACATGAAAGAGGGGTGTACTCAATGCCTTGGAGTTCAGAAGGGTAGATGACAAAAGGACTGGTTTCAGGACGAATCGGCCTCAGAAAGCATATCCACTTTTTGATCTGTAAAGGGTAAAGTATATCCAAAAGGAAATGATCGCTTCATGTTTTTCCACTAAAAGCACTAAGGAACAGGAATGAACACGTTTGAAGATACAAGTGATATCACTTCCAAGATTTCAGGGCAGCGACACGTCCTCCTCTGGGATATTTTGCAGTCAAAAGAATCTTACTGGTCAGACCTGTTAGAATGGGTCCAGGTGTTGCCATTCTGCGAGTCCACAAATAACCTTATTACATACCATTGCCAGATTCGGTACTAAAACTTTTCTTCTCCACATTCACGTTTTCATGTCAGAAACGCGGAGGTAAACTTACTACTCAACTCTACTCTACTCTCGAGTGACTTCATTGCCTACCACATGTGTTTGATTTCACGTTTGAACACGTTAGATTGACGTCATTCTCCACCACATTCTCCACCACATGTTTGATTCCACGTTTGAACACGTTAGATTGACGTCATTCTCCACCACATTCTCCACCACGTGTTTGATTCCACGTTTGAACACGTTGGAATGACGTCATTCTCCACCACATTCACCTTTCTATGTCAGAAACGCAGATAAAAACTGATCGAACTTATGGATGTGGTGGAGCAATCTATACTATTTTAACAGCCAATTACGCACTTAATGTATTCAGATTTAAATTGATTATATTTCGGTAAGTAACCAGGTATTCGTGGCCGAATGGTTATATTCTCATCCAACTAACACTCGACTACGAGTACTTTTTGGTAGTCAGTTCGATCCCAGCAAAAAATATCACATCTTTTAGTTTTAAAAATATGTTTTAAAGATTTTATTATTTTTTTACTCAAAAAGTACTAATAGATGGCGCTACGAGTTACAGAAAAATCAGCTCTTAAATCCTACCGCTCTGAAATTCGCCTTAAATCCAATCCCTCTGAAATTCGCAAGTCCAAAACGTAAACACGTGTTATTCGACGAAATCCGAGAAACCGAAACTAACAACTCAACTCCACTCGAAGCAGGAAGAAAACAACTAAACTCAACATTGAAAACGCAACTAACAACTCAACTCCACTTCCGGTTATGACGTCACTGCCGGTACAACTCAACTCCACTTCCGGTTATGACGTCACTTCCGGTACAACTCAACTCCACTTCCGGTTATGACGTCACTTCCGGTCATGACGTCACTTCCGGTACAACTCAACTCCACTCGATTTCTCCACCTTCTCCACCACTGATTTAGAACCCGCATTTTCTATCTACTGACGGGAGTAGTAAGGGCGCCACTACGGGGACAGGGACAAGATGGCCGCCGTTTGATAAGGAGTTGACTGCTGATAAGGAGTTGGGGGATTGCTGATAAGGAGTTGGGAGGATTGCTGATAAGGGGGCCTTGAGGTGGTGACGTCATTGTAAAGATGGCGTTGTTGTGTTGCCATGGTAATTAATCAGTAGTAGCTCCATTTGGTGGGGAAATGAGAAACCCTATTATTTTTGAATTAAAAAGGAATTTTGTGGATTCGAACTGGGGACCATGGGATCTGTAGTCCAGTGCGCTATCCGTTAGGCTGTAAGAGAGTTAACTATAGGTGGTGAATTAACGTAGTGTTTGCTTTTTCTTAGTACAAGGAATGCGTTATGGGACTTGGTTTTATTTGATGAATAATTAATTTTTATTTTCCAATTAGTTGTAAGTGTGTTGGACTGGTGGCGCCATCTAGTGATTTTAAAAGAAGTTAATCTAAGGAACGAATTTATTTTTGTCATTAATTCTGGGAATGTGCTATTTTTAGAAAATGGTAGGGGTTTTTAATTAAATTTTAAAAGACAAGTACAGAGCCATCTAGTGGTGGAAGAAGTAACAATAAGGTTTAAAAAGATTTATTTTATTTCCTAGCTGTAGACTTGTAGCGTGATACTTTAGAATTAACTGGAGAATTTTTTTTAAAAAAGAAAAACAATACTATGAGGGATTCGAACTCGGCAAAAGGTAATCGCGGCCGCCCGTTTTACACAAGCACTTTAACCGTTCGACCACGATCACCTATTAATACCCTTTGCATTTAAGGTAGACTATCATTCTGAAATGTTATGGAAGAAAATATAGAAAAAATGCATGGTAAAAGGTTTGGTAGCAAATACATATAACTTTAAGTAATGATCAATGGAATAAAATAATAGGGAATATCAATTAACTAAGGTTTATACATTTCGTTCATGTGCATAGTATATGCAATCGCAAAGTATTAGATAGAAGCTTCTGGAACTGGTGACTAAGAAATAATAGTGGCCAATACATGAGTCGTCATGTTGTGTCCATAAGGCAGTAAGATAACAGAGTTAAACACTGATTAGACATATTCATACTACCAAAGATTGGAACTTGTGACAATTTGACTAAGGTTTGTTTAGCACGTGTAAGGTTAATTAAGATAACAGAAGGAACGGAGTTATACACGGAGTCACTTTTGGATTTGTGCCTTTTATACGTTGAACTACTGTGTGGGACGGTTATTCATACATGATGGAAAACACTCAAGTAGGTCACATTTTATTTCTTATTTTCATTTCTTATAAATGAATTTCTATAAATCATAAACGTTTTTTTATAATTTGTAAAAAATGCTAGTTTATTATGTTGTTTTGTTCCATTTTTTCCTTTAATGTACTTATAGTACAAGTAATTTAATTTTAAGGATTCAAGTGATAGTGAATTTAATGATTGTCCTTGGCCCTATGATGAGGAAGTTACAGAAGCATTAGAAAAATTCTCTGAAGTTCGCGACGAATTTGAGAAGGAATTTGAAGACATCCAGGATGATATTGTGAGTTTACAATAGATATCAATAATTACATACATTATAATTTTAAATTTTTGTAATTAATTTTATGAGTTGGTTATTGTTTGAAAATAACATTTGTATCATAGATTCTGAATCAAACGGATGAACAAACAGGGAGAGGTCGAAAACGCAATGATTCTCAAAATGATTTTCCAGAGGTAATATACATTTATTTTATTGTGTTTTAAAATGTAATACTGATCTGAACCTCTTTGTTGTTGTTAGAATATCAAGAAAGCCCGGAGAGTGATTAATGATGGTGCCATTCCTGGTCCTAGTAGTCGCATTGATATGCCACCCACAGTATCCAACGCAAATGATGTCGAATTGGAGAAGATGGTGTAGAATCTGTATGAATTATTTTAATTTTTTATAAATCGATTGAAAGACTGATTGATTATTTGATTTTGACTTATTTATACTGAACATTACACTATTACCTTTTATCTTGGAAGTTCTTTTCTTTCAGTTAATCAGAATCAACCGACGGTTTACAAAAAGTACCAAGGGGAACAAATGTCCTACGATGTCACTATGGATCCTCGAATTTATACTACACATATATGGGGGAGTTTTCTGCAGACCCTATTGCAAAATGTAATTTCAGAGGTTCTGAGGCTCGCTTCAGATGGTTTACAAGCCTCTGATTTGATTCGAGTATGCATGTTTTCATCCGCCTTAGATCGACCCATCAGCACAAGTTTAAGGACTGTCAGTGACATGACGGAAGAAATAGTGTTGGATGCTATTGTTAAAGTCCTTCAAAGTAATGAAGGAATTCCACTCGACGAGTCTCTGCGTTTTGACGTGACAACAATCAGGAGACCATCCGGAAGAGGAAGACGTTCGCTTCTGAATTTAAAAACCGATCTCCTGAAGAAACATAGCGTGATCACAATTCCATCGGACAGTGACGGGTTATGCTGTGCACGGGCAATTGTGGTAGGACTTGCAGCTCTTCGTAAAGACCCGCGCTATGATTCCATTCGGAGAGGTGACAGAGCACTTCAGAAAAATTTAGCAAAGGAGTTGCATATTAATGCAGATGTCCCGTTAGGTTCCTGTGGTATACCAGAAATTAAAAAGTTTGAGGAGTACTTGAACATTCAAATACATGTTATCTCATCAGATAATCTGAACAAGGTAACCAATTAGTATAGTGTAAAAAAAAAATGTTTGTTATGTTTTAAATTTTCGGAAATGTAATTTTATGAATTCGTTTTTCAGCTCATCTACAAAGGAATTCAAAAGCCCTTAAAAATTTTCCTGTATCACCACAACAATCACTATGACCTCATTAAGAATATGCGTGGATTTTTAGGCAAACATTTTTATTGTGACAGTTGTGATAAAGGCTATGAACACCAATGGAAACATAGTTGTTCTTCCAAATGCAACGAATGCTATGAGGAAACTTGTGTTCCTTCACTTTCAAAAACTTGTTCAAATTGCTTCCGCACATTTAAGTCAGACGATTGCTTTGCGAGGCATTTATCTGTGACAGGAAGAAAGGAACAATCGATTTGTCAACAGATGTTTCAATGCTTAAAATGCTATTCCCTAATTTTAAGAAAGGCCCGGACTCCAGAGCAACATACGTGTGGAGAATCAAAGTGTATTTCATGTAAACAATATGTGGACATGAAGTATCACCTTTGTTTTTTAACCCGTAAACCTTCTAAAACCTTCTCTGAAAAAATTATTTTCTTTGACTTTGAAGCGATGCAGGAAACAGGAACACACGTTGTAAATTTTGCTGTAGCACAGTACAACGACGGGACCGAACACGTGTTTCAAGGGAAAGAAGCACTGTCAGATTTTTGCGACTTCCTTTTCTCTGCGAAACATGAAAGGTTCACGGCTATTGCCCATAACTTAAAAGGTTACGATGGACAGTTTATACTTTCGCACCTCTTGAATCAGGGGATAAAGCCTAATGTTATTTTTAGTGGTTCCCTCATTATGTCATTAGAAATTTCACAATTTAAAATTCGTCTTATCGATTCATTAAATTTTTTACCCATGCCTTTATCTAAGTTCCCAAAAACGTTTGGCCAAACAGAATTAACTAAAGGTTATTTCCCTCACCTCTTTAACACCGAAAATAATCAAAATTATGTGGGCCAATTACCTGATAGCAAAGCTTACGGACATGATTTCATGAGCCCTTCTGAGCGGCCAAAGTTCTTGGAATGGTATGAAGAGAGAATATTGGAGCCTTTTGATTTCCGAAAAGAAATTTATGAATACTGCAAGTACGTTATTTTCTTGTTATTTTTGTTTTCTTCACGAAATCATTTTTTTTTGTGATGAACATGTTTGTGATTAGATTTTAAAATGTATTTTTTTCTAGGTCTGATGTAGATATTCTTAGAAGGTGTTGCCTTCAGTTCCGATCCCAGTTCATTGAAATCAATTCCGTAGATCCCTTTGCATACACCACCATTGCCTCAGCCTGTATGGCTGTATACAGAAGTCATCACATACCTAGCATGATGATACCTATGATTCCAGTTCAAGGGTATGTGAATAACACCAATTATAGCAAAATGGCAATGGAGTGGCTTTTGTACATGGAACGGTCAACTGGTGAAAACATCGAGCATGCGTTGAAAGGACAAGGGGAGAGAAAAGTGGAAGGGGTATCCGTAGATGGATATTGTGAAGCCTCAAGAACTATGTACCAATTTCAAGGTTGTTACTTCCATGGATGTGACACTTGTTATGATTCAGACCCACTCAACTCATTCTCTCATACTCCGATGTGGGCCCTACTTAAAAAAACCAAGGAAACTGTACAGAAACTTAAAAGATCAGGGTTTAAAGTAATTGAAATGTGGGAGCATGAATTGCCTTCAGTTCCGATCCCAGTTCATTGAAATCAATTCCGTAGATCCTAATAAGCTCACGCCAGATTGAAGCTATATTCAGAGATGGAGAAGTTGGGTAAAAGAGTTCTGTACTATGATACTGATAGTCTCATTTATACAGTTGATGATAATGATGACTACATGTCCCCACTGTCGGACTATCTTGGCGGTTTTACAGATGAACTTTCTGGAGACACAATTACTAAATTCGTCTCAGGTATGTACCATTATACAGAGAGAGAGAGAGAGAGAGCTATTTTGCCTAAAAGTTTGATTCGATTGACTTATTTTTTTGTGTATTTTATAGGTGGAGCCAAGAATTACGCCTATGAGACCGCATCGGGGAGTTCCGTATGTAAAATTCGAGGATTTACTCTGAATTATGTAAACAGCATCCAGCTAAACTTCAATTCCGTCTTAGAATTAGTGAAATCCAAAAGTCCTGAAGCAGTCATTACTGTCGAGAATCCTCGGAAAATTGTGCGGGAACCAAAGAGAGGCACAGTAGTCAACCGCGAAGAGAAAAAACGATACCGACAGGTATACGACAAACGAGTTTTGTTAGAGAATTTTGATACGCTGCCATATGGTTTTTAAAATTAAAATAAAGTGTGTATTTCAAAAAAAAGAAGTGTATTTAAATTTGCTATATAATCTATATTTGTAATTAGTTTGTATATTTTGTGCATAATAATTATTTATATATTAAAATTTAGAATATTTTGCCTAATATGTTTAACATAAAAAATTATTGTCTTAAAAAATAAAAGTGTATTAAATTTGGCTTCTTACGTTTTTATTTTTTACAATTTTATATTTATGAGTATTTAATTTTTACAATTTTGGCAAAAGATGCAAAAAGCTTGCCACCTTTTCCCTATAAAAGACAAGGTTTTTTAAAAAATGTGATCAGTTAACATGGAGCTTTTAAAGTTGAAACACCCTTTTACCATGCTAGTTGCGGGACCTACAAGTTGCGGCAAAACTTATTTTGTGAAGAATATCATTGAGCAGAAAACTATCGATAATTTCCCTAATAAGGTACTCTGGTGTTACGGGGCATATCAAAATTTGTATAGTCAAATGCCTACGGTTCAGTTTCACGAAGGATTGCCAGCTGTCTTAAATTCTGTTTCTGACGCTTTGATAGTGATTGACGATTTAATGACAGAGTTAGGAAACGATACCAAACTTACCAAATTGTTCACTAAGGGTTGTCACCATAGGAATTTAAGCATTGTATTTATTGTACAAAATGTGTTCCACAAATCTTCTCAGATGAGGGATATTTCCTTAAATAGTCATTATTTGGTGCTATTCAAAAACCCTAGGGACAGATCCCAAATTGCCCATTTAGGTAGACAGCTGTACCCCTCAAACAGTAAATTTTTCCAAGAAGTATTTCAAGATGCAACTCTCAAACCGTACGGTTATCTATTAGTTGACTTAAAGCCAGATACAGATGACACATGGCATTTACGCACTGGTCTCTTTATTGAAGATACCTTTTATCTCTACCAACCCCGATAATCGCAAATTTATGAACAGGCAAACCAGAAATGAATCACTAGTAGCCAGTCAGATAATCACTCTAATGATTGACTTAAAGCCTGGCGCTACGAACAGGTCTGCTTACAAAAGGATACATTTTATCTCTTCCAAACAGATATGAATCAGCCTGGAACAATTTTCGATTTAGTTAGCATATAAATACTTTTGCTTTGTATGTGTGATTATCATTTGTAATCAACATGACAAAGTGTACACAACGTCAGTTAGAGCAGCTTAGACTTGTATTAAGAAGCAAAGCAAAATCTTCTCTTTTGCGAAAGTGTTCTAACAATACTATAAAGTCTGTATGTGAGTGTGCGTTAAATTTATTGAAAGGTAACGTTCCAATAACAAAATATAGAAAACACAAGCTTGCTCCTTATATAAGAAGTATTAGAAACTTAGCGGATAAAAGAGTGCCTTTGTACAAAAAGCGTAAAATACTCGTTTCACAAAAAGGTGAAGGAATTTTAAGTATTTTATTACCAGCAGCTATTTCAGTGATAGGCTCACTTATCTATGGAGCACAGTAAGAAATTAATTATTGTGCCTGAAGACAGGCTTCCCGCTTTTGTGAGCGAACATTTGTCCGAACTGGACAGAAAAATGCACGATATACTGAGACAAAAAAAACTAAGCGACAACGAAAAGGCCCTTCTCTACGTACAAATTTTGCAAAATTATGTAAAGTTTCCATCACCCAATCAGACAGCTAAAACACCAGAAAAGGTTAAGCAAAATGAAGAAGTAGAGCCGCCAACCGACTTTTCAGATAATGTTTTACCATTAAAGATTGAGGAAAAAGACACTATTTTGGAAAGTGTTCTGAAAACAGTACCAATTAGAAAGAAACAAGTTGCTGAAGAATTGTATGATTTTTTAAAGAATAGGCAAAGTGTATTAAAGTGGTCCGCAGAGGGCGAAATAATTTACAATAACCAAATTATTCCACGTTCTAATATAGTTTTTTTAATGGATCATATTTTAAGAAACAAAAAGAAAGTTCCTTTAGGAGCCAATCTGTTTATGAATGCTGTAAAAGAAATGAAATTACCTAGTAAATATATTGTTAATAAATCTATGCTGTCTAGTAAGGAGCATGCTCCTAAAATGTTTGTTAAAAAGTCCAAAATGTATGCTAAAAAGAATTCCTGGATTACATTATAGTGAATTTTAAAATAAAAATATTATTTGTTAAATCTTTGTGTCCTACGATTATTTCCTTTAGTTCATTACTCAAAACTTAGGTAAAATAAAGTTTGATTTCTAAAGAAAAACAAAATCCTGAATAATCTTATACACCTAGTTTTATAATAGAAAAAAATTAAAAAGTAAATTAAACAGTTAAAATAAATTAAACAGTAAAAGAAAAGTTAAACAGTAAATTAAAAAAATTAAACAGTAAAAGAAAAGTTAAACAGTAAATTAAAAAATTAAACAGTAAATTAAAAAATTAAACAGTAAATTAAAAAAATTAAACAGCTTAAAAATTAAATTAAACAGTAAATTAAAAAAATTAAACATTCAATAATAAAATAATTTGTTTTAAAGTGTGAAATATTTTAAATGTCTAAACAAAAAAAGTTGTTATAAGCCCACACGAAAAAAAGAAAGACTCAAAATGGATAATTAGAAAAATTTCTTTTTATTTTTATAAATAAATCTTACACCATATCTTTTTTTCACAAATTGATACATTCTAAAATCATTTCTTTTGCTTTCTTGTAAATATTTTAAAATAGAAATCATAGACTTTCCTTGACATCTTTTCAGCAAATAATAAATACAATAAGGGCCACAAACATTGGAAGTAATACTTTGGAAAGGAAACGGGTTCCAGTTCACAATGGTGAATTTAGAAATAAATCGTAAAATGGGTCCTTCAAAATGTTCTGGAGAGCGACCATACGAATCAAATAGTTCTAGAGATTTGCCTTCAACGAACAGGGCTAACCAATGCGATCCAGGTTTAGATTGTTGATCCACATTTATTACCATAGCACATCTTGCACGTACATGAGGGATCTTGTCTGCTGGAAACACACCTTTGAATAACGGAGCAGTTTGTGGGTCTTGGGATAAAATACGGCTTATTTGGTGTGCGTACATTTTAATTGCTGAAGTCATAAATGATATTTCTAGACTTGTTGATTTCAATGACGTTTTCAAATTCTGCATATACTACAACATTAATAGTATGCTCTAAAGGTTCTTTAAATTTCATTTCTAATCTCATGTTACTATGTTTTATGAGATTAAGGTGTTCGCCATCGCATAGATCTGGAGACAAATCAAAAGCAAACAACGTGTAACCCTTGGGATATTCTTGCCTCGAAATACCATTTCCGCAATTATCGCCACTTTTATCTGTTCCTAAAAACAAACTCTGATAGGCTCTAATGTAATTATTATGGGCAAAGTTCGGCTGAAGTGCATTATAGGGGGTAGGTTGGCCATCTACATAGAGTGCAATGAAGTTTAAATTGTAATGCTTAAATTGAAAGGGAGACTTTTCATAGGTTCCATGAAACGCATCGTTATCCACACACCCAATTACAACTCTCTTTGGCATTTGACCCACGAAAATATTATCTTGAGTAATGGACATATTTCCTTTAGGTACGGAATAACTTTTACACAATACTCTATTGATAGGGTATTTAGCTGTTTCTTTCTCAAGAGCCTTACTATGGCCTAAAGTAACGCCTACACTAACACGCACTTTACGCACAAATAAAGAGACATGTTCAAGAACTACTTTATAATCTCCTGTGCCCATCAAACAAAACTCTGGCTTGCTGCGTATGAGTTTAATTTTTAAATCTACTAGATTTAGTAAAAGTCTATCTTGGTTAAATAAATCGCTGTGTATAGCACCGATCATATCAATAGTTGAACTTTGTTTGCTGAAACTGCATCGTTTGGTAAATCCCTCATTCGTTTCGTCAGCCAAGTGCTCGCCAGTATCTTTATAAAAAAGTTCGCAGGTTAGTTGCGAGGTTTTGCTATCAAATCCGTGATTCAACAAAGTTTCTATGTAGGCATTATAAGGATACATGTTATTTGAAATAGAAACTAAACGCTCACACACACACACACACATTCAAATTAACATCGACTTGAGAAAACAAGGCATGAAGAAATAAATTAACAGGTCCGATATTTACATCTGGTGTCAATGCCTTTCCATCGTTTTTTTAAATTTTTGCTCTTACATACAAGTGTGTTTGAGATAAATCCATATAATCCTCTCCACTGCCTGATACGTGAAATTCAACGGGCCCGCCATCAGCTACGTTCGATAACGGGTGAAATTGCACCCATTGCCCGCCTTGTATAACAGTCTGTGTCGGAGGTAAGTGAAATAATTCCAGTTCTGATTTGGCACATTCTGGAGAGTCCTTTAAAACAAACGCCATTATGGATCAAATATATCGCGTGCTTTCACTTTACGTTTTTTGGACGAAATGAGACGTTTGGTAGTTTTGCGCTTTCTTTTATACTTTCCTTTACCCAGCATGAACTGCGCCTTATTGATAGCTTTTTGCGCTAAACTTTTACTCTCGTCTTTAACGCGTTTCTCTGCTGATTGTTTCAAATCTTGGCCTTCCAAAACATCACTTGCTATTTGTGTACCTGCCCCTTAAAACTGATTTTCCAACAGATTTTGCTCCGCTGAAAAGAAACGGCAGAGCTTTACGAAACAAACGGCGAAACATACCACCGATTCCGTACCCTTTCTGTAAATTGTTACCCCTATAGAAAGCCATTCCAGAGCCCTTCTGACCTGCATAATGCTCTTCAAACTTTTTAGAACAACAGACATATGGTACGCTCGTCATAATGATGTCACACGGTCAACGGTTTTAACTAAAATGGATATACTCTCTCGCATTCAAAGGTATTTATAGTAAGTGCCGCATCCTAAAATGCAAAACTACAAGTAGCTTACCTCTCTCGAAAGGTACTAAGTCTCCTGAATTTAAGCGGATTTGTATTTCAATAGTTTGAAAATACTGTCGTATGACTGGTACGTAATGAGGTCTATCGTATAAAGCACTCACAATTTCACCATCTTCACCAGTTACTTTAACAACCCTGAGAAGAGGAGCCTGTACATCACCAACTGTTTGAGGTTCAACAATATCACTATACACGTATAATAAGGGAAAGGAAATGTTTGGATTAGCAACAAAAGAACTTTCCTTTACACCTTCTATAACTTGAGGAAGAAATCCTATAAGATTACAAAGTCCTTTTTGTAAAATAACTCTGGCTCCGTTTTCAGTTTTTATCTTAACTCGCTTGGTTGTGCTGTTAAACTTAAATTTTATCTTATTTTCTTGAGCAGGTATGTACATAGCGTTTAAGATTTCTGGTACGGATTCATAACATCCTGGAGGTAATTTTCTTGTTATTAATTTTTCATCTCCTAAATCAAATCCATAAATATTGTTGCTTTCGTTAATATTATACCACGTGTGCGGATAAATTATTTCAGCTAATCCTACCTCCCATTCACCATTTAAACTTATGGGAGTGGGTAATTGTGTCGTATAGTTAGAAATCTTGTTCTCTGGAAAATATTGTAGGGAGCTGTCCGACGGTAGCGTCACATAAAAAGACATTTTTAAGACTAAACTATTATCATACATTTCTCCGGTATTTATAGGTGTTTAACATCAGAAACCCAGGCATTAAACTTTTCAGGGTAACCTAGAAACTTCACAAAATACTCTACTTTATTATCAATCTTGCGTTTCTTAAGCACCTTTTCCACAGGATAGTAACCAGAATCAGATACCCTTTGAATTTCTTTTTCGTAAAAAGTACCCTCTATTATCTCATTCGTTAAATCTTTTAGTTTATAAACTACAGGTTTTCTGGGTATTATTTGATGTATCGTAAAAATCTCTCTTGTCCAATTATTTTCATAACTTTTCTCAAAGAGCCGTTTTGTTTTACTAATTCTTACTGTATCTCCTATATTAAACTTGTGTTTTGTTTCAGATTTAGTTAAATCTCCATATAAATTTTGCCATACTTTCTGCTGATTATTTAAATTCACTGCTATGGGTTCCATTTTAATACTACGATGCCATGTTCTATTGTAACTGTAAATCAATTTATCAATAACATCCACATATTTATGTGTATTGAATTCAGTGAAATACTTCCACATTTTAGCTTTTAAGGTACGGTTAAATCTTTCAACAACACTCGCTTTCGTTTCATTGCTTGTCGTAAAAAAGTGCACATTCATTTTCTTAAAGTACGTTTGTACCACTTTATTCTTAAATTCTATTCCCTTGTCCGTTTGTAGTAAATCAGGTTTGCGTTCATTAAAAATATTTTTAAAAGCCCTTAAAATACTATGGCCTGTCTTGTCTTTCAAGGGTATTGCCCAAGCATACTTTGAAAATATATCAATACAAGTCAACAAATACTTATATCCATTATTGAATTTAGTGAGAGATTGTAAATCTACTAAATCAGATTGAAACTGTTCGTCTATGCCTCCCACAATGACTTTGTTTCTTAGAAAATTGCGTTTGGCTGATTTGTGAAGCGTGTACGTATCTTGTTTGTCCAGCCCTTCTTTTACTAGTTTCCTGGGAATTTTGCCCTGCTTTTTTTGTAATGCACGGTAAACAGCATTTATACCCCCAAAACTTCCTGGGTGTGCTGGATCTCGATAAATTTGACTGATTTTCTGATCGGTCATTGCAACAATCGAAATTAAAATTACTCAACTGAACATGTATGTTCATCGTTAGGTGCCCTGAGAACAAATGCAAATAAAGTTTAAATGTCAGAGTATTTAAATCAACACAACTAGGCATTCTGCTTTACACACACACACACTTACTTTTTCTTTTATACTTTTAAAATCTATAAATTATTACCTATGTTTCAGATTAAATTTTTAAAGTTGTATTTATAAAATAGCCTTTAGATCTAAGTTGTAACATTGCTGTTATACACAAATTGCACTAAACATAAAATATATGTTTACAATCTATAAAAAAAATTCATGAAAGTCAAGAATATGTACGAAAACACTACAAGTTCTCAAAATAAAACTGTTTATTAATACGCACTATAAAGGTTAGTATCATATGCGATGTACAAACCTTGCACTCTGGACTAAACAATTAAAATCCAGTTGAGACAAAAAACATCAGTTAAATAATAACAAAACATGTTATTTTTCTGCATAAAATCTGACACAAATTCTTTAATGTCTATGTTAAAAACTGCTAGTTTACCGTAATGAGACAGCCTGGTTTCATGGTTGTAGGTAACGCATTCGTGCCCAAGTTGATTGGCATATTGCTCCTCACAACCGTAGCATTCAAACACAACAGTTATGTTTTTTCCTATATGCACTTTTAAGAGTTCAGTCAACGATGTAGTCATGGTCATTTCGGCATCCATGCAACTCACGGCTGGAACAGAATAATGACATTTGCTGACTTCCAGTTTCGCTAGAGTTGAGAACACAGTACCGATCATACATATTATATTGGAGTCGATCGCTTCACGTCTTTGCAATAGCTCTGTCCACTCTTCCCCGCTCAGCATAATTAAGTTGGGGTGAATGACCTCGCACAATCTGCCCGTTGAAAGTACTTTTGCAGAGTAACGTAGACTTCGCCGTCGATGTAATCCTTGGCAAACATCAGGCAATCCCTCACGACGTTCACAGTTCCGGGGCGTAAAGGCACAGTAATGTCGTTCATCTCTTGAGCGAAGTGGTACCACAGAAATGGTGTCATTGTAATTCCATGTTTAGTGGGTGTTAGTAGACCAGCGTCATCCATTTGGTACTGCCGTATGTGAACGCGCACCACGTTCGCAAAGTCCGAAACATATACGTATTTTTGTTGGCCCAAATGAAAATAACTTTCAGGAACAGCATTCGGGGGAAATGAAGTGATTCGCTGCGTATAGGAAGAGAACCGCATACGTTTGGGCATAGATTCCGATCCACCAGATCTTTTCATGTTGAACAGCAGAGCAAAAGGTCAACCACACAAATTCAAATCCAAGAGAGAAAGTGATATTGAAACAAGAATCAGCTCTACTTGTAGCATTCAAGCAAAAATCCTTATTGGTCAAAATATAATCTAAAAACCCCTATCTTTTCTAGAAAGTTCCAATTCGGGGGCTTGTCATATGTGATTCATTGGGTGATGTAGTTCTAACATGTCATTCATTTGCTTTTCTCATAATCAGAAAAACAACATTCCCTTAAACAGCAATGTGTTTAAAAGACCCCTTTCTATGGTGACTACTGTTTACTTAAGATTGTATCCTATCGGTGACTACGTGTTTAACTCCTTCTGTTATCTTAATTAATCTGCACATAAATCCTTAGTCATATTGTCACACGTTCCAGAGAGTTCTATATTCTGATACTTTACCATCACAAATCTTGAGTAGAATGTATATGCCTAAGATTGCATCTAATCAATAAAACAATTTCCCACGTTTGTCACATACATTGCTTAGTCATATTATCCAAAGTTCCAGAGGCTTCTAATAATATCAATCTTATACGTTTCCTTGCCATCGCTTATAATATGTATACTATAAATCTTTGGTTAGTTACCTATCATTTACCTAAAAATGTAATGTTTCATACACCGTTATGCCTGTGTGTCCTATTCATATCTCAAAGTCCTCCCCTCAAATTGTAATAATAATTTTCCTTACAAAACATGTCCTTAAACATTTTCCTCAAGAGAATTTGTTATATATATATATATATATATATATATATATATATATATATATATATATATATATATATATATATATATATATATATATATATATATATATATATGTATATATATATAATTCAACTTTATGGGTTTTATGTTCATATTCATTCTTCACAGGGGCAATAAGGGCTCAATAAAGAGAACACATACTTTCACTCCCTTAAGATGTAACTTCACGAGCTAGTATTCTATATGTATTCTAAATAGTAGGTGATCGTGGTCGAACGGTTAAAGTGCTTGTGTAAAACGGGCGGCCGCGATTACCTTTTGCCGAGTTCGAATCCCTCATAGAGTATTGTTTTTCTTTTAAAAAAAAATTCTCCAGTTAATTCTAAAGTATCACGCTACAAGTCTACAGCTAGGAAATAAAATAAATCTTTTTAAACCTTATTACTTCTTCCACCACTAGATGGCTCTGTACTTGTCTTTTAAAATGTAATTAAAAACCCCTACCATTTTCTAAAAATAGCACATTCCCAGAATTAATGACAAAAATAAATTCGTTCCTTAGATTAACTTCTTTTAAAATCACTAGATGGCGCCACCAGTCCAACACACTTACAACTAATTGGAAAATAAAAATTAATTATTCATCAAATAAAACCAAGTCCCATAACGCATTCCTAGTACTAAGAAAAAGCAAACACTACGTTAATTCACCACCTATAGTTGACTCTCTTACAGCCTAACGGATAGCGCACTGGACTACAGATCCCATGGTCCCAGTTCGAATCCGCAAAATTCCTTTTTAATTCAAAAATAATAGGGTTTCTCATTTCCCCACCAGATGGAGCTACTACTGATTAATTACCATGGCAACACAACAACGCCATCTTTACAATGACGTCACCACCTCAAGGCCCCCTTATCAGCAATCCTCCCAACTCCTTATCAGCAGTCAACTCCTTATCAAACGGTGGCCATCTTGGAAAAGGCGGCCATCTTGTCCCTGTCCCCGTAGTGGCGCCCTTACTACTGACGGGAACGTTGAAAACCTCGGTGCATTGGTCATCCTACCAGCTACATTTACAGGAGTCCCAGACACATGCGCGAATACACGCAAGATGCTATGACGTACGGGAGACCAGACTTATTTATCACCCTCACCTGCAATCCGACTTGGACGGAGATCAAGGAGGTTCTTACCAATGGTCAATTACCCAGTGAGCGCCACGACTTAATTGCTAGAGTATTTAAACAGAAGCAGTTGAAACTGATTGACGCTTTAACAAAGGGCCATGTATTTGGAATACCGAGATGCTGGATGTATACGATTTAATTATTATTTCTAAGAGGAATTTTATATTTTTACATGAATATTAAGAATATTTGATTGATAAAAAAAGAATATTTAAAATATTTCATTATTCATAATTTACATTTTGTAATGGAACACGAAAGACTTCAACTCATTAATCATAAAGGCGTAATTTTGTTATTTTAGATTTGGCAAACCAGAATTAATGCTTTATTATTTTATAAATTTTATTTAGAATCCCAAGTTTGTCTGTTTGAGTTAACACAGCGAAATGTTGCAGTCATATTTGAGCATTACTAAATTTCATAAATCATTATCGTCTTTATCAATATTTTCAAATTTCTTTTTTCGAATTGCTCTATTTCAGAATACACTCAGGCGGTCAAAATTCGACACTGTACATCATTCGTTTTTTAGAATTCTGCATTTTTTCGTCGGAATTTCGTTTCTGTTCGTATTTATGGCTCAATCTTTTACATATTGCAATATATTCAGGAATTAAATGCATATATTTGCGTCCGAAGTATATAGTAGAAGCTATGAAAAAGTTAAAACGTATTTTCCGTTCAACTTAAATGATTGCATTTTTCTGTGAAAGAAAAGTGATTATTCTAATTCACTTTTCAAGCAACATTTAACCATTTCAACCCGCGCAACGCCGGGTAATTCAGCTAGTCTATATATAAAATAGGATGTGTGTATGTATGTACGTATATGTGTATATTTTCTATACAAATCTACACCCTTTGACCAATCCACACCAAATTTGGTACACTTATACTTTAGAACACTGCGGTCAGCATAGGCTAATTCTTAACCCCCGTTCTATTGGCCCTGGGGGGCTAAAAACTATTCGAAATCGCAATAGAAATAACATTGAGCATAGATTGATTGATTTTAATTCTTCCCATGATGTAAATAAATTATAGATATTTTATTGATGAAAGGGGAAAGAATATTTTAAAATATTTATGCTTACAAGGAAATTCAAGGAAAGGTTTTCATGAGTTCAAGGATTATTTTCAAGGAAAGTTGGTGTATATTTCGACCAACTTTCCTTAAATAATTTATTGAATACGTAATGATTTGTGGAATTCTGTTTCACAAGGCTTTTTAGGTAAGGCGTGTAACTTATTTTAAAATGTCCGGAATAGATACATGTGAATCCTCCGTTGAAAGCAGTGATTTTCTTTGAAAAAAATTCTGTAAAATCGACCTTCTGCTTTTTGAAAAATTTTTATCTATTCAGTTTAATTTGTCTACACCGATTACATTTATTTCTAACCCAAGCACCGTTATTCCGAAAAGCACAAACGAAAAACTCATTGATCATAAAAGCGTAATTTTGCTACTCGGTATCTGGCAGCACCAGAATTAATGTCTACTTTTTTTATAAAACTTTGTAGAACTTTCTAGGGTAAAGATGTAGAATCCGGGGCATGTTTGTCGCCAAATCAAGATGGCGTCCAAAGCCAGTATGTTCATTAAAAAAAACGTGGACTTTCCTACGCGAAAAACCTTTTGCATAGGGTTGCCATAAAGCTAAATCAAAACACCAAGGTTACCATGTTTGGCAATAAATTGCTAGTGCCCCGTATTCGACATCTCCACCCTTTCTAGAAAGTTGGGGAAACGGAAACTTCCTTGGACTCATGGTGGAGAACATTCCAGCACCCACTCGATTCTTAGCTTGTCGTATTTAAAGGAAGCTAACTCGGTAAGTCTTCCAGTTTATTATCTTTCAGTGAATCTGGCAGTTTTATTTCGCTCTTTTCATTGTATAAGTGTTTCCTACTTTATTCGACAGTGATAGTGTACATTTTGGATTTATATTTCTAAACGGATGTAAGTACTACATAATTTTATATTCGTTTTTTTCGTTAATTTTAGCTTTTTTTGTATTCTATAATAGATTTCGTTGCTCAGTGAGAGTGTGCCTTTTGCTTAATTTTTTAAATATGTTTAATGGGATCAGTATTAATGCTTTTTTTATACCAGAATAAAAGTTTATTTTTTAGCATGATTTAGAATTCTGTGTTTGAGTATTTTGATTGACAGCTTTTAAGTAAGGCATTAATATTTTTTATTTGTGTTATAAGTTTGATATCCCTAAACTGATGTAAGTACTTCACAATTTTAAATTTGTTTTACCATTCAGTTTATATTAGCTTTTTATTGTATTCTATAATAAATTTCATTGCTCAGTGAGTGTGCCTTTTGCTTATTTTATGAAATAACTTTTTAATGACAGATTTCACTGCTCAGTGAGAGTGTGCCTTTTGCTTATTTTATGAAATAGCTTTTCTTTGTATTCTATAATAGATTTCATTGCTCAGTGAGAGTGCCTTTTGCTTATTTTATGAAATAGCATTTTTGTATTCTTTTACAGATTTCTTTGCTGTAGGAAATGCCTCCAAGGAAGCGGAAGGCGATCGGCCAAGTGCAGTCAACGGCTAAGATGATGAAAAATGAACGTAGTCAAGAAACTTCCGAGGAGAGGAATAGAAGACTTGCGATTGCGAGAGAGAGAGAGAGCTACTACATCAAGAGAAACAGAAGCGGCACAGCAGCGTGAAGCCCGACTACAGGATATGAAAGAGAGAGCTACTACATCTTGAGCAACAGAGACGGCACAGCATCGTGAGACCCGACTACAGGGTAAGAGAGATAGAGCTACTACATCTAGAGCAACAGAGACGGCACAGCAGCGTGAGGCCCGACTACAGGATAAGAGAGATAGAGCTACTACATCTAGAGCAACAGAGACTGCACAGCAGCGTGAGGCCCGACTACAGCATAAGAGAGATAGAGCTACTACATCTAGAGCAACAGAGACGGCACAGCAGCGTGAGGTCCGACTACAGGATAAGAGAGATAGAGCTACTACATCTAGAGCAACAGAGACGGCACAGCAGCGTGAGGCCCGACTACAGCATAAGAGAGATAGAGCTACTACATCTAGAGCAACAGAGACGGCACACCAGCGATAGGCCCGACTACAGGATAAGAGAGATAGAGCCAAACGATCACGGACTGCGAACCATTTTAGCTTAGCATTGGAAGGATTTCACAACGATTCACATAAAGACTACTCGATGCATGCAAGTGTTACGACCAGGAAAATGGAAATGGTTTGTACTTACTGTCAAACCAAAAAGTTTAAATCAGAGTCTACTGGTATTTGCTGCAAAAATGGAAAAGTTAAACTCTGCCAACTGGAACCAGATCCCGAACTTTTTGCAGTGGTAACGAAAAACATGATCCACGGACCGTGTGGAAATCTCAATCCCATCTCTCTGTGTATGAAGGACGGAAAGTGTACCGAGAAATACCCTAGAAAATTGATTAAAGAGACACAAACCGGAAATGACGGCTATCCCCTGCACAGACGGCGGGCTCCGGAAGATGGAGGGTTCACGGCGAAACTAACGATACGCAGCAGCACGGAAATAGAAATCGATAATAGGTGGGTTTTGCCGTTTTCGCCGCTGCTGTCGAAAATGTTTCGGGCATACATCAACGTGGAATACTGCAACAGTGTGAAATCGATTATCGATTAAATATGTGTACAAGTATGTCAACAAAGGTAGTGATATGACTGTTTTCGGCATCAGCGACGTGAGATCGAACGATGAAGTGACGCGGTATCAGTTGCGAACATACCTCAGCAGTAACGAGGCAGTTTGGCGAATACTGGGTTTTTCGATTCACGAAAGACACCCTACTGCTGTTCACCTCAGCGTCCATTTTGAAAATGGTCAGAGAGTTTATTTCACAACAGAGAGCGCCCCTAGAGTGATTGATCAGCCACCAAACACGACTTTGAAGGCATTCTTTCAACTGTGTCAGCAGGATCCTTTTGCGAGGACTTTGTTGTATCCTGAGATACCTCGATATTACACGTGGAATGCATCGAGGAAAATTTTCTGTAGGAGAAAAGTTGGCCAGCCCGTCCCTGGACATGATGCAGTCGCGAGTGACGCCTTGGGTCGAGTGTACACTGTTCACCCCAACAACGCCGAATGCTATTTCCTTAGGATGCTTCTTCACTCGGTACGAGGACCAAGATCTTTCGCAGAGATGAGAATGGTAAACGACGAAGTATGCCAGACATTTAGAGAGGCCTGTCAGAAGTTGGGTTTGCTGGGAGACCAGCACTGGGATGACACGTTGCGAGAAGCCGAATTGATCTCCCTACCAGAGCAAATCAGAAACCTGTTTGCTATAATATTGACTACATGCGGTCCATCGAATCCAAACACTTTATGGGAAAAGTATAAGGAGGCCCTGAGTGAGGATATACTCGCCAAAGTCCGGAGGGAAACCCCGACATTAGAAATCGCGTTTGGTCCGGGCATTTTCAACGAGGCTTTGGTTATTCTTGAGGACAAATGTGTGGTCATGACAAATAAAGCATTACTGCAATTGGGCCTGCCTGCACCAGTAAGAGATCGACGAGACGTACTTCGCGCGGATTACGTGCGAGAAACGAACTACGACGTCGAAGGGCTGAGTGCATACGTCGCGGATAAGAAGCCACTTCTGAATCGAGATCAGAAAAACGCATACCAAATTATCATGGATCAGGCAGCAAAACAACAAGGTGGTATCATTTTTCTCGATGCTTCTGGGGGGCACAGGGATAACATTCTTGATTAATATAATACTGGCCAAAATCAGGACTCGGGGAGAAGTTGCTCTTGCCATTGCCTCTTCGGGAATTGCGGCGACGTTAATGGAAGGAGGGAGGACGGCCCATTCTGCACTTAAGTTGCCACTTGACATCGCCAGGCAGGAAAATCCTACCTGCAACATAAGCAAGGCAAGTGGTCGGGCGCAGGTGCTCGAGACTTGCAAATTAATCGTGTGGGACGAATGCACCATGGCTCACAAGAAAGCTCTCGAGGCCCTCGACGTCACTCTGAGAGATCTGAGAGGAAACGACAACCTGATGGGAGGAGCTCTGGTACTCTGTGGAGACTTTCGTCAAACTCTGCCTGTCATCCCGAAGTCGACGCCGGCCGATGAGATCCATGCATGTTTGAAACATTCGTTTTTGTGGAGACATGTGCGAAAGATAACTTTGAAGCAAAACATGAGAGTACATCTGGGGGATGAGAGTGCTCAAATTTTCTCAGACAAACTCCTGGAGATCGGAGAAGGCAGATTGGCAGTCGAGTCTTCTGGCAAGATTAAATTCCCATCCGATTTTCGTAATCTGGTGTCGTCCGTCTCAGAGCTGATAGATGCAGTCTATCCGTCTGTTTCCCAAAACTATCACGATTTGAACTGGTTGCGAGAGAGGGCCATTCTTTCTGCTAAAAATGAAGACGTCCACGACATAAACAATCAAATACTTGTCATGTTACCAGGCGTGGTCACTGAATACAAGTCCATCGATACCGTAGTAGATGCCGATGAGGTCGTCAATTTCCCGCCAGAGTTCCTGAACTCGCTTGATCCGGCTGGATTGCCACCACATCGTCTTTTACTTAAAGTGGGATCTCCGGTTATTTTACTGCGGAACCTCGATCCGCCAAAACTTTGCAACGGCACGAGGCTGTGTGTCAAGAAGCTGCTGGGCAATGTAATGGAAGCGACTATCTTGACAGGAAAGGGAGAGGGTGCAAGTTTTTATCCCAAGGATACCACTCATTCCGACGGATCTCCCTTTCGACTTGAAGAGATTGCAGTTTCCAGTAAGACTTGCGTTCTCGATCACGATCAACAAGTCGCAGGGGCAGTCTATCAAGTACTGCGGAGTGGATTTGAGATCGCCGTGTTTCTCCCACGGACAACTTTATGTTGGTTGCTCGAGGGTGGGTTCACCCAAGAATTTATTTATTCTTGCTCCCGGAGGTGAAACTAAAAATGTTGTGTATTATTAAGTTTTGTGTTAAATTTATATTGCAGTGAATTTGTAAAATATTTTACTTTATAATGCGTGTACTGTACTTATACTTTTAAAAACCTGTTAATATAATTACTTTGATTTTACACTATACATTGATTTCATTCCTTTTCCTGTCCAATAGAAGATTGGGATAAATACCCGGTCAAGGCTATGTTGCGCTCATGTTTGAGCATTACTAAATCTAACTTTTAGTTGATTGTATAAGTATTTCCTATTTTATTTGACAGGTGTAATGTGCATTATTGAATTAAAGTTTATTATTTTATTTCTATATGAATTTTATATTTTTACATGAATATTTGATTGATAAAAAAAGGATATTTAAAATATTTCATTATTCATAATTTACATTTTGTAATGAAACACGAAAAACTTCAACTCATTAATCATAAAAGCGTAATTTTGTTATTTTAGATTTGGGAAACCAGAATTAATTTTTATTATTTTATAAATTTGATTTAGAATCCCGTGTTTGTCTATTTGAGTTAACACAGCGAAATGTTGCAGTCATATTTGAGCATTATTAAATTTCATAAATCATTATCGTCTTTATCAATATTTTCAAATTTCTTTTTTCGAATTGCTCTATTTCAGAATACACTCAGGCAGTCAAAATTCGACACTGTACATCATTCGTTTTTTAGAATTCTGCATTTTTTCGTCGGAATTTCGTTTCTGTTCGTATTTATGGCTCAATCTTTTACATATTGCAATATATTCAGGAATTAAATGCATATATTTGCGTCCGAAGTATATAGTAGAAGCTATGAAAAACTTAAAACGTATTTTCCGTTCAACTTAAATGATTGCATTTTTCTGTGAAAGAAAAGTGATTAATTATCTAATTCACTTTTCAAGCAACATTTAACCATTTCAACCCGAGCAACGCCGGGTAAAATGTTCAGCTAGTTCCCTATAAAATTGCTCAACTCAATTCGTAAAATGACGAATCTACTGCGGATACTCTCTCACATAATTTACCTGCCAATATTTTTTATTTGTGGCACTCTTTTCAAATTTCGCTACCAATAAAGAAAAGATGACTAATTTGATAAGATATTTATCATTAAGTTTGTTTTAAAAGCGAATACATTTGTCTTGAAAATTCCATTTCGTGGCACGTGCAATAATAAAAGAACTTGTTTTAAAATTTGATATCTTCAGTAGTGATAAAGCAATGGTAACCTATTTCCATTTTTTTAAATGGTAAATTAATTTGACAGTTTTTCTTCTAAAGGTATTGGTATTTTCAATTAACGTAACACTGGAGCAACACAAAGGGCTATTGGTGACGGTCCGGGATCAAGCCCAAAGGGAAAGATCCGAGGACAACACCACGTGATTTTGAACCACGGTCAGATGATGTTTTCTTCTAAAGAAAATCATTGTTTCAAACAAACTTCCCCTATATAAGTTGCTTAAATATAGCTCCAATTCGTAAAATAAGCCACTTTGGTCATCTGTCGCTATGACAAAGAATTTGTAATATTTCAAAAGTACCAGTTCGGATATTTTTAACATTAACGATCTTTCAATAATGGCGAAAATCCACTTAAAATTTGCTTTATACTAACTTACATGCCGTTTTAAACAGAATACTTTGCGGGTGGTGTTGCGTGTAATGAAAAGGAATTACAATTAATTAAAATAATAAATATTTAAAACAGAAAAAAAAACAAAATAAAAGTTGGCGGGAAAAGTTCTAAAGATATAAATTCATGATTCTTTTTATCTCTTAATCTCGCACAGTTGCCACAACTTAGAACTAAAAATTTGATAGAATTTAAAAATACGAAATTAATTCGGAGTGAAAAGAAATATCACTACACGTGGCTAACGAACACGAGTTTCCGTTTTGTTGCAAAATATCGTCTGTCCCAAATAGTTTATATTTTGAAAGAAAATAAATAAGGCTCAAAATAAAAAGTATTTGAATTTAAATTCTGTAAAAATAATTTATTTTTAAATAATTGATTTTTCAGCAGTACGGGTAAAACAATTTAAGTAATTGCAATGCTCAATATGCATTCCGGCTTTTCCAAAACTACCAAATTATAGTTGATTTAAGTAGAGTAGATGGGGATTATGTAGGCTGCGACAAGCTTTTCCTAATATCATTTACTAGCAGTACACGCACGGCGTTGCCCGTGACATCATTCTTGTTATATCTCACAGATTCTGAAAACATTGAAAAGAAAAAAAACAATAATTTTAAGAATGAGTCCCACCACCACCTGGCATGACACGGCCATATCGCCTCATTCCTTCCATCTCACTGATTCTTGCTTAGAGAGCTTCATGATACACTAAGTTGAATGTTCCTCCATTTGGCATGTCCAATTTGGCATGCGGCATGTCCAGTCATGATGGTGGCTTCAATAATATTCGGTATCAGTTTCTTGATAGAGAGTCTTGTTCCATTGCAGAGTGAAGGTGGATGCAGATTTCTGAGAAGCATAGTCGGTGCCCCAATCTTCAGCTCTAATATGTGCGAAGGTATTCCAGATGGCTCCAATGTGTTCAAAACTCAGTTGTGCAGTTCACAGCCTCATCTGTGTCACATGTAGTGTCGATAGATTTGTAAATTTGAACACTACCGGGCAATTCTTGTAAAAGTTGCTTATTGATGACATTGACATCTTCGTTTCTCGGGGTAATAATTGCTCTTTGGCACAGCCATACGCGATCAGTAAAGTGCTGCGCCACATTTGGGAACACCGCTTCTTTCAGCTCTCGTTGAGTTTTCACAATCCTTTGCATTGCTATACACCCATCTTGATTATCCGAAGTAACGGCACCATTTCCTAGTTGAAGGTTATCTGCAAATTGCTGGGCAGAGGGATCACCGTTGACATGAATTCGCATGTTTGTTGATAGTCTATGAATGCCATTCCAAATGTAAGATGATTTTAAGCAGGCCTGCTTTTCATCCGTACTGGTTCCACGGAGAATAACCGGAAGTGTCTGTCGAAAGTCGCCACAGTGACGCCTTCCATTCTGTCATTGTTACATCTGATGTCTTTCAAGTACTTCGAATGCGGCTTTGTGGGACATTCATCCCAGACAATGAGCTTGCAATTCTGTAGAACATTTGCCTTTCCTGCATATCTTGAAATACTACATATAGGAGTATCCGTGTTTGCCAGATTTAAGGGTAACTTGAAAGCTGAGTGTGAGCTATCCTCCCTCCTGTCAATAGAGTTGCGGCAATGCCTGATCAAGCAATAGCCAGGGCAATCTCGTTTCTCTGTCGCACTTTAGCCGAAAGAAGATTGATGAGAAAAGTCTTCCCTATACCGCCAGGAGCATCCAAAAAGAATATACCATAACGCCTATCAAAAACTGCTCTTGTAATCTTGCACCATTTTGGGCTCATTGTCCTCTATGTATGTTGCGAGTACATTCGCATCATAATTTATTTTCATAAGTTCTTCACTCTGTAGGATTGAATCAGTTTCGATTGGGTTGCGGTAGTCCAAAGCTTTTTAGTCCGATCCACCCAACAATATAATCTTATCCTCAATGTAGATTAGAGCTATGTTGAAGATATCATCACTGCAGTCCAGATCCATATTCTGCTGCTGTATGCATGCTTGATGCAGTATGTCTTCAGACAGGTTCTCCTTGTGGTTCATCCATAACTGATCGGGAGAAGACATCGAGCATGTTTGTAACATAACAGCAAACAGATTACGTAAAATCTTTGGCGATTTAGATGCAGCTGCTTCTTCCAATGCTTTGTTCCAGTGTTCAACGTTCTCCATAAGTCCTCTAAGCTGGCAAGCCTCTTTGTAAGTTCCGCAAACCCTTCCTTCAAATGTTCTCAAATCTCAAAACGATATCGGGCCTCGTACTTCATGCGGCAAGAGTCGAAGGTGAAAGCATTCCGAGTTGGTTGGATGGAAGGTGTACACACGGTCTAGTGTATCGCTGGACCTTATTCCTGCTTGTTCTGGTACAATTTGTTCTTGTTTTCGACGGTTTCATGACTTGTTTCCCTTGTTCCAAGTGTAGTACTTTGGTACCTGGTTGTACAATAGGGTGCGTGCAAACTCATATTGGGTGCAAAGTCTGAAGAAAGACGTCAGTGTTGTTTCCTGATGTGCTTGGACACGTTGAACAGCATTTTCTGTCGTGAAGTAGACTGCCCATTCTCAAGGTGGACGCTTAGATGAATGACTGTGGGGTGGCGCTCGTGAATTGGGAAGTTGAGTATTCTCCATACTGCTTCGTTGCTGCTGATATATCTTTCCCATTTGATACTGACGAATTTCATTAAGGTCATTTCCTCCACTGATCAATTCAAACACAGCCATGTCAGATCCTTTGTTAACATATTTACAGACGTACTTTATAGACTTTACAGAATTGCAATACTCTACGTTGATATACGCATTGGAAATTTTTGTTAATAGAGGGCAATACGGAACAATCCACGTATTGTCGACAGACACTTTTGATCCTCGAAAATTGATGTTTACAGTAAATCCCCCGTCTTATGATGATCTACGACGATAAAGTGAATATCCGTCTTGTCCTGTTTTCGTGTCTTTCAAAAAAACGGCGTGGGAATCGCTTTGTGCAAATTCCATCCTTTATGCATGGAGAGAGTGGATTTATGCATCCGCAGGGGCCGTCCACCATCTGCTTCGTTACAATGCAAAAAGTTCTGGGTCTTGTGGATTAGGGATTTCTACACTGATAAAGTCATCCACTCTGTGAACGTGTAATGAGTCTGAGTCAAATCAGTATGTGGGCATGAAGAAGTCCTCGCTTCTGACACTCTATCGTGTACATATGACACTTTAACCTCTCCAAAAATCTTTGCCTTTGTGATGAGACTCATGAGTGTTTTTTGCTTTTGATGAAAGACTCTAGCCAACAAATCACGACGATCCTGTGGTTTTTGTCCAACAAATAGTTCTTGCTGCATCTCTGTCCAGTTTGGATTACATGTAAAGGTGATGAAGATGTCCGGACTACCATAGTTTCTCACGTAGGTCATGGCATCTGGAGTACGCTTGTGCATGTACCTGTGACACCCAGTAAAGCTGGAAGGCAAGATGGTCAACTGGTCAATGTCTACAACATTTCCATCGTTCATGACTGCATCCTTTACATGTGCATACCGTTCCACTCTCAGCGTCCTCTGATTTAGTCGAATGTACAACAGCCTTTCCAATTCAATCTTGGCATACATGTCAACGATAAATTAATGGAACAGGTCTTTGCTTCTAAGTAAAATTTTGAAATTTGAAGAGCGTATCATCATCCTGTGAGCGTAGAACTGCATAGCAGAAATTTTCTTAGTTTGCGGCATTCCTGTAGTTGGGTTTGTTTGTCGCAGTTGAAAATTATATCCATCCTCCCCTGCCAAAACATGAGTGGATACTGTAACGCATCGTAGGACCTGTGCATATCGGGAATTCTCTTGATGGTGCCACTTCTTTCATCTAAAACTACATCTCTTGCTCCATGTTGTTCTCCCATCATGATTAAAACCACTTCTATTGTCGGTGCATTGAACCGCCTCTCATGTTTACCATGTGGGGTTTTGTCCGCTAAGATTACCACTTTGAATTCAGGGCTGATCTTATCCATGGCCGATTTGAAGCTGTGGATGTAAGAGTTATGATGATCCAGCATATATTGTAATTGAAGTCTTGTCTCGTCTACGGAACTCCCGATGCTGTGATAAACTTGATCCTGAACCTTAAACTTGCTGACCAGAAGTGACAACCTAAACAGGTAAATCTTTCGTAACGTATAGTATACGATTCCAATGCCATCAACCTCGGTTGTAAATTATTGAACGTTAGCTTTTCGTACGTTTTTCAAAATTTTTCGAATGACGAGATATTTTGGACCTAGGAACCGGTAAGAGCCAGCGGATCACAGAGAAGCAGTGCTTTATGTAGTTCAAATTGTGGCATTATTAAACATTTTCATTAACTCTAAAATCTTAAAGTATTCGTTTTTTACTGTCAAGACTAGAGGAAGAAAGCATATATCCTTCACTCTCCAGTGTCGATGTTTCACCCACCAATAAAAATAGGATTTGTTTTGTGTTAAGGTGTGATCACGGATTTTTTGGGCCCAAGAAGCTAGCAGATGAGTCATTTGTAATGCGTTTTATCGTAAAAACGAAACTGCGTAAGAAAAATTGGAATATTTCCGTAAAACTTTGATTAAAAACGAAACTAACTGGAAAATGACCAAACAATTTCCTTAAAATTTTAAAATTGACAGTGTAAAGTAAAAACATATCCCCAAAAAACGTTATTTCTAGAACCAGGAAATTGGAAACGGAATTTCTGTTTATATGGCATTGTCTACGAAGTACTATCGAAAGATGCCACGCAAACAAAATCCGGCACTGGTGATAACCTTTCTTTTTTTATGCTATTTTTGCAGGTTTTTCGTGTGTCCTACGATCTATAGCTAATTTTTATTTAATTTTCCTTCAAATAAATCTCTATACTTCTTTAAAACCTATTTCTAAACATTTTAATGTATCAGCACAAATAAAACATATATAACAATAATTAGTTTTTAATTTTTAAACACAATTTTCCCTGAGTTCCAACTATCCGAAACGAATACTAACCCTCCAACCTACCCTCTTTCAGAGGTTTTGTAGCACAAATGGAACCACGAATGGAATAATGACTGGGAAATATTTCAACTAAAATTTGATTAAACCCCACGATGAAACGAGAAAATTTTGTTAAAACTAAAAAAAATCTCAAAGAAAAACCAAAGAACAGTATATATCGAAAACCAGGAGATTGCTAATAGAATTTGCGTCTACATATATATATATAATATAAAAATTTTGATTAAAGTAGTAATAACACTAACTGCTTGATTAAAATATAAATTCTATGAAAAATAAGCTCACAGTAAATTAAGTTCATTTTCAAAAGTGATATCGAGTTCAATGTAACACGAGGATGTGAAAAATGAATGAAAATGAAACTTATCTTACGCATTTCACCCGTTGAGAAAAAATAAAAAAAATAACTAAAGTTTAGCTTTTAAATTGAATATTTAATTTAAGCTTTATTTTAAAGACGCTTACCGCACATGAAAACTAGAGCGGACAGTTGTCGGTATACGTTATTCTCAGAATTAAAATTACCCACTATCCTCTTAAGTTATAAACTATCACATTTTTGCAAGTTTTGTGTGAAAGCAGGGTAAATTTTTTCAATAAATCGAATACAATTCAATTTTCTCATCCTATTTTTAATGGCCATAAATATAAATCAGTGGATTAAGACAAAATACTCCAATCAAACTATATCTTTTCTATAAAAACGAGATTAATACTCCCTTTTGTGTTCGTAATGGATATATTCGTCAAATGAGTATCGCGAAAATATTAAAGTTACAGTTGAAAAATTATTTATTTAAAGAAAATCACATTTCAGGTATCGATCTGGTGTAAAATTTTCCGCAGATTTCAAATCCGTTGAAATTTTCACTCTATCTTTAACGATCGCGAAGATAGAAACTTGGACTAGAAGAATAAAAAAGCCCTAACGCCAGTCAAAACGCGTGTCATGTGAACGCTGCAGAAGGAACCTATGCTTCTCAAAACGCCTTCAAATCGCGAGAACGACCGGAGATTGTTGAAGCGCCGAAGCAATCTAGCGCTTGGATTCTCGCGATTTCTGCATGTGAACACTCCAGTAGAACTCTATGTACTTTGGCTACCCGCGTTTTGTTTAGACGTAAAACGCGCGTTGGAAAACGCCTCATGTGAACGGGGCCTTAATCAAGATACACGGCTGCCTTATCAGACATCCTTTTTAGAAAGTAAATATAGAGCCTTGGCTTGTTGCCAAGAGCAGAAGCTGTGTGATCTCTCTCACACTGTTGCCATTCTTAGGAAACCAAATAATACAAAAATATACCAATAAATTATTTAAAATTTTTCTAGATTAAATTTTAAAATTCGGGCTTCGAGGTACATTCAGTCACCTTTAGGACTACCTGTATGCCAAATTTCATGGCTGTAAGTGCTATAAATTCGTCTGGACACCGCACACACAGACACTTCCTTTTATAATAGTAGATAGTTACAGCCATCACAATTCCTGCTCCGTATACACCCTGAAGCGATTGCGATCTAGCAGATATCTTCTAGTACCCACCTAAATCCTTCCACCGTAAACACTGACAGCATGAGTGCTTTACAACAGCTGGGGCAACACGACTTGTCATCCTGTTATATCAGATATCTTTGCCATTCTGCGTACCTCGCAAAGCAAGGGTTTTGATTTCTGGGTCCCTTGGGCATCAAGGGTATAAGGAATTTTTCTTTCGCACTTTTTAAATTTTCACTTTTAAAACCTTTTGCGTGTAAATCAAATTCGTACTTTTGTCTCAATTTTTGACTTCTCATTTTTAGCATAACGCTGTATTTTGTTTAATTTTAATCCAAACAATACGACGCAAAGTACCATCGCGGTCGACGAGCTTGCACTTCGGGAGCAAGCAGAGGCCTCTGGGACAGACAGGATTTTCTGTCATGTTACATAGGTTTGTAATTTTGCTCCATTTCAGTGTCTATACATCGTAAATGTATCCATATAATTAATAAAAGAGGGTGATTCAATTATTTCTCTCACAGCTGTACATCTAGTCAGCCAAGGAAACCTCTCATGCCGTCATTTAGTCTTTGAACATATAATAGTGTGAATTCCTACTTGTTGACTCATTATAAAACAAGGCAAGAACCTGAAAATGAAAAATTAACCTTTAACATTCTGAAAAAGTGATGCACAACGAACTAAAAAAAAATGCAGTTTTTCAAACCTGTTGGAAGATTCTGTAATTTTAATCTAAATTTAATTGCCAGAATTTAGAAGCTACAAGGGACAAATACATTCATACTTCACAAGAAAAGTCAAACAAAAACTAATTTTTATATTGAGAATTGGCATCAGAAATCAACTCTTGTGGAGAGGGTCTTCTGTCCTCTAGAATCACCCTCTCTGATTTATGCCAGACTATTGTAGTTGGAGCAAAAATTGTTTTCTTTGAAAACACTGGTTGATTTACAGCTACCAACTGTTAAAATTAACCATTAACATCACTAACAGTTAATAGCCAGTAAATTAGCTGCCGTGTTATTCCAACTTATAACTTTGTTATAAAATGATAGTTATATCCAATTCCAGAGGCCAAAATCACAGTGAGAGGTTTAAGGGTGTTTACTGCACATCATGACAAACACCACTAACCAATCAAATGCAGCAATCACCAAACGACAAGGGGTCTGCATAGTCAGGTCGATAGAATGTAGGAAAGCCACATATTTGAAATTGATGTTGACTAAGGATAAGCAGAAAAAGTGTGACTGTTTTTAAAATCCTGTTTTCTTGATTCAGTCAGTGACATTTTTCTACAAGGGATGCCAAATTTCATGGACACTACTGCACTGGTAATCAAAGTGTTGTAAAAACAAAGAAACTATAAGTCGAGTTGGACAGAGGAAGAATCCTAACGTTAAATTTATCCTGTTGATTTTCCCCACTTCCACAAACATCCTGCCCTGAAGCAGTTTTCCCCATAACTAATGCACCAAGTCTTGAAAAATCGTTCAAGTTATAAGATTGGGATTCATGCTCCATTTGCTTGTACCAGTAACTTGTATTTGGTACAGCTGCAATATAGATTTTTGGCAACACTGTCGTGATCATAGCAGGCATTGGCAATCCTGTTGTTTTAGCATTATAGCAACCTTGTGAAGCTTAAACTTACTTTTCTTGCCTTAAGAAATTTGAAGTTTAATTTTTCTGGTGAAAGGGTAATTTTAGGAAATCGGAGTTGCTTATTGTTTGATGTTCATTTATGTCAGGATGAGCAGCTTTTTAGGATTTCTTAATGGAATTGGAGTTGATTAAATCGGATTTTTGTGCAAAAAAATGCCATGTCACGATGAAGTTTGCTGTAAAAAATTCACTTTCAAACAATTCTAGTTGTATTTATTAGAGTGGAGTGCAGGACACATTTTTCCTCAGCAACATTTTTAGCTGCTAAAAAAAATTCAAAAGCATTGGCAGTCTTTATAATGCAGCTGTACCTGATATTTTAACAAAAACGATTATCAAGAAATAAAAATTTCACATTTTGAAATAATATATAACAATTTATTGAAAATAAAAAGATAATTGTTCAAAAGGTATTTTAATATAAACATAATCAAGGTTTATAAAATGTTGGCAATGAATAAATTACAAAATATGTGGTAGTCAAAATATTATCCGTTTTATTAAAACAGTAATTTAATTTATAAGTTGTAGATAAATGTTTGTTATACTGCTTTTAACATATTTTTCTTGCTAAAAAAACTTTACCAAATTATCATTGTTAATGAAAAATAACTTAATGCTTTGTTTATAATAGATTTGAAAAAATTGCTTTTTATTATTTAAAATCAGAATTTATGATTCAAATGAATTTGTTAGTTTAATATTATTCAATATTAAGTATGCAATTTCTAGAATTGTACATGAATTTAAGAAATAGAATAAGGTAGATTTTTACTTTTAAGAATTTCATTATTTGAAATGGCAAATCCTCCTTGCAAAGGCATCAGTTTAAATACTTCACAGCAGAAGAGTGTAAAATTGGCAGAAACAAAGTATCTGCTGATAAACAAGTTTACGAGAGGAATGCTTTGAAAGGTCAGTGATAGTAATTCTTGTTTCTCAGTTTACAATCTAATCAATGACAATCTCTTAACTTACTTATTTGAATAAAATAGCATGCATCTTATCTCCTATGTTGTTTCATTATCTACAATAAACTTCAAAGAAAATTTTAAATGACTTATTCTATATATGAATGGATAATGGAACATTTATGTCCCCATATGTACACTATAACTATTACCTTTTATTTGAAGTAGTACAAAAAGAATAAAATCCTTTAACTGAATGAGACAATACTTTTTCATAGAGAAACAAGAGAAAACCTATAATTCCTCCTGTATAGAAAATACTGATGGTTGGATGCGATCAAATCTGTTTTTCTTTCAATGAATGGACATTCTTAATTTTTGGATACAAACAAATACTTTAATGACCATAATACAAACTTGGATAAGTTTTGGTTAAGTAAATACAGTTTTTACATCTAAGAGTTCATCCTTGGGTCACGTTCTGCGAAGTTTCCTCACTGCTTTTTGCAAAAATTTGACAGCAGCCTCAACGTCTTCCTCTTCCGTCTCCCGTCCAACACTGAGACGAAGAGTCTTCGATGCCAACCGATTAATGATTCCAGAGTTCAAGAGAACAGCAGATGGCTTTCCTCCAGAATGACAAGCAGCACCAGTACTGGCACAGATCTCCTTAGCTTCAGCAAGAAGACTGTCACCAGTCAAATAGTCAAAATCGAAAGCAACGCTCACTGTGTTTGGGAGCCTTACGGCATTGCTCCGTGCATGAAACACAACACTGCGTGCAAAAGCAGTTTTCAAAGATTTTTCTAGATGATCTCGCACAGATGTCATGTGGGCATTGTACTTCGTCACATTCAAGGTCACCAACTCGGCAGCTTTACCCAGTCCTGCAATCATACATGTATTTTCTGTACCTGGTCTGTACCGTTTCTCCTGCCCTCCACCATACAGCATAGGGTAAAGAGGCTTGCCATGTCTAAAATAAAGAGCTCCGATGCGAGGGCCATAAAATTTGTGACCCACAATGGTCAAGTAATCAACATCTAAATTGTCCACATCCACTTCTACTTTACCCAATGCTTGAGCAGCGTCTGTGTGAATGAGAATAGAATGTTGTCTGTTGCTAATATTCATATTCATTGCTCGTAATTGAGAACGCAGCATGTTAACGGGCTGGATTATTCCAGTTTCGTTATTGGCAAGCATTACAGTTATAAGGCATGTAGTAAACCGGATGGCGTTCATTATCTCACTCACTACGGCAACACCAGCGAGTTTCGAGACGGGAACGAATGACACGTCAATTTTCCCCTCCTCCACAAGTTTTTCCAGGTGTAGTCTGATTGAATCGTGCTCAATATTCGACGTTATGATGTGAGGCTTTTCAAATTTCTGATTGTTCTCGTCGCTTTCGACTTCCGTGTAAAAATGTCTGATAGCAGTTTCGATAACCATGTTGTTACTCTCAGTTCCACCAGATGTAAATATAATTTCGTGCGGGGCAGAGCCAATCATTTCGGCAATCTTTCGACGGGCATCTTCAATCACACTTTTCGCATCCTTCCCAGCGTCGTAAGAACAGCTTGGATTTCCCCAAGAATTCTTCAAAGTGTTACATATAGTTTCTTGAACCTCCACATCGACAGGAGTGGTCGCGTTATAATCCAAATAAATAACCATGATGAATTTTGCAGGTTGTACAAGTTTTTCAAGTGATATAACAGCGACTGATATCGTTGGCACTCATACGGCAATATACCGTAATTGTAAACAAAAATAGTGGTTACAGTGAAAGAATCGAAACAGAAATTTTAAAATACTGCTTAAGATTTTTATTATCGGTATATCTATCTGTGTACTACGTTCAAGCAGCATACTTCTCTTCTATGCATGGTTTTAGGCATAAATATTTAATACTGTAACTCAATACTCACTAAATAGAGCATTTTTTGTCATTCTTCTGATTATCAAAATATTACATTTTGGTATAGTGAAAAAGATAATTCGAAGTGAACTGAAGTCACGTTTTGACGTGTTTTTGTTGTTTGGGGAAAGAAATTTTGGTGTATGTATCTTGCAGTAATCTCTAATTGTCATTATCACATTAATTTTATGTTTGAAAGGAACCTGTATATTAAAGAAAGCAAAAATTAAATGGAAGTAGAAAAAAGGGTTGGTGATCTCTTGGTAGATGACCCGAATTATGAAGAAACTGATCAGGTAAATTCATTTTGTCTTCAATGTTTGGATACTTAAATGTTATTTGTTTTCACATTCTTTTCAATCAATTATGTTTTGTAAAATTATAGTTTTTGTTCAGTTTTTTGGAGGGAAGGTTACTACCGTGTCCTGATAAACTTGGTCGCTCTACTTGATCCTTGAACGTTAGTCAGAAAGTTTTTACTTTACTAGCATTCCTTTATGAATGAATGCTATTGATAAAAGGGTTTTGTAGGAATGAATACTCAAGGGTAGTTAACCAAAATACAACAGGCAGTTTTGAAATATTTTAGTCTAAAACTGCAGATCTTGATCAAACTTGTATCAAATGGCTTTACATAATTATGAATGGGTGGAAATTAAAAGAAAATCCCATCTGTTCAAGAGTTATTGAGGCTTGAATATTAAAAAAATATTGAGAATTGCTGCCTTGCTTAGCCAATCAATTATAATTTTTTTAAGAACCAGATGAGAAACAGCACTGGGATTATTTAAAATGCAATATATTATATTTTCCATTGAAATTACAAAAGTAACCATCTGCCATGGTTTATAAAAAGGATTGCTCTGCCATAAAACAGGAAGGGCAATGCTGAAGTTTCGAAAAAGTGATCTCAGTTTGACTGTCAAAGTCAATTATTGCAGAGTTGTAGGACCAATCAAAGCAACACACATAATCGCTCTCTGTTGAGTGTAGCTATTAACTAGCCACTTGTAGGGCCTACTCCCAAATGATAAGTTGTCTTGTTCAGATGTAGATGTAATTTCTATTTGTCCATAAATATATCTAGTCTCCCAATTATGATGTATAGACTCCATAATTTGCCTACTTTATGAATACGAATTAGGCTGCTTGAAAAATCCTCCATGTTTGTGATGATGTAGTGAGTGAATGTTGTGGTCAGAAGTGATTACAGATATTCACATTTGGTTGAGACTCTTGAAGATACTCTTTGTTTTGGCATACCATCAGGCTTCCATGAGACCCAGCTGAAGGACCATATCAAGTCAAATTCATGTCATTACGGCAGTATGAAGACTTATGGCAACAACTTTGGCACATTTTTTGGCATGCTTTTATGCTGCCAAAAAGTTTCTTTTAAAGACAGTGGAAAAGTTAATGAAAATAATTTTTTAGTTTTTCACTCTTTTTAAATTCCTCTCAATCTAAATCTAACAACTTCTAAAAATTTATTGAAGCAAAATTGAGCTAAATAAAGATGAAATTCGGTTTGCCTGTTGTGAGATGAGTGAGCTTTTTACATTTCTCCTCATGGTATCACACAATAGTATTGATATGGCACTTGGTTATGGGACAGTTCTGTAAATCCAATATAACCATCTGTAATTGAATTTCTTTTGCGGCGAACTTCATCGGAACCTTGCGTTTCTTGCACAAAAAATCCAACTAATCCTGATTCCTTAAGGAAATCCAAAAAGAACTGCTTATCCTCACATGTAACAAAGTAAACGATTTGTAACTCCCTCATTTCCTAAAGTTGCCCTACCATAAAAAAATTCAACTTTAAATTTCATGAAAGAATACTGAAACTTATCTACTACACTAAACACAGAAGTCATGGAAAATAAAATGGTAATGATTTACAAATATTGTAAAAAGAGATTCAAATAAAAGTTATTGGTTTTACTGGTTATTTTCTAAGCACCATATAAAACTACAATGGAATCACTATAGGACTAAAAGTTCCCTCTAGATTAGATAAATAAAATGTAAAAAGCATCTGAAATCTGATAATATTTTCTATTTGCATGCTAATCAAAATTGCATGGATCGGCAAATTTGTCCTTTTTTTTTTTTAATTCATTCTTCACCTCCATTTCCAAGTTTATATTGAGTGTTGCATCATATTACATTTGCAAAACTCAAGTGTTTTGTTAGAAACCCAATCTTGCATTATAAAACACTTGGAAGTAAAGATTGAATCTGAACTAATTGTCAAATTTTGTATAATCTTGATTACCTGGTACAAATCGAAAATATTATTCAATTTAATTCCTATAAAGTTTTTTACATAATATTTAGGAGTAATTTTTCAGTCCTGTAGTGATTTGATTCTAGATTATTTGTGTTGCACAGAAAAAAATTACTAAAATTATGTATATTTTTAAAAATTTCTGTAACTACAATTACATAGAGAACAAAAATATTGTGTGATATGAAAACAATTTTAGCATTGTATTTCGGTGTGACATGCACGAGTTTTCTGTACTGTTCTTATTGGATCAGATTTTTTAAAAAAATTTGGCATACCCTTTTCTGCATTTTTATTGCACATTTAAAATTTTTTTTATTGATATACATAATAAAATCTGGTCCCTGATATGCTGTTAAACTTTTACCTTTCTCCTAAATTGCATAGTTATAGTTTTTTTCTTTTGACTAACCATTGTAACATATTTTTGTATCTTTTCTATGACATTATGTCCTTCGTATACATAGTTATTTCTTTCTGTAAAACAGGTAGAAAATGTCTATTCAATTGAAGGCCAAAGTAGTAGCAATAATATTCAATTACCTATTTCTTCATTTCAATTGCCGAGTCCTGTGGTACCACCCATAGATTCTGGAATAATACCCAAAGTTCAGTAAGTAAAATAAGTTTTCATATAGTGATATTTTGACCGATGAAGAACCAAATTAAAAAAATAATTGATAATATTTGCTAATTTGATAAAAAGCTTGGTAAACTAAAGTTGTGCTAGTATTTAATGGAGATTGCTATGGTAATTCTCATTTGTACAAGAAAGCTGTTAAGATAGATTTCAGGGTATGAAAAAATCATGATTTTAAAAATTAAAAACCTGATTTATTTTATTTAAATCAGACCTTTTTATTTAAATCAGATTTTTATGATTTTAATTAATTCCTTGCCTGTACAAGTTTAAATTTGTTGGACATGAAACACGCAAATTTCAGTGTAGTTTCTAGATAGTTTTGATTTATTTAAACATTAAAATTTTTATGTAAAACATTAATGTATTAGGAAATATAGCTGGGTAAATTTTTGAAAGATTAAAAACATGACATAGGAATTAGTAAAGTAAATCACATGATCGAGTAAATAGAACAGTGCCCCAAATGCCAAGCATGAGCAATGTTTTTCTATTTGGTTCTCAAGCGATTTAGATTGCTTTGAGTTTAACTCATAACCAGTGACATGAATTTTTTGGACCCAGATAAATAAGGTTGATGGATCTCAGACACTATATTATGAATTTTTCAATCATACAAATTTCAGAATTTTTTTCATTATATATTTAACATATATATTTTGAGTGCTAGTTTGAACTGACTAAAACACTGAAAGCATAAATTCTTGTATGTTCAATTTATTGGAATCATTCTATTGATACTCAGGATTCGTACATTTTTTAACTTTATATAGAAGTGCTTGGTTTTTATTTTCAAAGTAAGGGGCTTGACAAGTGTTACTTCTTAAATTAGATACTGAATGCATCAATTTTATCAAAATGCTCTGAGAAAACCACACTGTTGGAATAAGAAGGAATTTTTGTAAAGAAAATTGAAGTCACCTATAGCCAGCTAATATCTACTGGCATAGTTGACTTTGCTATTTGGTTGGAAAGTATCAAAATTGCTGATGGAGATTTTTATGTTTAAATTGTATCAATCTTTTTGCATTCTTTATGTAGATGTTCATTTTTGTGAGTTACTGCATTTAATTATAATTGCTAATGTACAAATTCACGAAATATTGCCCTGTTTTGTTTGAAATATAGAAAATAATCGTAATAAATTATAGTGGGTATTAAATATCTTTGAGGCTCAATAGATTTAGTATAGTTAATCACAAATATTACAAAAAAGAACAAGAATAAAAAATCGCAAATTTATTCTAATAACTGAAGTTTGAAACATTTTACCAAAGTTTCCTTCATACGTACTTTAATTATAAATACATTTATAAAATTTTTGTAACTCATTTAGTTTGAGAAACACATTTTATTTAAAGAGAGAAATGAAAGTTGGAAATTCAGAAAAATATTGACATAATTTTTAATATGGAGTTGAAAATATGTTTAGTTAACCTTGTTATATTGTGTTTCAATGTATTACTCTGTTTTACTTAATGAATCCTGACTAAATCTTTGCAGATGCTCAAAAACTTAAAATTTGAATTTTTAAATATATACAAGTATTAAACCAATATGCAATTTTTTCATTTACATTCCAAATAATTGTTTCAACCTGCTCAATTTTTTGGAATATTAAATTTTTTGTATGTATTGGATTTAAACTTGTATTTGAAATGCTCTCACTTTTGCATGTTTGTCACTATGTAATTTTAAGCTCTTGTATGTGTGTTTTTATTTCAGTAATGTTGTCAGTTCTGTCGATTTAGGCTGCAAATTAGATTTACTGAAAATTGCTCTTCGCTTGAGAAATGCTGAATATAACCCTAAGCGATTTCATGCTGTCATTATGCGGATATTGGAACCTCGAACAGCAGCCCTCATATTTAGAAGTGGTAAAATTGTTGTCACTGGTGCAAGAAGGTATTTGTTGTTTCGATGCTGATATAAAAAATTTTAATGCAAACAAATGTAATATAAAAACCCACTTTTATTGGGAAAACGTTATTAAAAATGTTTTTGCTTTTAAAAGTTAACAGCTGTTTTTTATAAAAAATATATTTCATTATATCAGTTACATTCATTTTATTTTACTCACCAAAATATTTAAAATTAAATAGTGAAATGCATTTGTAGTTTAATTTTTCCAAGTAGAACAGTTTAACTTTGCAAAATAAGATTTAAATTGTAAATAAAACATTTCAATAAGTGATGTGATACCATAATACTATTTTTGAAACATTTCTTCTCAGTTTTTACATTGTTTATTTGAAAGTTGAAAGAAATCTTCCCCATATTACCTAATTGTTTCTTTATGATCTTTGAGAAAGGTATATTTTCAATCTGATCTAACTGTTTATCTGTAAATGCAATTGTAATTCCTATGGATGTATTAAGAAGAGTTAATATTAACTGTTTATTACATATTGAGAGAACATGATTATGCACTTGGGGAAATATTAACTTGAACCATATAGACCAATGGATTCGTAGTGCTCCTTGAGCTGCTTCATAATACACCAAACCTCACTAAAAAAGAAAGGATAGAGGAAAATGAAGTTGTATCTATTTAAAAAAAAATTTACTATTGATTTACAACTTTAACATATATATTCATGTTACATATGTTCAAAATTAGAATGAAATAGAAATTAGCACTGCAAAAATATCTTTTAGTTACTATTTATGAAAGGATTTTTTTTAAATAATTGAGTAAGCTTTCGAATTCTTTGTCCTTTATAAAAAATTTTTGACCTTGAAAACATGAGTTTTCTCGTAACTGATCAGCAATGTGTTGAGGTTAATTAATCCAGATTACATCTTCACACAGTTCTGTCTGGAATAAAGTTCTGATTTTTTTGCTGTATAATTATGTTTTGATTTTTATTATTCCTTTACTTTCAGTGAAGCTGCTTCCCATTTAGCTGCAAGGAAATATGCTAGACTCATTCAGAAATTAAATTTTGACGTAAGTATTTAATATTGTATGTATTTTTAAAAAATATAGCTGTTAACAATTGCTTTGAAGTGATAGAAATTAGTTTAACATATTTTCATGCTCAAATGAAATCCATTTTGTTAATTAAATAAAAAATAACAAACATACTATTGCTAATTTGTTAAAACAAAGTTAACCCTTCTGAAATACAGTAGCACATTGATTATTGGAACATCCATTAAGCGAACAACCAATTATCCAAACAGCAGTGATTATAGATGTGCTGAGAGGCAGACAGTACATTTTTCTAGACTTGTTTCCTGGTTCCACTTGCTGTTGTGCTAGTCATGTTGTACATTTGAGAGGGGAATACTTATTCAATTTTTAACTCCTATGAATGAAAGACAAATTTACTATACTTGAAACTTCTAAATGGTGAGTTTACCAAATTAGCACTAGATTATGGTATCAGAAAATCCATAAGTGGTTTAAAGATCTGACAAAGATGATGATTCTGCTGTGGATGATAAATCTAATCTGGATATTCCAACTTATTTCGATGCTATGGTTTGAAGCCCAGAATGCGATACGATTCAACTTTTTAAAGTATGATTTCTAGTGTAGTTGCAGTATATGTCCCTTAAGGATCCAGCACACCAAATATTTTTAACACTCAAATTTTATTCGTACCATATGCAAGATACAAGGAATTATAGCAAGACCCAATGAAAAGAGATCACGCATCCATGGATTACTGACCTAGTGTGCAGGTGTTGGACGTTATTCTTATTTAGCTACACGTTCATATCAATTGAATATGGCATGCTCTCTGGCAAAAGTGTCCAACACTATTATACCCCATGCAAAATTGGTACATCTCCAATGATACTCAAGGGGCTTTCATGGCTCAGTGCATATTCCCACTGCTCTAGCAACCTTCGAGTTGTAGGCAGCGCAGGTTCGATTCCTGTCCAGAGTATTCCTCCCTGGGTGTATTTCTCTCTTCTGTGTCAGTATAACTTTCATTGTGTATATCTATTACTTGATATTGTGCGTCTTGTGTCTGGCGCAGCATGGCTAAATATAATAACACCCTCAAAGCATATATAACAAAAATAAAACCCTCAAACTAACGAACCAATGATACTCAATCTGACAATCCCCAGTAGGAATTATGCAAAAATGTTAAAAACCAAATACAGAATCATCAATATAGTGGTATTAAGTGAAATATTAAGATAAACTTTGCAAAGCAAATATATAACATTGCTTGAATATTACTCCAATGGCATTGATAAGTCTCCCACATATCGATGTGTGAGTATCATTCAGGCAGTAGACGCCAGAGAGGTGCTTTCTTAGCACTGATGAGAATGCAGTCCTTCCACTGCCTTATTACATTTTACTACATTATTTTTGTTGCAACGAATTGCATTGATTAGGTACAGTTTGTTAACTGAGCTATCGGACCAACAGACCTAACTAAAACTAGTTTTGATATTCATATATACTGATATTGATAAACAAATAAAAGCACATTGATTATATTGATGAAAAAATAAATGCTATAGATAAGTACTGGTTATGAAAATATTAAATCATCTCAGTTCTAAAGAAATTCTAAAAATAATTATTTATCAGTAATTTAAACACATTTTAAAACATTAGAAGTAAATTTAGAATTCTAATAGAGATACAGAAAAATTACAAGTAAACAACAAACTGAAAATTGATGACGTGATGAAATTATTTTTCATTAAATCTAAAATGATAATAATAAAAATATTTGCACATTCGTTCACAATTAGTGTGAATGCATTAGCATGAATCATTTTTGCACAGGGGCAATGTTCTATAGTGACATACTTTTGGAGTTCAAAAGCCCATCTTTGCAATCTAGGAGATCGAGGAGAACTGTTAGTAAAAATTGTGGAAAAGGATTATATGATTAGTGTAGAACTCTATTTCTTGAGATTGACTGAAATTGGGTTCAAGTTTCATGAGAATAAATTAGATGTTCATTCCACTTTTGAAAAATGGCCATTTCACCAATGTAAGCCTGTGAAAAGTCTATAAGAAGACAAAACTTTGTTCATTTCACATTAAGAGGTTGCAGAAACATTTTTCAGACTAAAACTCGTTACTTTGAAGTGGTACCATTGCCAATGTATCTTAAACTATGTAAGATCTTTGCTATCTTCCACCTTAGGAATTGCTCAATAACCCTTCAGGAGATCTAGAGTAGTGATGACATTGGTTCTACCAATAGACTCGGTGGCTTCTTCCATAGGAAGATCATCAGAAACCATCGAGCAGTATACCATCACTTCCCATCCTGTCGTGTCAGATTTATTTACCACCTTATGTACATTGAAAAGTAGGGGTTTTGATATTCTCTTCTGTTGGGTCCCGTGTCATGTGGGCATCAAAGGTAGTGAGCTTGCTGACAGTGCTGCAAAAATAGATTCTGTTTCACTACAGCAGGCCTTTCCTTTAACTGATATTAAGTTGTCCACAAAAGAACTTTTCACCTCATTGTGGTAAGAGTCTTGGGATCTGCAAATCACCAATAAATTGCATTCCATCTAACCATTTATTCATTCATGGCCATCTGCCCTAATGCGAAGGACTCATGTCAAACTGACCAGCCTTCGCATGGGCACACACGATTTACTCATTGTCATCTTTTGTTGGGCAAGAGCCCCTTTTTGTTCTTCATGCTCTTCAGATTTTACAGTTCATCATATTTTATTATATATCCTGCTTTCAATGCTTATCTTCAAAAAAAATTTTAAATACAATTTTAAACATACAAGGTTTGGTTGGGGAAAATCCCCATTCAAATCTTTTTGCATTTTTTATTTTGTTGGTTTTTTATATCACATCTAATTTTTTCCAAATTCAAAATGACTCAAATATATTTTTTCAAATTCCACACTCAAAATTTTATGCATATGTGGATTAATATATTAGTTATGCTGCAAACGTTGATGGTCTTGTATCATCTAACTATTGTTTGAATACTTTTATCCTCATCTATACATTTTACATGCTTTAAATCTACCTTTTAACTTTGTCTTAGACTATTTTTTATTGGGTCATATTCTACCTTGTGTCTGGCGCAGCTTGTCAGCTTTTGGTCCTTGCGCCATAAAACCCCCAAATCCAATTCATCGGAAACCATCACTGAGTTGAGAGCTCTAGTCCACACATAGGCACACTACCGTCTTTCTGTTGACGCAATCCATCAGATGTGCAATTTTGGCTTCACTTTCTTTTGTGTATGGTTGTTTCTTGATCTAGCATGTGGTATAATTTATCACCGACAATTAATTCTTTTAAGAAATTGAAATCATTAACATAATTTAACTTGCAATGCTCCCAATGGGTTGCTAGTGGCTATGCAAACAGTGTATGATGCCCTTTAGAAAATGTTTTCAAAACTTTCTATTTTTTACTTTATTTGTTGAGATAATATCTTTTGGAAGTACATTTTTAATACTTATTGTGTCTTGCTTTTTGATTCTTACTGTTAAATTAGAATTTGAATATTGTTTAGCTCTTAAACTGTAAAAATGATAAAAGTGTTAAAAAATACGTTGAGTTTAATTTATTTCGGAATCTTTTGTTTAAATGTTTCTTTTTTATTTATTTGGTTTAATTTCTGTAATACCTGTATGTTACATTTGAATTTGTAAATATAATAACCCTTTCTGAATATTAAAAAGTAATAATTGCTCAGATTATAAAAAGAGTTTCAGTAAAGTAAATATGGATAAAAGAAACCAGGCTACTGTTGTAAATAATTTAAAGTAGCTCATTTTTGGATAAAAATTAGTTTTCTTTTGGTTGGAAGATATTTTAAAAACATTTTATTCTTTCAGGTGAGATTTATAGATTTCAAAATTCAAAATATGGTTGCCAGTTGTGATGTGAAGTTTCCAATTCAAATTGAAAACTTGTACACGAATCATTGCCAGTTCTCCAGGTTATTGCTCTTTTCAATTTGTATTATGACATTTCTCAAACACATTGCTTTCTTTAAGTTGAGAAGTATCTGAATGAAACTAAAGGAGATAAATCTGCAATTTTCCTTTATGCTTAAAGCATGTTCGTTTTAATTATGCTAAAGAGAGTTTTTTAATGAACTTTTTTCCAAGATTATTCCCTTTAAAAGTTAATTTAAAGACAAGTGAAAACTAACATACAAAATAATTTTATTCCTAGCTGAAATTTGATACTGTTTTTTAAATAAAAAATGTTAAAATAAAAATGAAATGTTGCCCACTGCAAACTCTAATCACAATTAGTTAATAAATTATTAATGTTATATATTAAAACTAAATTAAGTTATTTAATGCACTAGAATTTAAAATTATGGAGCTAAGTGCTGTTCCTTTTTGATAAGTGCGGTTCACATATTGGTTTTTAAGATGTTTTCATGTCACCATCATCAACCAATCAAATTAATAATAAATTAACTACATAAAACTAAAACAGTACTTTTGTTTTAATGTCTGTTTATAATATTTAAACCAATCTATTATAACTTGGATCATAATTTAACACTAGAAAGACAGAAAGTTGCCTTATGCCTGGAAAGGAGGAGAGGTCCAGTATTTCCCTTCGTTCTCATATTGTTTTAAGTAGTTAATAGATTATTTATTCAAATGGAAAATTTATGTCTTATTTTCAATTAGTTTTAGCTTGTACATTCATTGAAGCAATCTACATCACACTTCTCTTGAGGCTTCTTTTATGCATTCTGCTTTTTTGCTATCCAGGCAACTATTTCTTGTGTGGTCGCAGTTACGAAATTTTTGCACTCTGCGTTTTCACCATTCCTGCCTCTGTCAAAATCTTTGTATTAGATCAGTGGTTCTTAACCTTTTTACTGATCGGGCCCCCTTGAATCTAATAAGTTCTTGCACTCCCTTGAAAAATGTGTTTCTATTTCTTTATTTAAGAAATTACTTCTATTGCAAGATAATTCATTTATTGAAAAATAAACACACATTTACATACAAAATAATATCTCAATTTTTAATGGCTACGTTGTTTATTCATAGTTATATTTTGAAGCAAGGCTCCTTTGAAAGTCACGCGTAAGTCATCACTTGCATTGAAGCGATTTCTGGCTTTTGTTTGTATGTGCAAAGTGATAAAAATGCCATTTCACACAGGTAGGTGGTGGCAAATGGTAAAAGTGTCTGCAATGCTGCTTTTGCCAGCTGTGGGGTTAAGGTTCTAAGTGTGTACACCAAAATTGTTCCAAGTCCAGTTTTTCAATATCCATACGAATCCGCGCAGGCTTGTATTTCAATAAGATTGTCTTTTATTAAATTGCTGTCGTCCATCAAAACTTCTTGCACCCCTGGAAATGCATTCTCACATCCCAGGGGTGCACATACCCCAGTTTAAGAACCACTGTATTAGATGCATTATTAATTCTAGATGCCACATATATAGTGCTGAACTCTTCACATGGAAGCAGTTTCTCTGGATAAGTTCCTATTTTCCCATCACTTTACATAAAATTCAAGCATTTATTGCAAGCTATCTTAAAAATTTGAAAACTGTCCTTAGGCCACCAACGAGTTTCCGATTTGGTAGTAATAGGTCTACCATTTGTTCTACAATATTGGTGCTGTGCTTTGACTGGTTAACTTTAGATCTTTGACTGCCTTGGTGCTCTCATGTCCGACTTTTTGGATTCATGAATGAAATAGGCTGTGAGCTGGTTTTCATTTCATCATTAGAACTGCTGATTTTATTATCTTCATTAGGTGGGAAATGGTTCTTTTGTAGAAAATTGCTGCTTTCACTATTTCCTGCATCTATTCATCCAATATTTGAAAATGTTTCAAACTCTTTTTGTGAGGCTGCATTTTTGATGCACCTCGGACAAATTGAATAGGACCATATTCCTATTCAAGTAGAAGGTTGACAATCTGTAGCTGAAACATGTTCATTGTTGAGTAGGAGAACATGCCATTCATAAACGTGATTTAAAGTGGAAACAAGGTCAAACTACTTTGAATGTCATTGCACCAAGTTTGAAGAATTTTGTACTATCATTGCGAAATACCAAAAGGACCCCTATGGCTCCTCCTGTTTTTCTGGGTGTACAGTTCCATAGCTCCAGTTCTATGATACCAGGCCAAAATGTTAGTGCACAATATGTGTAAAATAAATATTTGAAATAACAGTACATTCAATTCATTGGTGTGGGAGTTACAGACTGGCAAGCAGCATGAGTGGCACACAGGCCCCATTTGCCTTTCTAGTGTTAAGAGTATTTAGTAACGAGATTTATTTTGTTAAAATTGGAAACAAGGGTATGAAAGAAATCATGATTTTTTTTAAAATCAAAAACATCAGATTTATTTTATTTTAATTAATTCCTTACCCGTACAAGTTTAAATTTGTTGGACATGAAACACGCAAATTACAGTGTAGTTTCTAGATAGTTTTGATTTATTTAAACATTAATATTTTTATGTAAAACATTAATGTATTAAGAAATATAGTCAAGTAAATTTTTGAAAATTGCAACGCGACATAGGAATTAGCAAAGTAAATCACATGATAGAGTAAATAGACTCCAAATGCCAAGATGAGCAATGTCTTTCCATCTGGTTCTCAAGCAGTTTAGATTACTTTGAGTTTAACCCATAACCAGTGAAGTGAATTTTTTGGACCCAAATAAATAAGGTTGCCAGATCCCATGTACACCATATTATGAATTTTTTTCAATCATACAAATTTCAGAATTTTTTTTGGCATTATATATTTTTCATATGAATAAAATGTTTTGAATTACTTAAATTATTTTTAAAAAAGTAATTGAGAGATTTAAGACTTGCTTTTGAAAAAAAATCATGTCACCAACAGAAAATAAAAGGAACTGGCATCTAGAAAAAAATCCTACTTCTCATTAATTTTTAGCTTGCGAAAATAACTTATTGGTAAAAAAATTATTATTTTTTATAAGTTTGATAAAAAAAATTACGATATGAAAATACATAAATTTGAAATCAAATGTCTGTTTTCCAAATCCTTAGAGCAATGGCAAGTATTTCATAGGTATATTCAAAGCATACAAAAAGGGTTTATACGGGTATCTGATATTAAAGGTACAGGTGGCTGTTATACAAACTGCATGTGCAATATTGCCGCCACGTTCATACATGTAGTAGTAGAGTCTAGAGCATTGTTTTGTTCTAGACTTAATTTTGCATCCGGGAAGCAAACAAACATATCGTGTTTAATTGCAGAGTGTTCGAAGTATGAGGTGCGTGGAGTTATCAGATTTTTGCAAGCCGAAGGAGTTAATCAGAGCGAAATTCATCGCAGATTACAGGGCGTTTATGGACCGAATGTTTTAAGCCGAAAAGAAGTCAGTGTTTGGTGCCAAAAATTTAAAGATGGACGAACGAAGCTGAATGATGATCCGCAGAAGAAAAAAGGCAGACCAGGGACCTCACACACGGATGACAACTGCACAATTGTTGAACGCCCTCTTGGATTTAGCCCCTTGGGTTTTCATTTATTCGGATCTTTAAAGAAATTTTTGGCGGGGAAACACTTTGCGGATCAGGAGGAATTGCAAGACACCTTTGTGGACTACTTCAAGCAACTTGACAAGCAGCAGTACCATGAAGGGATATTCAAACTAATGTCATGCTGGGATAAATGTCTCAACGTTTATGAAGATTATTTCGAGAAATAAACAAAAGTATGCAGTTTTTGTAGACTGTAATAAGTACTTTCTTTAATTATAAATATTAGTGTAATTTTGGTTTATACCTTTAATATTGGACACCCCTCGTATATAAAATAAAATAAGCTTTTCTTTGAGCAGCATAGAACAAGTGTAATATCATCCAATTCAATGGAATTTTGAGCTTGCAATTAAAAATGTATCAGTTCCAATAGCTTTCTGCTTTAACCCATAATCTTTTCTCAACATACTCAATTATCAGATAAGTGAATTAACTTTTACATTCCAAATTTTAATTCCATAAATATTGAATAATTATTCTAGGAGGGTAAAGAATTATAAGGAATCAATGCATAAAATTTCCAAAAAAATTGAAATAAAAATTAACCAATATATTATATAAAACAAAATGAAACTATTAAAATTCCTTTTTAAAGATTTATATGCAAAATAGGAATGCTTTGTGATACTGCAGAAAATCTTTTCGCTGTAAGTGTCTTTATATTTTGTATGAACAGACTACAATACTAAATAAATAACTAGAACATCTTAAAAAAGAAACCAAGTTACCACAATTTTAATAATTTGATTGAATATATTTCAAGCCTCACATGGTGAATGGTTTAAAATTGGCCATGTGCGATGTAGTCACATGGAATGTTTAAAACAAAACCAACACTAATGAGCAGGCTTGTGAGTGACACCTATTGGTTAATGGCCCAAGATGAAAATACTTATCTGGTAATTATGATACCAATCAGCAAATACTGTTACTTAGTGTCTTCACAAGGGAGGATAATTTTCAATATAATTTTGGGGTGAACTCGGTACAAGCATCTTGTTGAGTATTTCATTCTCAATATCATTAAACATAACAGAAAGAAAAATTATATTTAAATTTTTGATTTAAATCAATGGTGATTTAAACGAAGCTGATTTAAATCAGCATACCCTGTTGGAAACTACTACATTACTACATTTTTCAAAACTAAGTATCCTAACACAGTCATTTTTTCCATAATGGGATCATCTCTAGACTGACACTCTCTAAATTGATGAAATCAAAAATGCATGTGCAATAAGACAATCAAAGGTTTCCTTTATTTTCATAAAAGAATTGTTTTCATAGTTAGAATTACTTCTACTTGATTCATATAGCTCAACTTTCAGATAAATTATGGATTACATTTTGGTAAGTTATTGGTTCTACCCATGTAACTTGTTATTTAGTGCATATGATCTAGAAAATGCTATTTTGGAGCAAGAAGCATTTGGCACCAAATTACCACTTTTTTAATCCTTTAATGAATGGGCATCTTTTTGGTTTCATTGATTTTTATAGCACAAGGGCCAGATCTGGCCAAACTGCACCATGGGTATTTTTTTGCTGTTATATATTCCTTACTATGAATGTGTTTTTAATTGAATTGTAATATCTACTAGGAAATTTATTAAAACTCCTGGAATTCTTTTTTCCAAAGTGTCCCCACTCTTTGGAAGTTATCTTTGATTCCACCCATTCATATTTTTCTGATAATCAGTATTTCAAAAAGAATTATACTTTGGAAATGCATACTAGTTACTTAACAGAGTGGTAAATGAAATAATATAACAGAATAGCAGATTGGTTGTGCTTGTTCACATTAAGGAGAATTGTCTAACACAACATTTCATTAAGCATCAAGAAAAAAAATACCTTAAATAGGGCATTTTTAAACTAATTTTCCTTGATTTTTGTGTCCTCATTTGAGAAAAAAAGCCACTAATTGACAAAAATGTATTTACAGAAACATCAATTTTCTGGCTTTATAACTAAGAATTAACTTTTGTACTTTTTTCTAGTTATGAACCAGAACTTTTCCCCGGACTCATTTATCGACTGGTTAAGCCAAAAGTTGTTCTACTCATATTTGTTTCTGGCAAAATAGTTATAACAGGTAAACTATTTTTCCATTTCATTCTAGAATAATTATAAACTGTTTGGTAATTTTTGAGTTTTATCAAATATATCAAAATTCTATTTTCTTATTTGCAAAAACATTTTAAAGTTTTTTTTTGTTAATGCAACATTCTCAACACTGATCAAGTCTAATTTCAAGTGATTCATGGGAAGCAAAATTATTGCCTGGTTTCAATTTGTTATTTTCTTGTAAGAATCACCCCACACTATTACATTTTAAGCAAATCATGTATTGTGATAAACATTTGATTATAGCATTACATTTTGCTTATTGTTTTATTATTCCTTATTTTCCTTAAGTAAATATTGGTAGATGAAATATCTATATATAAAGCAGAATTGGTGTCTGTATGTATGTTCTCTATACAAATCTACACAATTTGACCAATCCACACCAAATTTGGTACACTTATAATTTAGAATCCTGCGAGTAACGTAGGCTACATATAACCCTTCTTTCTATTTGTCGTAGGGGGCTAAAAACAATTGAAATCTCCATAGGAGTAACATTGAGTATTGCTAGGGGTGCTCTTTCTGTCTGACTGTGCAGATGACCTTGGAGGTTTTTTAGAATCTTAGAGTAGGATGCAATCACAGTTGGGTCAGTTGCTCTGAAAATTGCTCAGTATCATATCGTTTATGTACCCTGTCTGTAAAATGCCGGATGGAATTTCCGAGCATAAAGTGTAATTGCTTGAAACTTGGATCATGATATCGTATCAATGATTTGTCAGCCTTTCATAATGATGTTGGAATTCCAAAATTCGCATTCCTGGCACAAGATGCAAAAAAAAAATATATCTATAAGAAAAAAAAACTGACTGCAATAATACGATGTCTGTCATTTTTCGTAAAGGGCATTAACAATCACTCCAAAACTCAAAATCAACTTTTGTATATAGTCATCTCAGTATCAGTTTTTGTAGGTTTGTCTTACCTATAGTATGTAATCTAAAGTAAATTGTAGAAGCTATAAAAATTTCAGTTTTAAAAATTGTATTTTTCGCTCGCTTATATTTTCTCTACATTTGCATTTTCTGACCGAAAAATATTCTTGAACAGATTGTTCACTGTCCATTCGCAATTCACTAACATATTTTCGAGCCAAATTTCATTTATCCCCAAATTCATCACGCAAAAGGGATTTAAGTTTAACCCCAAGAGTTAATTTATTCTTTCCTTGAACAAATAACTTCAGCAAACTTTCAAAGAGTGCAAAAATTAATTTCTGTGATTCTGACCTAGACATGGATTCCACAATTTGAAATTCACTAATCCATTTATTTACAGAACAGAAATCGCCACCATTCAAAGGTTTTATTGTGTCTCCTATATCTCTGAAACTTATAACTAACTTAGCAATCAGGAATATCTGCTTCTGTTTCTTGCAAATCTAAATCCCACTTGTTTTGATTTAAATCACCTTCACTTTCATTAACAACAATATTATTACCATTTTAAAGTTCTACATTATTTAAATGCAGAATAATTCTTTCAGCTAGTTCATCTAATGAACCCTTATAACCTAAATTTGAAACATTGCAAAGTATAATTAATCAAGAATAAAACTAACAGTTACATAATTTGTTTTTGCCTTAAATTTATTATCAGACAATGCTACGGAAAACCAGGGAATTCATGAAGCCTTTCCTGTTAATGTCATGGTATTTCGATCAGCTTCAGCAAAAATAATTTTGTGTAGAACTTGAATAAAAACAATTTCAAGCCATGTCCAACAGATTTTATAATTTAAAATTATTATAAATAATCATAAAAATCTTAACGATTAATGCGTCTTCAAGAATCAACACAGCATTATAATTTAAAACAATGGAATGAAAGTATAGAACAAAACTTCTGCTTGTCTGCAAATCATTTGAAAAATCATGTCTAATTTTGAATTTTATTGTCTTTGTTCAGGTTGTCATTTTGTAAACTTACAGTTGAAATTGTCATCCAGTCCTATTGTGTCACTTGTATATCCAGGCTGAATTCCCGATATTTGCATGTTCTCATTAAAGTTATGCAAGATGCTTTTAGAGAACCAGATTATTACAGGAATACACAAGAGTACAGGACAAAACAAACAACATTTCAACTCGGCATCCTTTATTGGACTAAAACATTACATACTATGTCACTGAGACCATAAATGGCATCATCTCTTGGATTTGTACGCTATTTATGCATTAAGATTAGAAGTCACCTAGTATTTTACTTTGTCAACTTGGAAAAGACAACTAAGCATTGCAGCACAATAAATGAGTGAATAGGTCATTATGATAAGGAGTGAATTATGTATTTTGCTTATGGCTTTTAAAAATAGAAAGCAAGGTTGCTATAAATGTCGATATCAGTTAGTGCTTGCAAGCACATAATTCATTAATGACATCACTAAGGAAGAAATCTGCATGCGTTGTGCTGCTAGATCGAAACTGGTTTAAAATAATTTCTATTTCAATGGCTTATTATCAATTAAATAAAAACAACCAACATAGATGAAAGCAAAGATATGCATAAGCAGCAAAGGTCTTGGAAAGATTTTTGCCATCATGGCCCATGCTATTGCTGCAGCAGCTTGAAAGTGATTTATTGTGTAATGGCATATTCAACCAATGAAACTGATGAAATGAGCTTTTACTGGTAAATGCATGTCAGTGGCAAAATCAATAACATCAGGTACTTGATACTGCATTGTGATATAGTTGTAATTTTCTGGGTGTGATCAGCAGTTTCTTGTCTCGAGAGGTGCTCGTCCATTCGAAACACGTATCTGAAATTCAGTTTGTCTGAAATTCGGAGACAGTTTGTTGAGGGCTAGAAGGCTTCTGCTGTTCTGGCATAAGCAGCTTTTTGTGTATTCTCATCCTAACATGAATCTTGGAGTTGTCTGCCCTCAAGCAGATGATGGACCAATCTTTACTATTGCAAATCTTAATCATTATTTAGGTTGACACATGTGATGAAAAGGACTGAGCAGTTTTCCTATTGGTTTACATTACCTTCTCCTTGTTCTGTATTCTATCAACCTTAATTCAATAAGTTTTAAACCCTTTTGAAATGACTCAGATACACTATGAAAACATACAGCCACATGCTTATTTTGTGAAGGTGTGTATATGAATCTCATGAAAAGGAATTTTTCAAGGGCCCTGGAAAGATCTTCGAATCAACTCCTGTAAACAGAAATAAGCTAGAAATTTTTATTTCAATTCTGGTTATTTATAAAATGAGACTCTTTATTTAGACTGCAGTATATTGATTTCAAAGCCTATTTGGGAAAAGTAAAAATAAAAAATCTAAATGCACCATCTAAGATGGTGCCACAAAGAAAGTTTTTTCATAAACAAGATGGGTCTCAATCTACTCATCCATTCTGCAAATAATGAAGGTGACAAATTTGGAATAGAGATCTAACTAACTGCAAGGGAAAGCATTGCTGTAACTGAAACAGGACCTTAGCTGGGATGAGTGTTGGAAGAGGGTGGGTGTGGGCAGAGCTCATGGGATGAAAGCCCTGTCTCCAGCTAGGATTTCACAGAATATGTTGAGTTTGCCGAAGATCTTGGTTGGTGTGACTTGGGTCTTGGAAGTCGAACAGTGGAGGGGGGTTTCAAGTATGCTTTTTAAAACACGCTGATGGTAGAATCCAGGCACTGGCTCTTCATGACAGTGTCAATTCAATATAAAGAGATCAATGAGGTATCACTGGAAGGAAATTGTATAAAGCAAGAAAGGAAGGCATATTCCGAATAATGTTGGAGTGGAAAATAAGAGGGGTTAAGAGTAAGAAAGTTTAGAGGCAGACAGGCAAAATAAATAAAATAAAGATTTAATTAATAGTGGCTCTGGGCCATTTTAAAAAGCGTTCTAAAAAGATCATGACTTTTTAAATCGTAAAAGTCGAATTCATTTGATTTAAATCTAATTTTTTTATTTAAATAGGATTTTTATGATTTTAATTAATCTGGTGCCTCTATGTTTAAACTTGATAGATATAATGCATGCAAATCACAGTATAGTTTCTGGATAGTAGTGATTTATGTTAAATATTAATATATATGAGGGCAAATTTTTGAAAAGTCAAAACAATTAAAATTTTCTTTGGACCTTGTTACTTTAATCCTTTCGTTTGAATTCTGTTTCAGAATTCAAATCCATGACACTTCAAGTTCTAAGTTAAAAAAATAATCATTTTAATTAGAGGTCGAAAATTAAATTTTAATTTTCCTGCCTTCTTGTTCCCCAACTTGTTTCAAGTTTAAGTAAGTTAAGTTGAAAATATTCTTTCTACACATACAAAAGTATCTGGTGGTAAGATTAAGATGGCTTTATGAATGTCTTTCTTGTCTGCAACACAAACACAAAAATCTAAAGGAGTTCCCCTATACTTAAAAAAATATATATGAAACAATGTTTTTTCAAAGAGGAATTCAAAAAACTTATCTATTTTCTCTTGAATTTTCTTAATTACATACATGGTGTTATGATAATTTGTTTTTGCGAATATTAAGAGGTTCTTTCTATTTGAGCTCAATCGATTTTCTTATAGAGGGTTTAATAAAATAGGAGGAGGAAATAATCTGGAAAGTGAAAGGCACCAAGTACTCTTTCTTAACATACTGGGAGGGAAATATTTCCAATGAGAAACCAAATCAGTTATTTAATTAAACACTTATATCAAGAATGTCGAATGCCTTAGGGGGCTTCTTGAAACATTTCAACATGTTTATAGTATGGCCCAGGCCAACAGTTTATAGTATGGCCCCATGTTTATAGTATGGCCATTATAACATACTATAAACATGCCATATATAGTATGTTATATATGGCATGTTTATAGTATGGAACAGGAGAGATGAATATTACAATTAATACAAGTATAATAATGAATATTACAATTAATATGCTGCGTCTCTTATCAGAAGGCACTCAATGTTCTTGGCAGGATATGATGATTTAAATCAGCTTGATTTAAATCAAGTGATTTTTATTAAAAAATTATTGATTTAAATCAAAATTTCCTTTTTCTTTCTGTTATGTTTATTAATATTGAAAATGAAATACTGAACAAGATGCATGTTATTTTATTCAAATAAGTTAAAAACCTTGCTCATACTGAGTTCACCTCAAAATTATATTGAAAATCATTCTCCCTTTGAAGACATTAAATAGCAGTATTTGCAGATTGGGATCATAATTACCATACAAGTATTTCCATTTTGGGCACTGACCAATAGGTGTAACTCACAAGCCTGCTCATCAGTGTTGGTTTTGTTTTAAATATTCCATGACTAAATCGCACATGACCAATTTTAAACCATTCAACATGTGATGAGTGTAGATGCTCGAAATATATTCACTAAAATTGTGGCATCTTGTTTTCTTTTCTAAGATGTTCTAGTTGTAGTCTGTTCATAAAAATAAAGACACCCAACGAAAAGATTTTCTGCAGTATCACAAAATCATTCCAATTTTGCACATAAATCTTTATAATTGGCAATTTTAATGGTTTCATTTTTTGTGTAATATATTGGCGAATTTTTATTTTAATTTATTGAGAAATTTTATGCATTGATCCCTTAGAATTCTTTACACTGCTAGAATAACTATTCAATATTTATGGAATTGAAATTTGGAATGTAAAAGTTAATTCACTCATCTGATAATTCAGTGAGTATGTTGAGAAAAGATTATGAGTTAAAGCAGAAAGCTATTGGAATTGATAAATATTTTATTGCAAGCTGAATATTCCACTGAATCAGCATGTTCTGGGGATGCTATTACACTTGTTCTAAAAAAGCTTCCTTTTCTTGTTTTATGTATAAATCCTTTTTGTGTACTTAGAATATACCTATGAAATACTTGTAATGTTCAAAGAATTAGAAAAATCGACATTTGATTTCAAATTGATGTATTTTCATATCTCATTTTTTTCCGTAACTTGCAAAATATAATATTTTCACCAATAAGTTATTTTTGTAAGCTAAAAATTAATGAGTAGGAATGTTTTCAAAATACAAGTTCCTTTTATTTTAGTTTCTATTGGTAACATGATTTTTTTATCAAAACCAATTATTTTATATCAAAATAATTGAAGTAATTCAAAACATTTTATTCATATATAAGTGTATAATGAAAAAAATCATAATATAGTGTCTGGGATCCAGCAACCTTATTTATTTGGGTCCAAAAAAATTCACATCGCTGGTTATGGGTCAAATTCAAAGCAATCTAAATCACTTGAGAACTGAATGGAAAAACATTGCTCATGCTTGGCATTTGGGGCACTGTTCTATTTACTCGATCATGTGATTTACTTTACTAATTCCTATGTCATGTTTTTAATCTTTCAAAAATTTACCCAGCTATATTTCCTAATACATTAATGTTTAATAAATCAAAACTCTAGAAACTTCACCGCAATTTGCGTGTTTCATGTCCAACAAATTTAAACTTGTACAGGCAAAGAATTAATTAAAATCATAAAAATCCGATTTAAATAAAAAAAAAGTCTGATTTAAATCAAATAAATCCAATGTTTTTGATTTTAAAAAAATCACATAACTTTTTCATACCCTGGTTCTTGGTTCCCTAGAAGTGAGCTAATTTTAAACTAAAATTTTTTTATTGGGGTTTGATCCCTCTCCAACATGAGTAATAAATACAAGATTTATATTAAAATTAAGAGTACTGAAACATCCTTATGTGAAGCAAATGGTGTTTTACTTCTCCCAATAAATTCTCCAAGTTGACACCATTGCATTTCAATCAATACTACCATCTCGAATACGTAATCCATTTATTTTCAGTTAAAGGAAGGTAATTCTTCAGGTGTAACTGAATAGAAACGAATTTGCAAACTTATTTGAATAAAATAACATTCTGTCAGGTCATTTCATTTTCAATGTAATTATTAAACTTGAATTTTAAAAAATTAATCAAGCTGATTTAAATCAGCATACCCTGAATGAAATTTCTTTTCCGAATTTCTTGTTTAGTTTTTACTTTCTTTGGTTATTAGTGATTTGTTCAGGAACAGGGAGGTTGCTAATTTTCCTGAACTGACAGTATGATTTAGTGCTAAAATGTCATTGCACTTCCAACAGACATAAGGAGTAAGTGACCAGGAGCTAAATTTCAATGACAAAAATTTTAATGCATCAAAATAATCTTGCAATGAATAGACCATTTTGCTGTGGTTTCGATTAAATTGTGATACCTCTTGTAAATCTTAAGAAAAGCACAATTCCTGATACGTGCAACAATTGATCATGAGGACAAAACTGTATAGACTAGTTTTCTTGAATGAATTTTGGTTCTACATGTGACATGTTTCACAGTTCCTAGTGCAATTAATTTATAGTTCTATGCAAGTTCTAAATCTATAATTTTCAAATGTACAATTTTCAGTTTTTATAAATATTTCAGATGAATAGTAAATATGCTTTCATAATTTTTTTATTTACAGGTGGAAAGAGCAGGAATGATTTGAAGGAATCCTTTGAAAACATATTTCCCATTTTAAAAGCATTCAGGAAATTATGAAGAAAAATGTATCATGTATATATCATCTTTGTACATATAGAACTTTGTACAGTAAAAGCATAACATATTGAATTATCTTTACTCTATTTCACTATGCAAATGTTTAACCTGGGAAAGCCAGAATTATTTATTTTTAATTTTTTTTTAATTTCTATTCCTTTTAGTATATTGTTTTTATGATGTTATGAATTCAGTAAAGCCAACTTGCCATGTGAATTTTAAATAATGTTGCCAAAAATGCATAGTACCATATGTTACTGATATTCTGTTAAGAGGACAAAATTGGGAGTACTGTAGTTTCTTTCCTACTGCTATATAGATGGTAACAACATATTGACCAGTTTGTAAACTGAAAAATGTTTCAAATTAGGATTGTACAATATAATATATACACTGAGGAGCCAAAACATTATGACCACCTACTCAATAACGCGTTGCGCCTCGTTTGACCTACAAAACAGCTGGGCATAGATGCCACAAGTTCTTGGTACATGACTGGAGACAGGTTGTACCAAATGTCTAAGCAGCGGTCACGCAAAGTTGAGATATTCGGACATGGTGGTGTTTGAGCTCTGAGCTGCCGCTCCATGACATCCCAAATGTGCTCTATCAGATTAATATCCGGCGAGTTAGGTGGCCAGGACATTAAGTGGAATTCATCAGTATGCTCCTCACCACTCCAACACAATCTGAGCCTTGTGACATGGGGCGTTGTCCTGCTGGAAGATTCCATTTCCAGTTGGGAAGACAGACGCCATGTAAGGGTGCAACTGATCCGCAATGATGTTCAGATAGTTCGCAGCCATGGTCTTTTCTACCACAACTACGGGTCCCAGAGTCGCCCATGTGTGTGTGTGTGTGAGAACGTCCCCAAAGCATAATACTCTACCACCAGCCTGTGTATGACCTGCTGAACAAGAGGGAGCAACTGTTCGCCTGGCAGACGGCGTACTCTGACATGACCATCGACGTGATGAATGAGAAATCGGGATTCATCTGACCAGTCAACTCTCTTCCACTCATCCATGGTCAAGTCTCGATGTTCCCGGGCCCACTGTAGGCATAGTTGACGATGACGCTTGGTCAACAGAAGCACACGAGTGGGACGTCTGCTGCACAGTCCCATATCCAACAGTGTCTGCTGAACTGTGTGTTCCGAAACACTTGCGCTTGGACCTGCATTGTATTGGGCTGTCAGCTGAGCCACTGTCTCGCGCCGATTTTGCTTTACCAAGCGGGACAGTCTCCAACGTCATTTTTCTTTGATGGCACGTGGACGACCAACACCTTGGCGTCTACTGCTGGTGTCACCGTCATTTATCCTCTTTGCATGAATACTAACAATGGCAGATCGTGAACACCCTACCAGTCGTGCAGTTTCGGTGATACTCGTTCCGAGTCTTCGGGCCATTTATTCCCTCTATCTATCATTTGCCCTCTATCAAATTCGCTTAAATCAGCAGCCTTTCCCATCACTCGGAAAAGTAAGTGCAAGAATGATTACTTATCTTTTCCAGCAGCAGTTAAATACCATTCTCACTTAATCATGTGCCCTCCACGTCATCCAGACGAGTTCATTGAAAATTGTGGGGATGGTCATAATGTTTTGGCTCGTCAGTGTATATCTACATTATAGGCAACACCAAATTAGGAATTATTCAAATGAACATAAAATATTTTTTTCTACAACAGAAAGAAATTGTACTGAAGAAAAATACTAGTAATAGTCACTATGTTAATTTTTATTTCATTCCACATACTAATACTTTTTTATAAAGTATGAAAGCCAACAAATCAATTCATAAGGCATCATGCACTTATCGTAATTCAAACACTGTTCAGATTTAAAGGATCTTTTCCATTGAGGACACAACTTGAACATTTTGTAATTTAGATCTATTTTTGTGTTGTTTGTACCTTGGAAACGAGACGACTACCAAAGGTGAGGTGCACTTAAGGATGCATAACATTCATAATGGGACTCTTAACCGACATTTTTCTCAAAATGTGGGAAATGAGATGAACAACATCTGGAAGAGGGACGTTTTAAATTTTTGTCAATTTTTCCCAAAACTTGATCTCAAAATACATCTCTGAAAACCATTTAACTACAGAAGGTTCCCGGAATATTTTTTCCACATGAGATACCCGACATTGGACAGCTGTATTTGCGTGAAGTAGGTGATTCTCTTCACTGCATGCTTGCAGTACTTCCTCAAGGACTCGAATGCATAAGAAATCGACCCAGTGCCATTAAGCATCATCCTAAGCGTCTCCAAGTAATAAGCCACTTAGGTGAATTTGTGTGGCAAACACCACCTCTCTTTCCACCTAAGATGAGTGGTTCAAAATTATGTGTTGCTGTCCTCGAATCTTTCCCTTTGGGATTGATACCGCACCGTCACCATTAGCCCGTTGTGTTGCTCAATTTTTCCCAAAACTTGATCTCGAAATACATCCCTTTGAAAACCAGTTAACTACAGAAGGCAAGCATTTGCAGAACCAAAGCAATTTGAAGGCATTTTTGAAATTCACACTAGTTACAGTGCTAGGTATGATAAAATTATTTCCATCACCTTTATAAAATAGCAAAAAAAATTACGAAATGACAATTTTCTCCTAAATAGGCATACAAAGTCAAGTAGAACAGATCTGACGAAACCAACACTTTAGAGGAATGTAGCTTAATTGCTACTTGTGAAAAGAAACCTTAGGATTGCCTTTTGAGTCCTAAAGCAACACTAACAAAATCGGTAATACGTAAAAACACGGTCCCATCACCCAATTAGCGAGTAAGTTGGTTGCCAAACAGCTATTTGAATAGGAATTTGACAAGTTACCGCCAATCATAACAGTTGCTTCCAATTGTATGCATATTTCAAATGACAACAATGAAATACTAAATAATTTTTAACTTAAAATGTAAATTATAAAAGCAGAACAAAATTAACTACTAGTGATTGTGCAATTATGAAGCAAGAATTGGAAATCAGGATGTGACGATATTTATACGTACCTCCATAATAGTTGCTGGTGTTTCGTTAAAGCTGAGGCTCAATTTGAATAACGTCAGTTGAAGACAAGACCTTGATGTTTATTAAGCAATTAAAATCTCCATTTCTGTCAGTCAGGTGGGTTATTCCATGCGTCTCATACAAAAGAATTTACATTAGTATTTCGAATGGGACGAACACGAAAACTGTTGGACTTGTGCTCGTATAATTTGTTGAAGATGGATTGGTATGACAATACAAATAGAACATCAAGTAGAATACAGATTTTAGATCATTTGGTTTTTCAAAATCGTATAATTTCTTAACAGAATCTAAATAACACAACAGGTCTAAACCATTTGATTTTCTGGTTTCCGATTTTAATATATTTTTTAACATGCAGTTCCAATAAATATTGATAAGTTTTTAGAAAACGAAAACATTCAAGTTTCAGAAAATAGTTTGCCATCTTTATATTAAATTTTCAGATTGTTAGCGAAAAATTCGTTCATTCATTTTTCATTATTTTCAGTAAAATTTGATATCAAACAAATTTTAGCATACCATACATGCAGGGTCTTGAAAAACTTTAAAAAGTGAAAAATCACATTGAAGTGCGGTTTAAGTATTGTCACGAGAGAAAATAAAATGTAGTTTGTAAATTTTCCGATAGATGGCGTTGTGTGTATGAATTAGAAGGAAAAAGAAACCTTAGACTAAAAGACCTTTTTGTCCCCCTTTTAAAAAAGTGACCGTTGACATCGATCACCATTTGCGAGCTGTCAGTGACTGGCCCTTAAGAGGGTCGGTCCTTTTGTTCGAAGCCCACTCTGTCGATCATCATGTGAAATCTGGGAATCAAAGTCGCGCCGCTGACATCTCGCGCTAAGAGGGCATTTTTTGGAGCGGTTTTTCATTCGACGTTATGATTATAGAGCGATTCACAGTATCTGAAATTGTTACACCAGGCAACTGATTTTATCCGTCATTATATACTCTTGCTTTTTAATGGCTACGGCTATACAACAATGCACCCATTAGTATCTATAACTAACATAAACTTATGTATTCTTTTCATGAACAATAACCTTTGGCACCTGATTTATGAGTAATTTTTTTCTATAATTTTCTTTCAAATAGCCAATAAGAATAGGTTAGATAATTGGTTTTTACTTTAATAATTTAAACATTGAACACAATCCATTGGAAAGAAACAGCTGTTTTGACAAAGTTTGAACACAATACTTAAAATAATTCATGAATATTTTCATACATGAATTCAAAACTAAGTTTGTGAATAGAATTTGTTTTTATGAATGTTAGATATACGATAAATATACATCTATGATTAAAATGGACAGTTCATGTAGTTATGGTATAAGTTACTGTAATTAATCATATTTGCTTTGATATTTAAATGGAAGGTGTTGCTAATTTGAAATATGTGAGGAAAACAGACGTAGGTTATTAGGAATTCTAACAATTTAAAACATTCGAATGATTCAGATCCAGTTTGTAGGTTGTGTACAGGACCACTACAAAAGTTCTCCGATTTAACGACTATTATATTTAGTATAACGGTAGCTCAGTTTATTTGGGCTCCACTCTCATTCACTTTTTTGCGCAGCTTGTCCGCTTTTGGACCTTGCGCCATAAAACCCTAACATCCAATCCTCATTCACTTTTTAATATTCTCAACATCATTTATTGATCACGCGAGTCACTTCCATTGACATCGTGCTCTGATTTAGTATAGCCTTTTAACATTCTCATATATTCTAAAGGATAGATTATTAACAGGGCCTTTGCCTTGGCCAGCCATCATCTGCACTTGAAAGGTCATAATGACTTGAAGTAAATCCGAAAAGAATTGCGTGACTCAAAATATTTCTTTTTCGCCTACTCATCTCCAAATTTAAACAAGAGATAAAAGTAAAAATCTTGCAAGACAAGAATACTATTATCTGAGCAATCTATTATAATAGCTCAAGGAAAATTTAAGATTATTATAAACTGCACACACAACTGACTGATACGACAGATCTGTAGCAAAGAACTAGTTGAGTACAATGGCCGTACTAAAATCTAGAAAGGAATAAAAAAGACCTTATATGGTTTCTTTTCAGTTTTTTGCCGCTTCTCTTAATTCTTTTATTCAAAAAGATAGCTTATTTAGGAGTGATAAATTGAAATGGAAAAATACGGTTTGTTATCAAAGATACGTATACTATTCTTTCATTTGAATCTTTGGAAGCCTAAATTAACACTTGTAACCTGAAGTAGGCTGTTATGGGTTTCTCAGAAACAGGAGGAATGAATCTCTACTAGTTTCTCACTTTGTCCAAGTACATTTATTCCTATAGAGTGGGAAACTAGAAAATTTCGCACAAAATTATCCTGCGAGTCACACATATCTGTTCTATGACCATCGCAATGGCCATTGCATTCCTTAACTGACGATATCTGGGTATGCGGGAGATAACATGTGATTTCTTCCTTTATCATTGGTAGAATGACTTAAAGCCATAGGAATCTGACTCTACGGGCACGAATGGTTCTCACGCTGACCACCGAAAGGAGCTTTTCTTAGTTATTGTCAGAGCACCGCTCTTGAAGGAATGGTTACAGTACTTATATTTCTTATCACCACTTGCTTTTTGAAATATTTCGATTGTTAGCGCTATTTTCGATCTTCGTGCTTTCAGTCGGTCTAATTAACTTTAGGGTTGCAAGAAGTGATCGTAGAGAATCAAATCAAACCAACCTGCTTTCTGTACTAAATATTACGCAGTCAACTCATTACTTATCCTGCGAGTTAGTTCATATTACACTTCTTCACAATAGCGGCAGAACCATACGCAAGCTGTTTTCGTAAATTTAGATTTTCAATTTTTGGTAACTAATGGTGATAATCACTATTCATATTCGAAATTTTCCACTGACTTTAAATATTTTACTTTACAAATTGCCAATTTTGCATTGGTTGATTTTTATCTGATATGCACAAGAGTATGTTGAAGGATGAGAAATTTTTATATTTCTAAGTATAAGTTTACTAACATCAAAATTGTCGCATTTATGTTATTTTAATGTTGCTTGGTTTCGGGTCTTATGGCGCAAGGGTCATATTTGGCCAAGCTGTTCCAAACACAAGACAGACAACACAATGAGGGAGGAAGGAAAAGCAAAAGGTAGACTAGGGTAAAATGAAAGGGAGGAAAGATTACTCGGGTACCTCGGGGTTGTGATGCCGGTACACACCTAAAGATGTGCCCGTGAGGGCGTTGTTTTAACGTAAAAGAAGCACCCACTTTTCATGACCCTAACAGAATGGTAGAATGTGTTTTTTATTATTAGCCAAAATTATTCGAACTATTCCAATAATTTATTTTTACATTTTGATTATACCTAAACATTCAATATTTTAGGTGGGAACCATGATCCCCAAATTATTTTTATCATTGGATTTTTCAATCATTAAAAACATATGCAAAAATAACCGACGAAACTGTCGGTCAATATTCATAAAGAAATTTTGTAAATCTTTTTTGTGACAAGTTCTTTATCGCAACAGAAGTGATTTTCTAAAGTCCAAAGGGAACTTGAGCGCTATAAGAATATTAAAATTAGATCAAAATGTTGGAGACTTGTGTGCATATGGTACTCACTTGATAAGGAAATTTATATTGTTATTTTATGTATCTTCTCTTGTCTATGACCGAATTCTTAAACTGATTTTTAAAGGGAATTAAAACCTTTACAAAACTATTAGAATAACAGCCAATTACTTTCCCTACATGTACAATTTCCAATAAATTTAAAAACAAGGGTTGACGGGAGCTCTATTCAGTTAAAAAAACGTATTTTGAAAGCACAGTAGTAAGAGCTTTTTCACATAAGGTATTGAGCCTATCGAATGCAATCGGTCAAGCAAGCGTCCATTTCATTATTCAATCATTTTTAACAAACTCATAAAATAACAAAATTTTAATCATGTGCAATAAAATAATACTCCTAAAGAGAACGAAACATAAGTGTACTCCTTATGTGCTTATTTACGTATTAATTATTTAAATAGAAAGTATCCGTCATTTAAACTTGTTTTGTAATGTAAACACTTTACACTCAATTATTTTTTTAACTAAAATATGAATATTATGAACGATAATTAAGAAGATAAACGATTACGCAAAATCACACTGACCATTTTATATATGAACTATCAAAATCTTGTATTTAATTTGAAAAAAAATGACTCGTGCTTATCAAAATCAGGCATTGAAATACTAATATAATAAAACAAATGGAGTATGCATTTGCTACTGTCCTGGCTTCCCTAAACGATTCTTAATCTAAATTTCATACAGTTACTTGTGCGAAGCATCAAGTGGGATTGAAAAGAGCGCAAATAGTAGAAAAGTAGCAAACCCGAAAGGGATTAAAACAACCATTCCCCCAATTTCCATTGAGCGGCATTGGGACAACACTATAAAAGGAAGGCGCGCTAGGTTTTTTAGGTCTTATTGGCAATCAAGTAAGAGCTGAAATAATTGAAAAAAATCAAATCTGCGACTTATTATAGTATAATTGTTGGCTCCACTCCTGATATTTCTCATGTCGACCAACTTACTTTTGTGATAAGATGTGTTTCATCCTCTGGTAATATAAAGGAAAGATTTGTGAGATTCATTCCCATAGATAAACACTACTCTTCATACTTGGAACAAGAAGTTTTGGAAACTTTAACAAAATTAGGAGTGGATATTAAAAACTGTCGAGGACAATCTTTTGATAATGCTTCAGATATGTCAGGAAAGTACTCAGGTTTGCAAGCACGCATTAAAGAACATAGTCCAAGTGCGGTAAGCGTCAGTCGTAAAAGTCATTCTCAACCAGTGGCGGCTCAAGTCAAGTGGAGGCCCCAAACGGTAAAAATTTTGGGACCCTCAAACTCAAGTTAGAAATAGAAGTTGCAAGAAAACTCTCATAAACTTATTAACAAAAAAAGAAAAGTAATGAAAAATTTCATACCGTTACACATTAAATAAATTTATTTAAAAAATATTTTTACATGAATTTCCGTCTTTCTTTATTTCTTGCAAAATCATCAATCATTTTGGCAGTGTCAATGCGGTTTAAAACTTCCTGCTCTATATGCAAAATGGCCAAGTTATTTAGTCTCTCTTATCCCATTGTATTCCTTAAATAATTTTTTACTCTCTTTAAAACAGAAAATTATCTTTCTCCAGACGCATTAGATAAGGGAATTGTTAGAAAAATCTTCAATAGTATTTCAATATTCGGAAATGTGCAAGACATTTCTTTGGCGGCTCGATAGATGCGATATCTATCGACACCACTATCACAAGAGAAATCTAAGATGTCTGGATTGTCTGGTGTGCTTTCTATGGTGTCCTCGTTTTCTTTTAGAAATATTAAGAAATGGTTCATTTCATCTTCCAAAGTACAAACATCAATGTCATTTTCGTACATATCCTTCAAATTTTTTAACGCTTTCTTTCTTCTGTTGCCAATTTCCAATCAAAAAATATACGAAAAGGCTCTAGAACAACTTCATACTTCTGAGTACTTTGAGATAGTTGTGCCTTAGTGTTATTACATATGACATAAAATGAATTGACTTTAAAATCTTCTCTAATTGTGAATTCATGTCCGACTTCTTTGTTTTCATCAAAAAATACGTTTCCCTTTCGTCGTCTGCCGAGTTTGTTCATCTTCCACACTAAATGATAGCCCTGATAAATCAGTTGCGTCTTTTTCAACTTTTTCATATTCTTCTCGGAAATTATTGATAAAATTTTCTAATGACTTCAGTAGGATAGATCCTTTAAATAGTTCGCACTACTGATTGCAGTGATTTACTAGTAGCATTTATTCTTTGCAAAATAGTATTCCAAATCATTGTCATTAGGGCGGTTTCATATTTGTCCATTTTCTTCAGAAGTGAAGTCGCCTCCACTATCGTAACTTGTTTTTCTTCTTCTGCATTACAAATTTCATTTAAAGCCTCTTTTATATGGGCGAATCCAAGTTTTATAGCTAATAGAAGCGTCTGCTCTTGCTGACCATCTTGTATCAGATTCTTTTCAGTGAGACGGATTGTTTATCTTTACACATTTCTAGTTTACTCGTTAAAATTTCCCAGCGACGAGTTCACGCAGAGAAAAATGTGAATAACTTCTGCACAAACATAAAATATTGAACTGTAGCGCTACAACTTTCTGCAGCGAAATTTCCAATTAAATTTAAAGAATGGTTAGCACACGGAATAAAAACCGCACTTGGACTATGTTCTTTAATGCGTGCTTGCAAACCTGAGTACTTTCCTGACATATCTGAAGCATTATCAAAAGATTGTCCTCGACAGTTTTTAATATCCACTCCTAATTTTGTTAAAGTTTCCAAAACTTCGTGTTCCAAGTATGAAGAGTTGTGTTTATCTATGGGAATGAATCTCACAAATCTTTCCTTTATATTACCAGAGGATGAAACACATCTTATCACAAAAGTAAGTTGGTCGACATGAGAAATATCGTGAGTGGAGGCAACAATTATACTATAATAAGTCGCAGATTTGATTTTTTTCAATTATTTCAGCTCTTACTTGATTGCCAAGAAGGCCTAAAAATTCGTCACAAATATTGTGAGATAAATAGTTCACATTTCCTCGTCCTTGGTTGGCACATTTTTGTAGATGTAATTTCAAGAACTCATCGTATTCGCTTAAGTATTCCAAGCAGGTTAAATAACTTCCTTTCCTATTGGAATCTTTGCCTTCATCGTGACCCCTAAATCCTAATCCTAAGCGACTCAATAATTTTATTGTTGACACAATTCTTTTCAACACTTCTCTCCAGTAACATTCTTCTTTTTCCTTTTCCTGTAATAGTTGAGTATCAATTCTATTGAATTTAGTTGATCTTTTGTACAGAGTACACATGGCTGACATGTGTTCTTTTGAAACTTCGTGGTCCGATAAAATAACAGTAATTGATCTCCAATTTTGCATACCAGTTATTTAGACTGATTTTGAAAAGAGTTTGCAAGGGTAGCAGTAAATACTTTTGCTCGTTTCTGAAAATATCAGCCAAGTTCTCTTTTTCACATTTCCATTTGAATTCTTTCTGCAAAAACGATCATAAGAAAGTCCTCTGTAATAAACTTCATCTGTCTTTATACACTGATTTCAAATTCTCTATATTCCAGATATCTTTTGGTTTGTGTTTGAGAATATGGTCAATAATAGCATCTGAAAAAATTGCTAGCCATAAAGCTATATAATTTATTACTTCGATGTCTGTATTCAAGAGTTTGTCTGGACTATTTCTATCTTCTGCGTCTTCACACTCCCTCTTATCAGTAGCATTTTAAACTTCTTGATGCTCAACTTTATTCTCTGCTTCACTTATAGGCCTTGTGGTTCAGAAGAAGTTAGACAATTTATCTGAAGTAGAGGTTGATGGCAACTCTGTCTCTGAATTTACTGTTAAAACTTATGCAATGCATTTCTTTGGCTCTCAACAGGTTTTTCTTAATTTTTTTTCGCTTTTCTGCCCCACTTTGATGTCTGTTCATTTTTTACTGTGAAGAAAAAAGTTGTTTTAATTTTTTTGTAAAAAAATTGAATGCTGCGAAATTCGGTCCCTGTGGTTTCCCGGGGCCGCTTAGTCCGCTTACCGTTAAACCCGCCACTGTTCACAACTCTCTCGCCGAAGTTCTGCAGGGGAAGGAAGTAAATCTGCCGTCCTAAGACGCGGGTAACGAAATCCGTAGTCCAAAGGTTAATACCTTTTTACACAGCCTAAGGAAGCAGATCCCTGTGTATTCTATAGCCCATAATTTAAATTTCAAAGGTAAATAGTGTAAATGCTTCTGCATAGTATGTAATTCACTTAATTATATTTTGCCTGTATCAAACACGGAGTTGGCAGTCGGGTCACGTGGTTTTGAACGAGTCTGTTAGTTAAATTAAGAGACTAGTAGTAACGTAAACAAAGAGCTTCAACAACTGGCGTCTTTAGGTACTAAGTTTATCGTTTGGTGCCGAAACCGATCGCAGTGGTAAGGAGTGGAGGAGAAAACCATCCACGACGATCGCCATCCATGCTTTTGTGTTTCCAGACCCACTGCAACCCAGCTCGCCTATAGGGCTTAGAGCTTTTGTAGGGAAACGGGGGAAACCTCCGCCACCGAATACGAAAGAAGCCAAAAGGCCACCCAGCCCCAACGGCGGGAGGCATAGCATGCTTCTGTGTTTGGGAAGCCCTGGTGGTAGGTATTTAATTAACGTCGCACTGGAGCAACACAACGGGCTATTGGCGACGGGATCAACCCCCGAAGGGAAAGCACCGAGGACAACACCATGTCATTTTGAACCACGGTCAGATGACGAGGTCAACACCTGAGCTGGCACCCCACTCACCTAACTCTCACACCATGGCAAAGTTAGAACATTTGAGACCACGACAGATTTAACGTGCATTAGCTCCCGTGTACACGACGGTCTTTGGCTCGACAGAATTTCGAACTCTCAACCCTCCGTTTGCTAATCCGTTTATCTTCCAACTGGGCTACCCAGAACCCCTTTAATTTGTAATAACTGTTATTTTAACTCTGTTACAAGAACAACAGAAAATCTTTCATCAAAAATAGAAACAGCTATCGATAAATGTTATTGAGAAAGCAGTAAGATAAATTAAATTGAATTTTAAAAATTTTTGATTGAAATGGAAAAAAGTCATCGATAAAAAACTACAAGGATGAAATTACACTATAAGAAGACTTAATAATAGTTATACAATTAGTGTTATCGCAAATTTGAAACTATTAACACGGTTATTGCAAAATAAGTTTTACCCGATAGTTTCCAATAACATTTGCTAACGGTTATTTCGTAATGGCGGTGTTATTTAAACTGCTGTCCATCTCTCAATTTTTAGTATTTGGAAACGAATATTTTTCAAGAATAACCTTACTTTCAGTGACGTTCTTTTCAATCAAACATCAAAAGACGAGTTCCCTGATTAATAACAAATAATCTCGATCTACAAATAGTTGCTTTCGATGTGTAGATGATCCCTGAAATGGATAACGGATTTAACATTCAATGTCTTAGGCTATAACAATAATAAATTCATGAACTTTCACATTGTGAGGATTCATTGATGGACCCCTCAATTATCCCTCCCAAAGGCAAACTCGCCGACAGGTCGTAAAAGTGCCGGACAATACATTTCCATCTCTCTGGCGCCAGACGGTCGGGACTTGGATCGAAGAGGACAAAAGGGGATTCGTTCCGAAAAGAGCCCAGGTGTTTAGGAGTGCACCTGCCAGGTGATTAAGTCCACCTGCTAGGTAATCAAGCCACCTGCGCTAAGTAGCTGATCCCATTTTACGTCAGAGAGTCTCTACCGAATCAGCAACCTCAAAAATGAGCAAAGTAAAAACGAACCAATTAAAAGTAAGAACCAATCAAGAACGAACGAATCGAGAACCACCAGCGAACAAAGGCTGGGAGGTTTCAAAAGGAAAAGCAGGGAGTCGAATCGTCAGTTCTTGCTTGTGATCTCGATCGATCAGCTTAACTCAGCGACCCTTTGAGCGGTCACTCCTTAGGGAGAAAATATATTTTTTGAAGACGGTTCTCTCAACCTGAGAGGACGCGTTCTTGTAGCCGGCGTAGGGTGCCCATCTCGAGTCTTGTTTGTTTCCCGAGCTAGCGTCTTAGCTCAGTGACCCTTTGAGCGGTCAACCCCATTAAGGAGCTCTTAATAATTTGGAAGACGGTTCTCTCACCCTGAGAGGACGCGTTCTTGTAGCCTGGCGTAGGCTGCCTATCTCGAGTTCCTGCTTATTTCTCGTTCGAGACTTGAACCAGCGACCCCAGCGGAGCCGTGCCTGTCTTGTGCCGATCCGACGACCCCAATCTTCAGGGTCTATGTTACCTCCCCCTCCGACTCCCTTAACACCCTCTGCGGTATCCCACCGCTCCACGTGACCCTGCTGTCATTGTACATTAATTTTAATATTGTCAGAAGACGGCAGCCCGACCCGGTGCTGGGACTATCGCCTGTTGATTATGATTTTAATATTTCTTGCCATGGGGTCCCGATGTCCAGCATTAGGTTGGACATTCGGGGCTCCATACCTAAATCTGATTACCAGGTGTATACCGATGGCTCCGGCATTGATGGGAATGTCGGGGCCTCGGTATGCATTTTGGATAAAAATAAAATAATACAAATCCTTGAATTTAAACTCCAGGCCGACAACTCCGTTTTTCAGGCGGAGTTGTCGGCGATTTATAAAGCAATAGAATGGTCTATCAAATTTAATAAGAAAATAAATATTTATAGCGATAGTCTCAGTGCAATTCAGGCCTTAAAATCCAGTATATATATATATATATATATATATATATATATATATATATATATATATAATAATAAGAGAGTCTAACTACCTAATAAACATAAAAAAATCAATATCCCATCATATTAACACCTTTGGCCTGAGTTGGGTTCGGGCACATGCAGGGCTCGTCGGTAACGAGCTTGCCGACGGGCACGCCAAGCTTGCCTCGGTCCGCGGCGTGGATCTTGGGGTCCCTCTCCCCATCAGCTCACTGAAAAAGAAGATTAGAGATATTAAAATCCAGTATTGGCAAGACTGCCATGACGCAGCGGTGAGTGGCCTTAGGGCCAGAGATTTTGTCCCGAGGGTGGACCCCGACCTCCTAGTTTCGGACCGATATTTGGTGTGGTTTCTGACGGGCCATGGCCCTTTCATGGCCTACCTCCACCGTTTTAAAATCAGGCGTTCCGACTTGTGTAATTGTGGTGCGGTGGGGGACGCCGACCACTATCTCTTCGACTGTCCGGCAACGCGGGACTATCACATTACTAGGCCGAGCCAGGAATTAAAGCCAAATTGGTTCCGAAGTATTATGTTAAATAAGGGCTCGGCATTTAAAATTAAGTCCTGCGTGCTGGCGGCCGCGGCGATGGTGGCCGGCCCCCCGGACACCTGAACCTTTGGAATTGAGCCCGATGGCTGTGTGTTCTGTGTTTTTTATTACGTAAGAATGGTGGCACTAGGTGCCCATTCATTTTATGTTTCACGTTGGCGTGGTGTGGAAGTTTGGAGAGTGGGGTGCCAGCTCAGGTGTTGCCTCGTCATCTGACCGTGGTTCAAAATTACGTGGTGTTGTCCTCGGATCTTTCCCTTTGGGATTGATCCCGGACCGTCACCAATAGCCCATTGTGTTGCTCCAGTGTGACGTTAATTGAAATTCCCCCTCCCTCATTTTGTGTCTTTTATTGAATTTTGGATCTGTTTTGTCTTTCTTGTTTTTACAGTTTTAACATTTTTCATTGTATATTTAGGGCCGCGGTGGCCCGGTTGGAAGAGTAACGAACTAGCAACCGAAGGGTTGCGAGTTCGAATCCAGCCAAACACCGTCGTGTACAAAGGGGGCTGGTGCACGTTAAATCTGTCGTGGCCTCAAATGTCCTCACGTTGGCGTGGTGTGGAAGTTTGGAGAGTGGGGTGCCAGCTCAGGTGTTGCCTCGTCATCTGACCGTGGTTCAAAATTACGTGGTGTTGTCCTCGGATCTTTCCCTTTGGGATTGATCCCGGACCGTCACCAATAGCCCATTGTGTTGCTCCAGTGTGACGTTAATTGAAATACCCAAATATACCCATTGTATATTTATCATATCTCATTAATGTTTTACTCTTTGTAATTTTATTGTATTTGTGGTGTTGGTCTTGTATTCTGTTGACTTGATTTCTCTTGTGTTCTGTATCTGTTGTGTTTATTTTCTGTTTGTCTTGGTCTTTTGTTATATTGTATATGTTTTACTACTTTTATATTATTTCCGGCGCCTTTTATAAGCCATTCTTTAAAATTATAATGGGGAATCGAGCAGGCGTCTCTTATAAGCCTATTGCACGCTCGGTTCCCCAGTAAATTTAGGTGCCGTAGTAGAACCTTCTCCTTATGGCTTTGAAAACTGTCCTCTCTTAGTATTATAACCTGCCCCCTCTGCAGGTCAGAGTGGGGTTTTTAGTTCTGCCGATTCTGGCCGAGGATTTTCATTGGTAGATGTTGGATTGGCACCCACTACCCTGTTTTCTCCTATTATTTAAGGATTTTTGCCATAGGAATATGTTCCAATATAACTGTATATCTTGACGAGGTTTTGTAGTAACGAATCAGTTACGCTTTTTGTGTCTATGTTTTGTTGTAACGTATTTGTTACGCTTTTGTTACGCTTTGTATGTCTTTGTAATGCTTATTTAAAATAAATGCTGGTCTGGGTCCGGTGGACCCCTTTCGTGTTCCGGTGGAGGTCATCACCTCCGGGCCATACATTACGCTCTACACTTAACGGTGAGTGGGCCCGGAGAGTGTCTTTGATCCGACGACCCCAGCGGAGCCGTGCCTGTCTTGTGCCGATCCGACGACCCCAGCGGAGCCGTGCTGTCTTGTACTGACCCGACGACCCCAGTGGAGCCGATCCCTGATTGTGCCGAACCGACGACCTGCGGAGAGTTCGGTACCGACTTCTCGTCCGGCAGTGAACCTGCCTTGTCCCGTCGTCCAGTGAGGATCCAGTGCTGATCTTGTGAAATCGTCACCCGACGAGTAGAGTTTCATCTAGAGACTGTTGAGATACCTTTCTCCAACTCAGAGACTTTCGTACGTCCTGAGATTTCGACACCCTGTCGCATCCAGTTAGCAGAGGCATAGAAATTCGTGAAAGTGTCGTGTAAATAGATTCTAATATAGTCAAGAAATTGTTTTAAATAAAATTATCGTTTGTTATTTAAGCCAGACTGTTTTCTGTAGATTTGAATCTACCACGCTACCCAGAGAATCACTACAGTCTACTTAAATTATTGGTGGCAGCGGTGGGATTGTTAGCCATTAAATAAAAAATTGGCAACCACACCTTTTGCGTAGTAAGCCCACCCAGGATTTATTACGTGAGGACATCCAGTCCAGAGGCAAACTCAAGAAGAGTTGTGAAGTGAGAAAAAGCAGAACCATCCAGAACTGCTACAACGTGAAGGACATCCTGTTCAGTGTTGAAAAAAAGTGCTAGTGTGCCAGTGAAAGAAAAAAAAACGAACGCCCGTCTGACATCCCAACAGAGGCAGAGCAGAGACCTGTCGAAAAAGCAGAGCCAGTCGTCAGACAAGGTAAGCTTGGCATTTCTTTAGAGGCAATTTAATAGATTATTGTTTTAAATTGTTGAGAAAAAAAACTGTTGTGAAGAGTGTTTAAATTTTTAAATTGATTTAATTGTGGAATCCATTCTAAAGAAATACTGATTACTAGTGTATGCAAATTCGCGGAAACGTTAGGATTTAATAATTGCAGTAAATTTGTAGTGAAGATTTGGAAATTGTCAGTTTAGCAATTGCTCGAAAATTCCAGGGCTGTGGATGATCTTGTACCTTTAGCACATAGTTAAATTAACTTAGATTGTGAAGTATCTACGCAATTGTGAACTACCTAGTCAAGTTGAATGAAATTTAGTGAACTTGTAGTAGAGATTATTATTGTGTATTATTTTAAGTAAAAATATTTTAATATTGCATGAGTCTGGAAAATAGTTAAGGCTTAGGAAATTGACTGCATTGTGTATTATTATTTTATGTGTGTATTGTTATTTGAAAATTGAAGTTCAGAATATTTGGTGATTGAATTTTGTAATTGTGTCACTGGGAAAATTTAGTGTAGAACCATGGCGTTTTTAACTAAGCAGAAAAAGGTAGACTTGCAGAAATTAGCATACGAGTTTAATGTTGAGTTTGGTTCCGACGATCGAATCATCGATCTAGCAAGGAAAATACAGGGATGCAATGATTTTAGCGAGGAAAGCGCTAAAGATATGATAGTCTCTCTTCTATGATATAGTTAATATCATAGAAGAGAGGTTGGCGTGGTGTGGAAGTTTGGAGAGTGGGGTGCCAGCTCAGGTGTTGCCTCGTCATCTGACCGTGGTTCAAAATTACGTGGTGTTGTCCTCGGATCTTTCCCTTTGGGATTGATCCCGGACCGTCACCAATAGCCCATTGTGTTGCTCCAGTGTGACGTTAATTGAAATAAAATAAAAATAAATAAAATAAATAACATAGAAGAGAGGAAATTGGCCGAGGCTAGAGAAGAGAGGGAATTGGCTAAGGAAGAGGAAAAATTAGCTAAGGAAGAGGAAAAATTAGCTGCGGAAAGGGCTTTCGAACTAGAGAAGCTAAGATTACAACAATCGGGAGAAGTACATAGTTTAAGTTCGTCTAGCCATGATAGCGGGAAACCGTCTAAAAACATTAAATCAGTCATGCAAAAGTTTGATGCTGACAAAATAGATATGGCCTTGTTCTTAACGCTTTTTGAACGCCAGAGTAGAAAATTAAAAATCGAGTATGACGAATTGGTCTCACAGCTGCTTAGTCTGTTGCCGATTGAAATCGCGGAGATTATTATTCGTGAACCCGAGGAATTGAGTGATGATTATGATCATGTAAAGTCCGTACTTCTCGCTAGATTCAAGCTTAGCGCAGAATCCTTTAGATGCAAATTTCAAACGCATCAGAGACAAAATGGCTCTTTATGGAAGGACATGATCTTCGAACTAAGAAGCTATCTAGAAGGGTGGCTTAGCGGAATCCAAGTTGAGGATTTTGATTCTCTTAAGAATCTGATGATCGCTGATCAAATGAAAAGAAGGGTACCGGCCGACATAAAGGACCACTTTATTGATCAATGGGGCGAGTTGACCGAACCGAGCGCATTGGCTGAGAAGCTAGACGCGTACGAGTCAACCCGTCGAGTCAAGAAACAGGTGTTCTCCAAACTACCGGAGAAAAGGGCTCTCGACCGCCCAAAACCTATTGGAAAGCCGAATCAGGGAAAGAAATTCGGGGGGAAGAAAAATCACGGAAAGGACTGGAGATCGGGAAGTAAGGGAACCAACACAGAATGGCGGACAAGGGAATTTGAGAAACGTAGTGGCCCCGTTTGTTTTAATTGTAACTTACCTGGTCATATACGCCCTCAATGCCCCGAGTTAAAGAAATTAGCGGAACCCTTAAATAATCTTGCTACGAGCGCAAATTTTGCTCCCTCATTTGAGCCTTATTTAAGCAAGGCCAAAATAAATGATGTTGACATGGTATTGTTGCGTGATTCAGGAACAACCATTGACCTGGGACCCCTAGACTTGGTGAAACCTGAGGATTTTACAGGCGAGCACATTTGGGTTAAGCAACCTCTGGACAACCACTTCAAGTGCCTACCTTTGGCAAGAATTAAAATCGAAAGTCCAGAACTCGGCGTAATTAGGACTAAGGCAGCAATAGTAGGTAAATCCGTCGAAATGCGACATTACCTCTTAGGAAATTCCACCCAGGAATTAATTGAATCGCAAAGAGTAAAACCAGAACTGGTAAACGCGATTATGACTAGGAGTCAAACCAAACGTCTGAGCCCTGAACAGACTGTAGTTGAGGAAAACCAGACAGAAATAGATCCACTTGAGGTAACGGAACCTGAAAATGAACTAGAGGACGAAAATTTGGGGATAGAGTTACCACCCTTACAGGAAAATTCGGAAATCGAATTAGTAGGCATTCACGCTGAAACTTTTGCCAAGGAACAGCAGAATTGTCCCGAACTCAAATCTATTTGGGATAAGGTCAGGCAAAATAAAACGAGTGAGTTCGTGATTGAAAAAGAGCTACTCTTTAGGCAGTCTAAGGATCATCGAGGCGAAGAGCGGAGGCAGCTATTATAATACCCGCTATATATAAAAATAAAATTTTAAGCCTTTGTCATGATGGGTTCGGATCCCACATGGGCAATACGAAAACTAAAGATAAGCTGTTGCGCTATTATTTCTGGCCCCAGTGTATTAAGGAGATCGAGGAATATGTGAAATCGTGCGATGCTTGTCAGAAAGTCGGGAAATCCTCGGAACAAAAGAGAGCGCCCCTTAAGTTAGTGCCCGTGATCACCGAAGTGTTCGCGAAGATGAATATAGACATTGTGGGTCCCTTGCCAATATCACCGAAAGGGAACAAATATCTCCTGACGGCTATTTGCCTTGCTTCCAAATACCCGGAAGCTATTCCTTTATCAGCAGTGAACTCAGAAACCGTCACTGATGCCTTGCTTGCTATCTTTGGTAGAATAGGTTTCCCCAAAGAACTACAACTGGACAATGCTACGTATTTCACTAGCAACCTCACAACTACCTTCTTTGAGAGGTTTGGGATTAAGGTGGTGCGTAGTTCGATCTATCATCCACAAACGAACCCGGTGGAACGGTTCCACCGGACCCTAAAGAGACTTTTGAAAGCGATGTGCCTGGAGCTAAAAGAAAATTGGGAGGACGTACTTCCATCGGCTCTCTTGGCTTTGCGGAACGTAACCCATGCGTCAACCGGTTTTAGCCCCGCAGAGCTAATTTACGGGAAGAATTTGAGAATGCCCGAATCCATTTTATTTGACAAATGGTGCCAAAGTCCCCCATGTGAAGACATTGTCACGGAGTACGTATTCCAGTTGATAAATCGATTGCGACGGTGTCAACAGGTAGCCACCGCAACCGAAACGGACGCAAAAGTTAAAAGGAAGTCGTACTACGACAAAGGATCGGTGAAGCGCGAGTTTAAAGTAGGCGATCGCGTCTTAGTATTGTCATCTTGCCAACAAACAAAATTCGCCGTAAAATGGGTTGGTCCGGGAACTATAGAGAAACAGCTTTCGGAGACCAATTACGTTGTTAAGATGCCAGGGAAGGTAGAGAAGGTACGAGTGTACCACATTAACTTATTAAAGCCATACCACCAGCGGATGGAAAGCGTAAATGTTTTGATGAGCGAAGTATTCTCTCACGACACCGTAGAATCTGATTTGGATATTCAGTATCCTATCGCAGATCCGAATATTTTTGATTTTGGAGAGGTAGTGAAAAACAGTAAATTGGAAGAGCGATGCACGCAGGATCAAATCAATGAACTTGGGAAATTGTTAAAATCCCATAGGCAATTATTTTCAAATGATCCCGGTAGGACGAATCTTATCGAACATGATATCGATTTAATTAGTGAGAAACCCATTAGATCGAAACCCTACCGCACCTCTCCTAGATAAACGGAAATCCTCAAGTCAGAAATTAAGAGGATGTTGGATTTAAAAATCATTGAGATCGGGGAGTCCGATTACACTTCCCCCATGATTTTAGTAGAGAGTCCAGGACGTGACCCTCGCCCTTGTGTCGATTATCGTCGATTAAATTCCATCATTAGGACGGAATATTATCCACTGCCTAATATGGACGAGCGAATCGAACAAGTGGCAGCCGCAAAATATATAACGGTCATAGATCTGACCAAGGGATATTGGCAGATACCCTTGAGTCTTAAGGCACAAAGATTGGCCGCTTTCGTGACTCCATTCGGGTCATATAGACCACTAGTTCTTCCGTTCGGACTAGTAAACGCGCCATATTGCTTCTCAAAATTCATGGCTCAACTCTTACAAGGTTTAGATGAATTTTGTGTACCCTACTTAGACGATGTAGCTATATTTTCGCAAACTTGGGAGGAACACATCAAACACCTCGATGTGGTTCTTAAGAAAATCACGTATGCGAAATTAACAATTAAACCTGCCAAATGCAAGTTCGCACAGAGCAGTGTCAAATATTTGGGACATATGGTAGGGAGTGGATGTAGAACTCCGACTGAGGCGAAAATCCAAGCGGTAGTTGATTTCCCCACACCCAGGAATAAAACACAGATCAGACAATTTTTAGGTTTGAGTGGATATTACGCCCGGTATATCCAAAATTATGCCATAATAGCCGAGCCATTAACGAGGGCATTAAAAGGAAAGAATAGAAGGGAGGAGGTAGAGTGGTCCACGGAATGCGACTCAGCTTTCCGAGAGCTGAAAACGAAACTCACTGAGAAGCCAGTGTTGTACGCCCCAGACTTCTCAAAGGAATTTATCCTCCAAACTGACGCTTCCAACCAAGGAATCGGGGTAATCATGGCACAAAAAGGGCCAGATAAAGTTGATCACCCGATATTATATTTAAGCCGGAAGTTTACCGACACAGAAAAGAAATTCTGCACTACCGAAAAAGAATGCGCAGGCATTATTTACGCAATTAAAAAGCTGCGGCATTACTTGGACGGACAACGCTTCACTATTGAAACGGACCACAATCCGTTAGTATTTTTAAAGAATAACTCCGGGAATAACCCGAGATTGATGAGGTGGGCGTTGGCTTTACAGCCCTTCAATTACCAGATCATCCATAGGGCTGGGAAGGACAACCAACATGCAGATTGTCTGAGCAGAATGCTGTCGGAAAATTAAATCGTACCAAAAGTACCGATTTAAATTGTACATAAACCCCAGTATTTGATTGAACTTATGTGATAAAATATAATTGTATCACAAGAGTAGGATGTAAGAGTATTGTAAATAGTAGATGTAACTTGAAATTTAAGTGTTGAAATCATGTTAAAATTTTGTATATAAATTCTTAAAATTGTTGCCTCTAATGATGTGTCGAGTTGCCATGTCTAACCCTTGCCTTATAGATTTTGCCATACCACAAAATCTTTCTTAGGGGGGAGGGGTTGTGAGGATTCATTGATGGACCCCTCAATTATCCCTCCCAAAGGCAAACTCGCCGACAGGTCGTAAAAGTGCCGTACAATACATTTCCATCTCTCTGGCGCCAGACGGTCGGAACTTGGATCGAAGAGGACAAAAGGGGATTCGTTCCGAAAAGAGCCCAGGTGTTTAGGAGTGCACCTGCCAGGTGATTAAGTCCACCTGCTAGGTAATCAAGCCACCTGCGCTAAGTAGCTGATCCCATTTTACGTCAGAGAGTCTCTACCGAATCAGCAACCTCAAAAATGAGCAAAGTAAAAACGAACCAATTAAAAGTAAGAACCAATCAAGAACGAACGAATCGAGAACCACCAGCGAACAAAGGCTGGGAGGTTTCAAAAGGAAAAGCAGGAAGTCGAATCGTCAGTTCTTGCTTGTGATCTCGATCGATCAGCTTAACTCAGCGACCCTTTGAGCGGTCACTCCTTAGGGAGAAAATATATTTTTTGAAGACGGTTCTCTCAACCTGAGAGGACGCGTTCTTGTAGCCGGCGTAGGGTGCCCATCTCGAGTCTTGTTTGTTTCCCGAGCTAGCGTCTTAGCTCAGTGACCCTTTGAGCGGTCAACCCCATTAAGGAGCTCTTAATAATTTGGAAGACGGTTCTCTCACCCTGAGAGGACGCGTTCTTGTAGCCTGGCGTAGGCTGCCTATCTCGAGTTCCTGCTTATTTCTCGTTCGAGACTTGAACCAGCGACCCCAGCGGAGCCGTGCCTGTCTTGTGCCGATCCGACGACCCCAGCGGAGCCGTGCCTGTCTTGTGCCGATCCGACGACCCCAGCGGAGCCGTGCTGTCTTGTACTGACCCGACGACCCCAGTGGAGCCGATCCCTGATTGTGCCGAACCGACGACCTGCGGAGAGTTCGGTACCGACTTCTCGTCCATCAGTGAACCTGCCTTGTCCCGTCGTCCAGTGAGGATCCAGTGCTGATCTTGTGAAATCGTCACCCGACGAGTAGAGTTTCATCTAGAGACTGTTGAGATACCTTTCTCCAACTCAGAGACTTTCGTACGTCCTGAGATTTCGACACCCTGTCGCATCCAGTTAGCAGAGGCATAGAAATTCGTGAAAGTGTCGTGTAAATAGATTATAATATAGTCAAGAAATTGTTTTAAATAAAATTATCGTTTGTTATTTAAGCCAGACTGTTCTCTGTAGATTTGAATCTACCACGCTATCCAGAGAATCACTACAACATTTAGATTAATTTGACGATGTCGAATTTGTGTAAGATATCAAAACTGGTGTCATGTGAATTTCTGTAGGTTATGCAAACTTGGATATGTAAACCACCTCTAATTCAATTTGTATGCATATGATTTTGTACAGGATGTTATTCCCTGTTGAATGGAGCCTTTGAATTTGCTCTACTTTGAATATTGCCCAAAATAAGAGGGGGTGGTTCGTTTTTTCCCTCCAGTTTCACACGTCTGGAAAACAAATAAATTGTTTGAAAAAAATAGAAGCAAAAAGGAATTTTGTAAATGAACACTTATTTTTTTAAACTGCCCTAACTAATAAAACATGGCAGGGGTACGATCCTTCCTCCTCAGCTGAGTATTTGTATATCATGTTGAGTTTAGTAAAAGTAAAGTATTGTAACGGCAGCTTGGGAAAATGGACAATCTTGCCGGCTCAAGTGTCAAGAGGAAAAGACCACACACCGAAGCGACCACCCGAAACATCTTTTTAACGATTTTTTAACGACAGCCAACCAGCAGGGGTCGGAAATCGTTGTGGTTTCGAAACAAAGGGCAGGCGTCTTTCTGTTGATCTCTATGACATTTCGAGACAAAGAGGACGGAGATAAATTACGATGACCATTGCCGACAGGGTTTTATGGTCCCCTTTCAAGTCCGCCGAAGTCTGTCGTAAAAGTCGAGGGGAGAGGCCAACGTGAGAGAGCCATTCGGGAACGTCTGAAGATGGTGAGAATCTTCAACAGCCAACCAGCACTGACTAAAAGGCGGACCCGAAACGAAAAGGAGGAGTCGATAATCACCCAATATATATAGAGTTTTTTGAGATCTAGACAGGGAGAGGATCAGAAAGAAAGAGGAGAAGACAGAGAGAGAGCTTGGAGAGAACAGCAGAGAGACCGTTTTGGAGAGAGACATGAACACCCGTTCACTGTCGGCGCATTAATCCCGCCTTGGGATTCTATACTCGCCAGAATATTTTATTGAGAAGGGCTCGCCGTAGCCGTGAAGGAGACCCCTCCGAGAAACCCGTGTCGCTACTCACCCGAGTAGTGGAGACTTCACCGAGATCTAAAGTTCACCAGAACTGATAAAGCTGATTTATCCCACCTTGGGATTCTATACTCACCTGAGTATTTTATTGAGAAAGGCTCGTCCGTAGCCGTGAAGGAGAAGCCTCCTAGAGATCCGTGCAACTGTTCATCCTAGTAGTGGAGATTGATCTGATCCTATCTGGAAAGACTGAGATATCCTGCCTTGGGACTCTATACTCATCTGAGTATTTTTGTTGAGAATAGCCTCACCCGTAGCCGTGCATTAGACTCCCCCGAGCGAAATTGTGAGGCTCGCCAGCAGCCCTAAGCGCCTCGATAGAACTTACCAACGAACTAACCTTAAATGAACTCTTCATTCCTTTTACCGACTAACTGTACAAAGTTGTAAATAAACTACCTTAGTCCAGAAACGGATACTTTCAATGGTAACTAGTCTAGCTACCTGTGAACCAAGACGTTACAGTATCCTTGAAATCTACAAAATGGTTGAAAGCAAGAGCATTGTTTCTCATGTCAAGGTGCGATCTTTCCTCTCTTCGAGGTCATCTGCTTATCAAAGAATGATTGGGTAAGAACTGTGATTAAATCATTTTATCAGATAAAATTTTCAATTCACTATATTTTAAAAGAGCAAAGCAGTTCTTTTGGGGGGTTTCTATACAAAAAATGGATTTCCTTTTATTCTGTTTAGAAATTCAATCTGATTGATCGCTTTTTATTTAAAGAAAGACAGTTTTTTATTTGTGCATTAGTAATTTCTGTCGATCGAATCATTTGTATCCCTCTCCCATTGAAAAAAGCCAACAGTATCTGATTACGTATTTATGAAAATAATTGAATTGAAACTCTTTGACTGCATCGTTTTCTATAACAAAAAATACCCCATAAATAAGACCTCGGAATATAGTTTGAGCCATCGTAAAAACATCCAAAATAAATAAAAATCATCCAAACCAAAAAACATGACATACCCGACCTATCTTGCAATTTTCCGTCACAAATAATTGCCATGATGGCCAACATAGGTTAAAGAAAGCATCTGGTATCACGAATACATTGAGTGTGCACGTGCAACCACATGTGCCCATGGGTGGAGGCCCGGATAAAGCTGCAAAGTAGGCCCATATCAATTTAGAAGTTTTTATATTTGTGGCATTCATAACAAGTATAAATGTAAAAATAGTTTGAAAATACGTATCATTAATATGCTTTTTAATATATTACTATATCAAGCACCCTGCATATCTAAGAATAGAGACAGCTACACTCAAAGCTTTTAAGGCATTGCTAATAGTTTTACGTTTACAAGAAAACCAAAAAAATTGATTTTACACTTAAAATAAGAGCTTTGCAAAAACGAACTACAGTCAAACCTCGTTAAGACGAATTTCACGGGACCGTAAAAAAAATCGCATTATCCTTAGTTCGCGATATCCGAATTCAAAGAAAGCATTACTTCAAAAATAAAATGAAGTATTCACGCATTGACATTACTTACTGTACAATTTTTCGTTCACAGATAAATGGTATTCTTCATCACTAAGATTATACAGATTATTCTTAATTACACAGATAATTATTGTTACACGGATATTTCCTGAATACGCAATTTTTGTCTTGAAGTAGTTCTGGGATCGATTTTTGTGTTTTGTTTTTCGTGACATTCTTTAAGAAAATCTTTGATGAACACAGAGCTGTTTAATTGAGCAGAAGAATTTTCACTGCCTAACAAAAAGCGTTGAACAATTTCTAAACCAGCAGTAGCTTATTTTGAAGAAGGCACGCTTATTCCTTCTTAGGAATCTTCATTTAATATTTCTTCTTCACTCTACCACAAATAATTCTATAATTTCAGACTGACTTCATGTTTCCGGTAATTCCATTGAGAAGAATCTGTTTGCCCTTTTCGAAATTTTGTACGTCTTAATCGGCGATGAGTGCAAGCCGAATTTTTATTAAACGAATGATGAACGTTATTTGAATATGCATTTTGATGGGGATTGGAATTTAGTTCGTATTATCAGCAATTCTTATTACGCGAGTTCGTTTTAATGTGTGTGTGAGGTTTGATTGTATTTTAACACGTGCTTCAGAAATAAAACCGAACTGTTAAATTAAATATCAACGCATTACTAATATTACGAATAAAATGTGTCAAGGTTTACGTGATTTGTATCTTGTTCTCTAAGACAGTTTCTCAAATATAGATAAGAAATAACAATCCAGTGCTTGATTGCGTTCAGTCGAGCAACATTTGGATTTTATCGTTGTTGAGCAGAAAATCCAATATCTCGCGAATTGAGAGTCACAAATGTAGGTTAGATTTTCATTACCGTGGTTGCTTAAAATTGGATGCTCCATCAACTGAAGAGAGCACTAACAGAGAAGTGGACAGTATTGCCACAAGAGCTCATCGACCAACTCGTATTAAATATGGTTAGACGCTGTAAGCCAACCATTGCAATTTAAGGACGTCATATTCTCTACTGCAGTGCTTCCCAACCTTTTTCACGTCAAGGCATACCTCACAAGCATAAATAATTTCACGGCGAACCTCACATGCATTAATAATTTCACAACACACTATGAAGGAACATTTTTCTATTAACAGGATTAATTTCTCCTATTTCATACTAGGGATTCAATTAATAACATCTTCCTTTCAAATATTTTTGTATAATACATAAACATTCCAGCTAGCATTCGTTTCAGATAAGTCTTCTTATGCAGTCATAAGATCAAAATAAACGAAACAAATGGAATTAAAATACCTAATCCATACATCCTCAGTAATCGATATTTGGCATAGTTTCTATATCGCATCTATGAAGTAAATTGTCAGATTTGACTGAGTGAAACTGATTAAATTTTAGAGAACTCTTTTTTTTTATAAAATTACGATGTAAAAATACAAAAGTAAAATTAATTATACACAAAAGAATTACTGACTGTGTATAAATATGCTAATAATAATAATTTAGTGACAAAATAAATATTTTAAGTATTAATATAATTATCTACAATATTCTTTTGCCACAGTTAATACATATATTACCTTCTTATTTCATTGACATACTTGGGCTTTGTTTCTGTGAACACAACTTTTTTATATCAGGTCGAAAGAGCTACGCGCTAGTTGGTAAGAAAAGAGGTTTTCATCACAGTGGCGCGTGACGTCATGCCGGAAGTGACGTCATACACGGAGTTGAGTTGTTTACCACCTGATGCCGAAAGCGATGTTGTACCCGGAGTTGAGTTGTTTACATCCTCATGTCTGAAGTTGAGTTGTTTTTCTACTGCTGCTGCGTGAAGTTGAGTTGTTTACATGCTGCTTGTTTACGGTTTGGACTTGTGTTTTCACCGTGTTGGAAGCGCGGGTTGAGCTGTTTTTCTCCTTTTTGTCTTTATTTTGGACTTGTGTGTTTTTGTGAGATTTGACTTGAGCTGTTATTCTCCTGTTTATTTAATTTTGCATTTGTAATCTGGCCACACGGATGATTGTGATGTGAGTTTAGTTTAACAGGAATGGCAACAACTCTTAAGTTTTAGATTCTAACTAGTTGCTTAGAGATAACAGATTCATTCAATTCATACTTATTGTTAAATGTGAGGGGAGTTTTGAGTCATTGGAGTTTGTTTTAGACGCTATGGATTTTAATCGAGATGGATTGTGTTTTGCGTATTCCAGAATTTTTAGCGATAAAAAAGCTTTGGAAGTATTTCAGAGCTCTGAAAAAAGATATTATTTACTTGGAAGGCGAGCAGACGATTTTAAAGATACAAGGAAGACGATATCCCGCTCCTCACAAACTGGTGGCTTTTGGTGATCCTGGAATAACTTATTCCTTTAGCGGCGTTTCTTTTCCTGCGAAACCGTGGACACCCCTTTTACTGGAAGTGAAAACTCAAGTAGAGAATGCTACGGGAGAAAATTTCAACTTCTTATTGATGAATCGCTATAAAAAGGGTCGGGATAGTATTTCCCCCATAGAGATGATGAAATGGAGTTAGTACCCTCAGCATCGATAGCATCAGTATCACTGAGTCAAGCACGAAAATTTATATTTTCACGAAAAGTTTATAAATCTAAAAAATAGATCTAGAAAATGGAAGTTTAATACTCATGAAGAATCCGACAAACAAATATTGGTTTCATTCTCTTCCTAAATGTAACGTTTTACTACCAAGGATTAACTTAACCTTCAGAATTATGAAAATTTAATAATTATTTAAAGCAAGTTGCTTCCATCAGCAATCAAGGTAGTGTGAATCACTAAGAGGATATAGTGTTATCAAGTTTGGAAGCGGAGTGAGAGTTTAATGAACCTGATGTGTCACTGATAAATAGTCGTGAGAAGAACACGTGGGAAAGGCAAATGGGTGTTTCATTGTAAGACATTTTAAGAAGCGGGATGTACTTAATTGACATGATGCATCACAGCTAAACAGTAGTGATTAGAACGTGTGGGAAAGGGATTTCATTGTAAGAAGTTTCAAGATCCGTATTGCATTGAGTTTATGATACATCACCGCTGATATCTGGGATAATTTTCAGAAATCCTGTTCGAACTCACATGTGTCGCACATGAAAATTTACAATGCAGTGATTGTATTATCCCATTACGCATACGAAGATATAAATAGCAAGTTCTCTACACCATTCAGATCATAGTTTTCCGATGCGTTGAAAGCTTCACTTCTACATTTCACCCTGGCCAGCTGATTGCTTGTGGAAATTTCAAGTATCGATTTTTTTTGCTTTAAAATGGAAAATTTAAATAGTAGCGATGTACAGTTTCTAGACAATTTGCCTCGATATGTAGACGTCCATGAGTTGTGTACTATGTAAACGTCTGGTTTTCCGAACATTTTGGAGGAAGTTCTAGCTCAGGATAACTCTGAGTTGGTCGATGAGCTCTTGTGGCAACACTGTCCACTTCTCTGTTAGTGCTCTCTTCAGTTGATGGAGCATCCAATTTTAAGCAACCACGGTAATGAAAATCTAACCTACATTTGTGACTCTCAATTCGCGAGATATTGGATTTTCTGCTCAACAACGATAAAATCCAAATGTTGCTCGACTGAACGCAATCAAGCACTGGATTGTTATTTCTTATCTATATTTGAGAAACTGTCTTAGAGAACAAGATACAAATCATGTAAACCTTGACACATTTTATTCTTAATATTAGTAATGCGTTGATATTTAATTTAACAATTCGGTTTTATTTCTGAAGCACGTGTTAAAATACAATCAAACCTCACACACACATTAAAACGAACTCGCTTAATAAGTATTGCTGTTGTAAACAACTCAACTCCGTGTATGACGTCACTTCCAGTAACAGGAGGTAAACAACTCAACTCCAGGTATGGTATCACTTCCGGTATGACATCACGGCCCACCCTTTATGACGTCCCTTCCTGTATGACGTTACGCGCCACTGTGCTGAAACCCGCTTTTCTTACCAACTCACTCTATTCATGATCAAGAATTTTCAATGATGATCTCTTTAAATTCTTGATAGTGAGTATAGTAGAGAAACTTTTGTTCGCACATGTATGTTGTAGCAAATGGTAAAATAATGTTTATAGCTTTTCCGCAGATGGATGGAAACTTCTTTTTTGCAGTTACCTAGAATTGAGATAATGGAACATCCTTTAACTCAACTTCAAGGGTTCGATCACCTTTTAAGTCTAATAACTCCTCCTTTTCTTTCACTGATAAATCGGATGCCATGTGATCTCATAAAAATGCAAATGGATTTCGAACCCAATCAAATTTCTTTGTCTCCGTTAATTCAAAGTAGTGATGAAGCTTTCTCTCAAGCATGCATAGGTGTTGATCTACGAGTTCTAGTAGTTCTTTTTAGGACTACAACACCGACTAAACTTTCCAAGGGAACCGTTTTATACCACATCTTCCCAAAGTTGAATTTTTTTTTTGAATCCATTAATTTTGTCAGTGCAAGTTAATATATTCTCAAGCGGTCCTTGAATTTTTCGATTAAGTTGATTTAGGTATTCAAATATATGAGCTAAGTAGGCCATTTTATGAAAGCAGTAATTGTCTGCCAACTTAGCTTAATACTGAGAGCTACCCTCAAAAAATACTTTTAATTCCTCTTTCAACTAACTCATTAACTCTGGACCGAACTCATTAACTCTGGACAGAACTCATCCTCTCGACAGCCAACGAACTTCAGTATGGAACAAAAAAGATTGTTGCTCTGATCCCATTTCATCACATAAAAATGAAAAAGGAAGCAATTGAAGGGGTCTATTTTTAATCACCTTCACCATTTTTATAATGTCATTAAGTGTGGACTTTAATTCTGGAGGTAAACTATTTGACATGAGAGCTTCTCTATGAATAAAGAAGTTTTAACATGTGGTTAAAGTTCTCATGGAATCCGTCGCCATTGTTACCGGCGTGGGGGAAATTGCCATACTTACTTACTGGGATCCACGGGAACGGAGATACTTACTTTCCGAAAGGATTCCTGAAAGAAAGTCAACTCGCAGAATAAAGAGGCCTGGTTAGGCTAAATAATCTTTTATTCTGGGCTATACACATGTTAAATATAAGGCCAAGGGGTATTCCGCAGACTACACCGGCCGATGTTACAGAAGGGAAAAAAAATGGTTAAGACAACCGCCTCACACGAGATACGAAGATCACCGCAACTACTTTTTAAAAACGACGCTCCGCTCCAAGTCGTCACTGGACAAAGAGCGCAGTGCCATCTGTCGGTGGCATAAAGTACCATCTACTACAGACTCCCCCTCTGCTTTCGACGCCGTCCCGACGAGGAAGCAGGGAGAGTTTTGCGCGGTTCTTCTCAAGGGTCGAGTGTCTGCCGAACTAGGAGAGAGTTCCCACAGGGTCGAAGTGCATGATAAACTCCCACAGGAGTTTCTGGTTAGGAGGGTTTCTGGAGCAGGGTCTCGTACGATGCTGCAGACCGTTGAGTTAAGACCACATCACGCCTAGGCATGAATTTAGAAGTTCGCTGCTTCTGTGCATTGCTTACAGGATGTGAAGTAACCCACACCTGGTCAATACTGTGGACCTTCTCGTCGATTCTTATCAGCATAGGTTTTTCGCTGATCTTGCCTTTGCTCCACCAAAAGTCTGATTTCCTGAGAAAATTTAGCAAACTTTTCTAGGTAGGGGGTTATCTCGGGGACAAAGTTGTCATTGGAGACCACAGCTCGAATATCCTGATGCACATCATCTACTGTTTTCAGCTCTCTTCCGAATTGGAGGAATGCTGCTGTTTGGCCAGTTGTAGAGCACTTGGCTGTGTTCATAGCAAATCTGATAATAGGCAATTTATCAGCCCATGCACTATGGTTTTTTCCAGCAAGTATGGCCAGCCTAGGTTTTAAGTCACGATTCTTCCTCTCTACTGGATTAGCTTGAGGATAGTAGACAGGAATTAGTTCCTGTTTGATTTTTAGGATAAAGCACACTTGTTGCATAATTGCACTGATAAATTGTGTGCCATTATCACTAATCCTCCGGGGTAGGCCATAACGCATAAAGACCTCTTATATTAAAGCAAGGGCACACTCCTTTTCTGTTGCCCTAGTTAGAGCAAAGAGTTCGTGCTACAATCTTCCACGATAAAGATCCATCTTTTCCCGTCCTCTGTTGCAGGTAAAGGTCCAAACAAGTCCATTGCTAGGGTTTCGAAACGTTGGGTGTTCTTAAAAGACCAGCAGGTTTCTGATTTGTTGCTTTGTAACGAGCACAGTCTGTACAGTTTTTGACATATTCAGAAATGTACTTGCGCATACCAATTCAATAGAATCTTTGGGCTATCTTGTGGTAAGTACCTTCAACTCCATAATGACCCGCTGTTGGGGCATCATGGTATTCGCTTAGAATTCTTTCACGCTCTTGGATAGGAACTACTATTTGAGCATCCTCTGAATCAGAATCAGGTGAATATTGATAGAGGACTCCCTGGGTCATGATGTAACCGCGGTCAGTCCAGTTGGCGAAATCAGCACCTTTATTCAGGCTCTCAAAACATGAAATTATTTTCTTCAGTTCCTCGCCTTTCATCTGATGTCTGCAGGGCTACGTGTGGGGATATCAATAGAGACCATGCACATTTCACAGGAGGCTTCTGCATGTTGACATACAGGACGTGACAACATGTCTGCTATTACGTTGGCTTTGCCGGGTATATATTCTATCTTCAGGTTATATGACTGAATCTGAAGAGCCCATCTTGCCAACCATCCGGAGGGAGACTTCAAACTCATTAACCACTTTAACGGTTGGTGGTCGGATGCCACAGTCACTTCCACTCCTTCGACAAAACCTCGAAACTTGTTTAAGCCCCAGACTACTGCCAGTGCTTCCCGTTCGGTAGTCGAATAGTTTCTCTCAGCAGGATTTAACAAACGACTTGCATATTCAATTGGGTGCTCTTCTGCACCCTCACCCTGTAACAGGACTGCTCCAAGGGCATAATTACTTGCATCTGTGCGGATGACAAATGCTTTGGTTTCATCAACTTGTTTCAGTATTGGAGGATATCAAGCACTGCTTCAATGTCTCAAAGGCCTTTTGTTCTTTATCACCCCAAGTCCAAGGAACATTTTTCCGAGTTAGGTAACTCAATGGTTGGGAAATGTTTGCAAAGTCCTTGATAAATCGTCTGTACCAGGAACAGGTTTGAAGGAATGACTGTATTTGTTTCACAGTTTTTGGCGGGGGTATCTTTACAATGGCTGACACCTTGTCCGGATCCACCTGAACACCTTGGGGAGTGATCCAATGTCCAAGATATTTCACTTGAGTGCAAGCAAAATTGCATTTCTCTCTGTTGGCAGTCAGTTTGTATGTCAACAGCCTATCAAATACAGCTTCTAGGTCTGTGAGATGTTGTTCATATGTTGGAGAGAGAATGATGATATCATCCAGGTATGTAAGAAGATTTACTCGTGGAAGTCCACGTCGGAAGTTGTCCATTAGTCTTTGAAACGTGGCTGGTGCGTTGCGTAACCCAAAAGGCATGCGGGTAAAATGAAAAGTTCCAAATGGACAAACAAAGGCAGTTTTATCCTGATGAGGTGGATAGATTTTGACTTGGTGGTATCCAGACTTTAAATCAATCGTGGACATATAACTCAGGTGTTTTGCATCATGCAATAAGTCGTCCATTCTAGGTAATGGGTAAGTATCAGGTATAGTGTTTGCATTTAGCTTGCGGTAATCAATGCAAAGGCGCACTGTTCCATTGGGCTTTGGAATGAGTACCACAGGTGCAGCATAAGGCGACTCATACTCTTCAATGATGCCCTTTTCTAGCAGATCATCTAACTCTTTCTTTAAGAGATCCTATTTTGCTGGTGACATTCGGTAAGGAGGAACCGAGACAGGAGGCTTGTCTCCCGTATTTATTTGGTGTTCGGTAAAAGGAGTGGCTTCTCCCCCTGGTTGAAACACCGTTTCATAGTTTCTTAACAGGTTGTTAAGGGTCATCCGTTGGGTTTCACTCAATGGTTTTCCTTCTTCATCCCTAAGGATGCAGGAGTTGATCTCCACATTGATTGGGTGATGCGATGCGACTGGAACATCCTTTATGAAGGGAAATTGGTGATGAGGGTCGTTCCAAAAATTCCACATTCTGTGTTTCAGGTCCAGAACTACTCCAACATCCTCTAGAAAGTCTTGTCCCAGGAGACTTCGGTTTCCAGTTACCTCAGGCATCACCGTAAAGTTGGTTTTAATGTGTCGTCCCCTCAAGGCAATGGTCACAGTGGTGGTGTACACCTTGATGGTGGATTGGTGTCCGTCAGCCAGAGTCATGGTGACGACTTCATTGTCAAATTGGATCCCTTTGCTGAGGAGCATCTTGTATAGGCGCTCCCCCGCTATGGATCGGCTTGCTCCAGTGTCGGCACAAATCACTGCTCGTACTCCACAAATAGTAGTGTCCAACAATGCTATTTGACACCTTTTGGTGTGGCAGGTAAACATGGGCTCTGCATTTTCAGAAGAGTCCTCTCTTTTAACTGTTGGGGTGCAGTTTGGGCATTTTGGTTTTATCACGCCAGGCCTACCACATCCGTAGCAGGTCACCTGAGGTCGTGGCTCTGAATGCTGATGAGGCCTGGGTTGGAAAGCATTTTCTTTCTTGTAGTAGTTTACCCTTTTTGCAGCTTCAAGTGGTAACTTAGGTTTACCCTCCTTCTTGTAAGTGTTGTTTCGACAGGGCTCCTTCTTGTGGCTGTGGACACGGATGTTGTCGTATTGGTCTAGCTTATCTGCTAACTCGCCAGGAGAAATCAATGTAGGCCAGTCGTCTAGGAAATGGTCTTTTGCCTCAGGAGGGCACCTCTTCTTCATTTGGTCAGCCACCATCAGATCTTGCAGCTGCTCAAATGAGTGGATGTTAAGCTCTGACAGCCAGCCGACCAGATAACTTTTCAACTCAAAGAAGAAATCTTTCCATGTGCTTTGAGGAGCCTTGCGGTGTTGGGCGAAAAGTCGTCGGAACTTTTCTGCATTCAATTTGAAGCGTTGCAGAAGAAGGGATTTTACATGCAAGTAGTCGGAAGCTTTTGATTCATTTTCCCTTGCAATTAACTGCAATATCAGAGGGTAAGTTACCCACCAAGTATCCGACATACAAGGCTTGAGGTATTTTTAGCAATTTGAGTTGCCTCTCAAATAACACGAGGTATAAACTCATGTCATCCTCTTCTGGATGGAATTTAGGTAACAATCTTTGAACATCAAATTTAGGTATGTCCGACACCACAGGGGAAATCTGCGTCATTTCAGCACTCTGTTGTGATTGCAAACTTAAGAGCTGTAGGTCACCTCTTTCTTTACGCTCTGCCATCAGGGTGGACAAGAGTTCTTTCGTAAAGTCCTCATCGTAATTGGGGTCACTTAAAATCAGATCCCGTAACTCAATGATTTTTAAGTCATTTGTGACTTCTAAATTTAGCTCGACGGCTAATGTTTTGAGGTCTTCTTTTCGACCTTTTGCCAAGAAGGCCATTTTCACTTAAATATCCCCTTATACCTTAAGTTTTAATTTGTGGTATAATTAAAGGGGTGGAGATATATGTAAAAATATGCAAATGTGTAATATAGGTAAAATATACAAATGTGTAATATAGATCAAGTATATACAAATGTGCAATATAGATCAAATATATACAAATGTGTAATATAGGTAAAATATACAAATGTGTAATATAGATCAAATATATACAAATGTGTAATACAGGTAAACTATGCAATGTTTCCATAGATCACATAACACAAGAAAATCAGAATTTAATACTAAAGTGATACTGTTAAAAAATAATTAATACCTATGTTTCACATAAATAAGAAATATTCTTAATGGCTAAATGTCATGTGCCATAGAAGATTGATACAGCAAAGAAACCTCAGTATGCGCTTATGGTAAACACAATATACCTAACTAAAATTGCTATTCACAGAAATGCAAATCCAAAGAAACTTAATTTTGGAAAAATTCAGATCAGTTGTCATAAACAATCTTACTTAACAAAATTATTATATACAGTACAAGCATTACACCTTTTACATAAGCCTAACCCAAAATCTTTAAGCCTAACCAAACTAACTGCGCTTCACTAAGAAATAGAATTAAAGTAAAATTCGCAGCGTGGATATGAAAACGATAAATACGCAACTAAAAGAAATGCAGCATGGATATGCTATAATAAATGCAGCATGGATATGCTATAATAAATGCAGTATAGATATGCTATAATAAATGCAGCATGGATATGCTATAATAAATGCAGTATGAATAAGCTCAATTGCTATTCAGACAGCGTGTATTCGAGCCATAAGTTGGGCGCCACTTTGACATGTGGTTAAAGTTCTCATGGAATCCGTCGCCATTGTTACCGGCGTGGGGAAAATTGCCATACTTACTTACTGGGATCCACGGGAATGGAGATACTTACTTTCCGAAAGGATTCCTGAAAGAAAGTCAACTCGCAGAATAAAGAGGCCTGGTTAGGCTAAATAATCTTTTATTCTGGGCTATACACATGTTAAATATAAGGCCAAGGGGTATTCCGCAGAGTACACCGGCCGATGTTACAGAAGGGAAAAAAAATGGTTAAGACAACAGCCTCACACGAGGTACGAAGATCACCGCAACTACTTTTTAAAAACGACGCTCCGCTCCAAGTCGTCATGACGTCACTGGACAAAGAGCGCAGTGCCATCTGTCGGTGGCATAAAGTACCATCTACTACAAAGTGTATTTTTTGAACATCAGGGTTTTCAGACCGAACTTTGGACGCCAAGCCTCTGACCCTTCCTGTCATTGCAGTCGCGCCACCAATACATAAACTTACGCAATTTTTTCATGAAATTTTGTTTGTATCAAAGTATTCATTGATCACTTTAAAGATTTCCTTCCCAGTTGTTTGTTTCTGAAGTTCTTTGCAGAATAAATAATGCTCTTTCAACCCTTTCTTATCAGGAATTCGAACAAGTGCAATTAGCTGACAACAGTTGCTAACATCTGTTGATTCGTCAACCTGTAGGGAAAATTTCTGAACTTCACAAATTTTCTGGATTTGTGTTCCTTCCATGCTAACTGACATGTCTTCAATGAGCCTGCTGATCGTATTACTTGAAAGCGGTACTTTTTCAATTTTTTTACTTCATCGATTCCAAGAATTTTGACAATTTCCCCACAAGCTGGGAAAATGAGTGATTAGGCAATCGTGTGAGGCTTTTTAGCTATCAATCGCGCGACTTTTTAATTTGTTTCTAGAGCTCGATTCGATACCGTTGTGGCTGATCTCATGAAAGAACTTTGCATTTGAATTTGAATTCGTAGACGTTTAAAATAGTTGAAATCCTTGTCTATTTACAAAGTAGGCTTGGTAGAAAGGTGTCGATGTAGTTTACTTGGCACCATCGCTTCATTTGCAAACTTTTCCAGGCATATGAGACATTGAGGCGCAGAAGAATTATCAGAGCACACGAACCAAATTTCAGATAATACTCTTTATTACAGTCTATAACTACGTAGTGAGTGAGAGAGAAATGGCGCCTATGACATTCTGGGAGGTCGCCTTCATACGTGCATAGCTAGAAAAGAGCAATAAAGCGAAAAGGGAACCACTCGGCGGCCTAGCCTGTACAGGACTTTGCGGTTAAATTTTTCGCGTCACACCAGTGTGCCGCGACACATTGGTTGGGAAGCACTGCTCTACTGAATACCACTTTGCTTTATTTCACCTAGGAAAAATTCTTATGTACAATGGTACGCAATGCTTTACTGCCCTTTCTTAATAAACCCCTCGTTTTAATCTCTGTTTTCCTTTTTGCGCATGTGCTTTTCATTCACCAATGTAGTGCATACTGAGGTCTCTGTGGTATGAATTTCATTTATTCATGCTGCTCCATTGCGAAGCTACTGCGAAAAAAGGAATGGTCCTTAAGTTTTGCACCTCAGTGTATATCCCTCAAACAGAACCAATCAAGAGCTATCCGCACTATGGACGTGACAAAACCTGATTCATTAAAGCGAACTGTCTAACTTGCAATCCTCCCCTGGGATCAGTCACAGCTCGTTTTGAGAAAATCCAGTTTCATACTTCAGCCATGCCTTATCAAACTGCCATTATGAGATAAGTGGAACAGCGTGTGGGGAATAGAAAGTGGAGATTGCTGGCCGAAGATATAGTGAAGAGATGAAGAGGCACAATTCAAGACCTTTGTTATAATGGCTCTCTGATGGTTGTCATATAGAGACAAGGAAGTTTACAAAACCTGCGTAACCCTACGACTGGCAGGACGTTCTTCTCCATTAACCCTCTCATAGGCCAAAGGAAACCGAAACCTTCTCGGAGCAGATTTTCTGAAGAAGGCTGGAGTTGTACTGAATCTTCGAGACCACGCCTGATTAATGTCTCCATTTCGTTTAAAATGTTCAAGTCTAATGCTGTGACATCAACGAAAGTCCTATGCCAGCATATCTTTGTCTACTTCGACCAGATGAAGGTGAACATTAGAGTGGGTCGAAAATAGAAATCACTTTTGCAATAGGCTGGAAATGTTGCCTCTTACCTTTAAATAAATGTTGATATTTGAAAAAATATATATTTAACGTCTTTCGTCCTCTAGCGAGAGAAAAATAATGAAGTAATGGGCGAAAACGCACTTTGTGACACGATTTTCAAAATAATATTATTTTAATTTGTAATAACCAATAAATATGTTGAAGCATGTAACACATCACGAACAAAAAAAGTGAAAAGGTAAATTTTACCACATTGCTGTGACAGAAAAACCTTTTTTTAATATAATTGTAATAACTTATTTTTATTAACGTCTATATCATTTACGCAAAAAGGATGTAATGTAGTTTTCTCTCTTAATAACTCAGAGAGAATCGGTTGATCAAACACTTCTTATAAGTAGCACGTTCTTTGGGGAAAACCAACTACAAATAATAGTAAATATCACTAATACTAATAAAAATGTCCTCACTTTTTGTCCATGGTGTGGAAGTTTGGAGAGTGGTATGCCAGCTCAGGTGTTGCCTCGTCATCTGACCGTGGTTCAAATTACGTAGTGTTGTCCTGGGTTCTTTCCCTTCGGCTTGGTACAGGTAGCTCGTTGTGTTGTTCCAGTTACGACGTTAATTCAAATACCTACCTACCGAAATACTAATAATAAATACTTTCTGCAACTCAAAATAGAATGATTGGCATAACATAGTTATAATTTTATGATAGAATGTTTTAGTGGTAAAATGTGCACACAAGTAATAGTATGCAAATCTCATACCTTGTTAAAATTGGTTTGAAATATTTCTGTATCTATATATATAAAATAGGATGTGTGTGTGTATGTGTGTGTGTGGGTATATTTTCTATACAAATCTACACTGTTTGACCAATCCACACCAAATTTGGTACACTTATACTTTAGAACACTGCGGTCAGCATAGGCTAACTCTTAACCCCCGTTTTATTGGCCCTGGGGGGCTAAAAACTATTCGAAATCGCAATAGAAATAACATTGAGCATAGATTGATTGCTTTAGGCAACGATGGTTGCTTTACCAGTGTTGATCGAAAAACAATTTTTTTCCGAAACAAATTAAATTACAGTATTTATGTTTGAACTAACTTTTTAGTTCTTCCCATGATGTAAATAAATTATAGATATTTTATTGATGAAGGGAAAGAATATTTTAAAATATTTATGCCTGCAAGGAAATTCAAGGAAAGGTTTTCAGGAGTTCAAGGATTATTTTCAAGGAAAGTTGGTGTATATTTCGACCAACTTTCCTTAAATAATTTATTGAATACGAATGATTTGTAGAATTCTGTTTCACAAGGCTTTTTAGGTAAGGCGCGTAACTTATTTTAAAATGTCCGGAATAGATACATGTGAATCCTCCGTTGAAAGCAGTGATTTTCTTTCTGAAAAATTCTGTAAAATCGACCTTCTGCTTTTTGAAAATTTTTTATCTATTCTGTTTAATTTGTCTACACCGATTACATTTATTTCTAACCCAAGCACCGTTATTCCGAAAAGCACAAACGAAAAACTCATTGATCATAAAAGCGTAATTTTGCTACTCGGTATCTGGCAGCACCAGAATTAATGTTTACTTTTTTTATAAAACTTTGTAGAACTTTCTAGAAAGTTGGGGAAACGGAAACTTCCTTGGACTCATGGTGGAGAACATTCCAGCACTCACTCGATTCTTAGCTGGTCGTATTTAGAGGAAGCTAGCTCGGTAAGTCTTCCAGTTTATCATCTTTCAGTGAATCTGGCAGTTTTATTTCGCTCTTTTAGTTGATTGTATAAGTGTTTCCTACTTTATTCGACAGTGATAGTGTACATTTTGGATTTATATTTCTAAACTGATGTAAGTACTACATAATTTTAAATTCGTTTTTTCGTTAATTTTAGATTTGTATTGTATTCTATAATAGATTTCATTGCTCATTGAGAGTGTGCCTTTTGCTTAATTTTTTAAATAAGTTTAATGGGAGATCAGAATTAATGCTTTTTTTACACCAGAATAAAAGTTTATTTTTTAGTATGATTTAGAATTCTGTGTTTGAGTATTTTGATTGACAGCTTTTAAGTAAGGCATTAATATTTTTTATTTGTGTTATAAATTTGATATTCCTAAACTGATGTAAGTCTTCGCAGTTTTAAATTAGTTTTACCATTCAGTTTATATTAGCTTTTTATTTTTATTGTATTCTAAAATAGATTTCATTGCTCAGTGAGAGTGTGCCTTTTGCTTATTTTATGAAATAGCATTTCTTTGTATTTTTTACAGATTTCTTTGCTGTAGCAATGCCTCCAAGGAAGCGGAAGACGATCGGCCAAGTGCAGTCAACGGCTAAGACGATGAAAGATGAGCGTAGTCAAGAAACTTCCGAGAAGAAGACTTGCAATTGCGAGAGAGCTACAACATCTAGAGCAACAGGGACGGCACAGCAGCGTGAGGCCCTACTACAGGATAAGAGAGATAGAGCCAAACTATCACGGACTGCGCACCATTTTAGCTTAGCATTGGAAGGATTTCACTACGATTCACATAAAGACTACTCGATGCATGCAAGTGTTACCATGGGGAAAATGGAAATGGTTTGTAGTTACTGTCAAGCCAAAAAGTTTAAATCAGAGTCTACTGGTATTTGCTGTAAAAATGGAAAACTTAAACTCCGCCAACTGGAACCACCACCGCAAGACCTTTTGACTTACACATCAGGAGATACGTCAGAGTCGAAGCATTTTCTTAGTAACATCAGAAAATACAACTCATGTTTCCAAATGACATCATTCGGCGCCACATCAGTTGTTGGACAGCCCGGATTTCCGTCGACATTCAAGGTGCAAGTGCAGATTTACCATAGAGTGGAATCGTTGCTTCCGCTGCCAGATCAACCATCAAAATTTCTACAACTATATTTTATTCAAAACGAACAAATGGAAACTGATCAGAGGTGGGCCTACATCTCGGGAACAAGACGTCAGATTGTGTTAAACTTACAGAGGATGTTTCATGAGCACAATAATCTTATTAAAACGTTTGAAACAGCATTGGAACGTAGGCCAACAGATGAATATAAAGTAGACATAAGAGCAGACCGAAGACCAGCAGGCGAACACGAGCGACGCTTTAACTCTCCTCAAGCAGATGAAGACGCTGTGGTTATATCAGGCGATGAGTTCCATCAACGGGATATCATTATTCAACGACGAGGTGAATCATTGCAGCGTATTTCGGAAACACATCGATCTTATAATGCTCTGCATTATAAGATCGATGATCTGCATTATAAGAGTAATATTCCCCCATGGTGAAGATGGATATCATTTTAATCTGAGGCAGATCAACCCAAGAACAAGTGAAACAACGAACAAGAAAGTTTCAGCGATGGATTTCTATGCGTACAGATTAATGGTTCGAGATATTGAGCAGAACCACGTATTGAACTGCAGGCAATTGTTTCATCAGTTCATCGTCGATATGTACGCAAAAGTCGAGAGTGAGCGTCTCCTTTACATTCGTCTAAATCAACATAAACTGAAAGTTGATATATTCACCTGAGAGATGCTGGGTCAAATGACGGGAACGTTGAAAACCTCGATGCCTTAGTCGTACTACCAGTTACATTTACAGGAGTCCCAGACACATGCTCGAATACACGCAAGATGCTATGATGTACGTGAGGACTTACGGGAGACCAGACTTATTTATCACCTTCACCTGCAATCCTACTTGGACGGAGATCAAGGAGGTTCTTAACAATGGTCAATTACCCAGTGAGCGCCACGACTTGATTGCGAGAGTATTTAAATAGAAGCAGTTGAAACTGCACTTTGCGCATCTTTCGTTTTTTAGAATTCTGCATTTTTTGGTCGGAATTTCGTTTCTGTTTGTCTTTATGTCTTAATCTTTTACATATTGCAATATATTCAGGAATTAAATGTATATATTTGCGTCCGAAGTATATTGTAGAAGCTATGAAAAAGTTAAAACGTATTTTCCGTACAACTTAAATGATTGCATTTTTCTGTGAAAGAAATGTGATTATTCTAATTCACTTTTCAAGCAACATTTAACCATTTCAACCCGCGCAACGCCGGGTAATTCAGCTAGTAACTTATAAAATGTAGAATTATTTCGATTACTTGAGTTAAATTTAAATTCGATTTGTTTCAAAATAAATATACGACCATAAGTTCCTTCAAAAGAACTACAAACCTTTTAGATGGAATTCTCCTTTACAATGCATTTTTTACTACTGAGTACCGTCCTTTCACCTGTGGGTTTAAATTACTGTGCCCATTGACAACTATGGATGATTGATTAACAAAATGACCATACATCTTCATCTCGAATTGAAGTAATTAAGATCTTCCTGCACTTGCACGTCCGTTCCTATTCTTACTCTGCCCTGAAAAGATGCCCCCGGAAAGTTAGATGAACAAAACATTATGGATGGTTGTCCTTGTGGACATTTCCATTACGACATACGTAACTAACACTGATAAAACTGCTCTGAAGTCAGAAGAGAAGGCACGAAACATTTTTGTTAGAGAAGCAATATTTCAGAAACGCCGTTCTCCCTTTTAAACATAGGTGCCCGGGGCTGCTATCCCCTTTGCTACGCCACTGGCTATGAGATTATCTTTAACACATCTTAAATATGTGGCTGTTCTATATGGGATACTGGTGGTTGTCCCTGTTATGAGCAAAGGCAGCTTACCCATAGGACCCACTGTGTGTCACCCTCACAAATAGCTGCCAGTTTGCCCCTAGTGCCAAAGAGGTCAGAGGTCGGGCATTAAAAAGCCAATAACAGGCGAATCGACCAAACCGGTTTCTCGAGACGTCGATAAGAGTTCTTTAGGTTAATGCGAGTACGTCACTAGAAAAGCAGGGGTTGTCCAATTCGACGCAATATCGCCTGCTGCTTCAGTATGTGGCTTCCCTAAAAAAATCATTTGAATTTTTCGGATCATATTTTCACAAAGAGGAGGTTTAAATTCTTTTTTGGTTCTATGTCCTCTTCTTTGTACTAAAATATTTGTACAAATAAAATTCCATCGGTTTTGTACGCAGTTTTTCTTTTTGTTCAGAGCACTGTTTGGAAGTTTTTTCGAGTCATAAATGCTTATTATCGGGCTGTTTCTATCAATTTCTCCCAATTTTATGTCATTAAAATCCTAGCCCCAGAAATATCTCTTTTGCGAAAACAAATTTTCAGTCACATTTAATTTGTGCAATTCCGCACATAGACGTAACTAGAGGGGGCAGACGGGGCATCTGCCCCGGGCGCCGGATTCGGGGGGCGCTAAATTGGCCGAGTATTTTTTTTACTATAGATATTTACGTATGATAACAAATGAAGAAGAAAACTTATTAGTAGACTACGAAAACCAAAAACTATAAAAGGAGCTAAATGCAGAATGTGTGAAGAAATAGCAGGAAAGCTTAACCTAGATCCTCTTTTTAAAGAAGTACGGAGGAGAAAGAAGCGGATGTTTGATTAGAAGGGCGAAGTTGAAAGCTATGAATTCTCAGAAGAAAAAAGTTCAGATCATTGATTATACAAATAATAGATCGGATTCTGAATGAACTGAGGCAAAGGTTTCAAGTCATTCAAAACATGAATAGTTTATTTGGTTTCCTCAATGGAGCTCGGTTTGAAACAATGAATGGAGAAGAATTGAAGAACCAGGCACTTGAGTTAGCTACCACATATAAAGAAGACTTAGACAAGGACTAGCTGCCGATAGAAGTGGAGAGTTTTAAGTATCATGCATTGGATTTACGCCCTAATATGAAAACGGCTACACCATCAGGTCTTCTGACGTTAATATATAAGAACGGACTTGAAGACGCGTCCACCAACATAATGACAACGTTGAGAATTTTCCTCACAATACCAGTCTCAGTCGCCTCAAATGAAAGGAGTTTTAACAAACTAAAGATCATAAAAAATTACCTCAGACACTTAACAGGACAACAACTAACCAACCTGAGCATCATATCAATAGAGCACAAGTTAGCTTCAAAGCTATCTTTTGAGGACATTGTGAAAATGTTTAAATTAATTTTTTTCACATTTTGGCAATAGATTAAGAGATTGTGAAAAATAACTTGAGTACAATCTGTTATTAATTCTTGTTCCAGTTTTCCAAAATCCTTGAATGGTTTTCGGTCGACATTTCGATTCAAAAGCACAAAAGTCCATGGGTTAGACATCTGGAGATTTAGCAGGAATATCAGTAAAGGGTATTTATTGACTCGATACCAGTTTCTTGTTCCATTTTTTCCACGAATTTAACAGTGGATTTAGATGTGTGGCTTTTTGCTTTGTCCTGATGCAGTTCTTCTGATTGTTGGCACTTTGGGTAAAGATGTAGTATTTCTTTTTTGAATAGTGGAGTAAAATATAGGGTCTTGATAATACGTGAGAGTTGATTTTTACATTGCCACCCCCTCCTTTTTACTTTTAATTTTCCATTATATGCAAAACCGGCAACAATCTCTTAGAGAAAGTTCTCACGTTAAAGTTACAAAGTTGAACCACGTTTTAAGATTTTTCTCCTCTTTTACGATAATAAATTGTTCTTTTTTTATTGCAATCTTTTAAATACACCCACGTCTCGTCTATTGTCACAACATTTTTCCATTTTTCTCCAGCTAAATGCTTCTCATACAGAATTCTGCAGCGAGTTCTGCTTTCTGCAATATGTCGTGGAGATAGACGATGAACATTGTATTTTTTGGCCTTAAGATTCAAATCACTGTTAATTATTTTATTTGCAGTTGAAACTGAACTTTTAATGACTTTGTAATAGTCCTTTGACTTGGCGGATTCTCTTTTAAAATTAAAGGTCGTACTTTACAATTATTCTCAGAAATTCCTTTCTTTTTTGGATACGTATTTGGAAGTATTTTTCCACTTTTACGCGCATTTTTTCCTTTCTCATTAATATTACTTATCATACCTTTAGATATCGAAAAACCATGACTTTTACAGCGTTTTTAAATAATTGAATAAGCATAATTCTCTTCGGAAAGAGAGGAAAAATAGCTTTCATCCATTGCTTATTTAAAAGCGCCATTTTGAAAGTAAACAAAACTGAGTTAGCAGACGATAAGTTATACTTTAACTATTTAACTGCTGCGAAAATAAAATTATTTCGTAGCATGCAATTTTTTTACAGTTCATCAAAATCATTCAAAAAATGTCCGAACAGCCTCTGTATTTATCATAATTAAATATCCTATTTTAAAGCAAGTCTTGATTTTGATTCAACCCACACATATCCCGATATCATTTGATAAAAACCTTTTCATTTCATTTGCAGCGATTATAAGTATGAAAGAATGTACCAAACATGCTACTCTTAGATTATTTGTCAATGAAATATCTTAGAATTAATTAGGTATTTTATCTTGTACTAAAAATGAAATTGCTGCAAATTAATCTATTTACCTTTGAAATCAAGCATTTACCATCTAAGTTTAATAAAGCAATTTGGACTAGTGGAATTAATGTGTGGTGGCGATATCAGGTATTGTCGGGGAGGGTTTTGGTTCGGTTGGTCGGTGGTTGCGCCAAGGCGAGTTCTTGCCCCGGGTGGAAACTAGCCTAGTTACATCTCTGATTCCGCACGATGAGCCTGAAGAATTCAGAAAGTAGATAACCCTAAATAGAAGCCCGTAATACAATGGCAATCAATGTCCGTTAAGTACAGGCATGATAAGTACAGGATTTTCTACGGGATTGCACAATAGGGGACATAATGAGTCGACATATAAGGTTTTCGTTTTTATTTCAAACTTTCAAAGCAATACTTAGGTGCCATAGTAACTCAGGAAGAACCATTGTTTAATATTAACACTATCGTTTTCCTGACGAGATTTCGATAAGGATGTCATTATTCTTAAAGCCCGAAATTATGTTCTCTTTTCGAACACCAATCCCCAGTCTGTGTATACACACCGTGTAACCAAGACAACGGCACCAGACGCCTGGAAGCAAGACGTATCTCAAGTAAGAACACGGATTCAACGTCCGACTTCCTTGTTCAGACATTTGTTACAGCGTTTCTAAGGAAAAAAAGAAAGTCCAGCAAAAACAATGGACCAACTCATTTATTTCACTGAACAATCGGAGCTCATTCTCCAAGTTTCAAGGACTTTACTCCATCCCATTGAAGGCATTAGATAAATTACTAGTCTTTTTTTCTCTCCCAAGAAAGTTTCTTATACGTTTTAAATAGCATTAAGACAGTTCCCAAACAGTGAAGTCTCTTCGTAACAAATCGGTACTTCCTATCCAATAGATTGAAAACTCATCACCAGTGCTATCTTAACATATGAGCTCGCCGGGACAGTTGCCCAGATATTGTGAAGAGTGGGAATTATAAGATATAAAAAAATATAGTTACCCACTTCTAAACACGCAGTTATCCCCCATTTCCAAAGAGCAATCCAATCTAAGGAATTATATAAAATGTATTTTTCCGAATGAAAATGTGCAGGTCAGGAACGGAATTGCTTCCAAAATAAACTTTGAAGGATTAGCCCTCGGTTTCGATGAGATATCTCGTCCATCGAGATCTGACCAATTTTGCTAATGACCTTCTCGAGACAACCACCAGGAGGGTTAAAGGCGCATACAACACTTCCCGAAAATAAAGGACCTAGCAGCTGATTTCATGACACCACACTACTTGGGATTGCATCTAACTGCTACTTTCAATATGCTGCGTCTGTTTATATTTCTGTGGTTATGATACGAGCAGTTAAAAGTTGATTAAAACTTTAGTTAATGAAATGAAGAAAATTTTTCACTTACTGCTTCTGAAAATTAAAATAGCTAAGAGCATTTCATACATATTGAAGTAATGATATGCTTGGATAAAACAATACATCAAAATCACAGAAAAATAAATATTAAATTATGTAGAGTTGGTGACAGTTTATTAAACTATGCATTGATTATAAGTGCATAGGAATGCGATTGAGAAATCCATTAAGTGATAGATGTACACACCACTCTAATAATTGGTAAGACTCCCACGGGAAGGAAGAACTGCACAAACACGATGGGTCATGGACTCCATGAGCATGTGGAAGCATTCTTTAGGCATCGAACACCATACTTCCTGCGGAGCGGCCCACAATTTTGTTGTATTAAGATCTGTATTCCACAGCACGTTGCATGGCATCCTAGATAACGTTGAGGTCTGGTGACAGGTGGAAAGACAAGACCCCGACCTCAGATGAGTGTCCCCCTAACCGTAATTTGGAGTGTCTAGACTTGTGTGTGGCGGCGCATTTTCTATTGGAAAAGGCCAAACCCACCAGAGTGAACGCAGGATATGAACTGTTGAAACTCATCAGGAAGGATGAACACACAGCAGAGTCACACTTGTCAGAGACGTTTGTAGACGAACCAGCGGTATCACTGAATGCCAATTAAGCAAACCCCATATCATTACGGAGCCACAGTCAGCCTGTAAACATGCGGGGATCCATAGTTTTATGGAGCTTTCACGACACACGTATCCTTCTATCTGCCCGAAACAGTTACAATCGCGACTCGTCAAACGCGCACGTTTCCAGTCATCACGTGCCCAGTGGAGGTGTTCCCGAGCCCAGACGAGGTGCATAGCTGTGTGTCGAGTATTTATCAAGGGTACTCGAGTTGGGCGTCGGCTACTAAAGACCGTATCTTTGAGTGAACGTTGCACAGTCCTTACGCTGATGTTTGTTGAGGACCCAGCGTTGCACGCCAATCGCGTGAAACGATTCTTTTTATGCTGCTATCGTAAGTTGCAGGGTTTTTCCCAGAATTCTTGTAGTCACGATAGACCCTTGAAATGGTAGCATGTGAAAATCCAAACTTCTCTACTTCCAAAATGCCTTGACCCATGTCATAAGTAGAGATGGGAGTATTCGAATAGGAAAGTACTTGTACATCGATACAACTAATACTTAAAAGTACTCGATTCTTTTTCCAAAGTATTCAAATACAAAAGTAGTCGAATACCAAAGTATTCAAATACAAAAGTAGTCGAATACCAAAGTATTCAAATACAAAAGTAGTCGAATACCAAAGTATTCGGATACCAAAGTACTCGTATACAGAAGTACCCATCCTAGGTATTCGAATGCTAAAGTGGGACGCGGAAGCTCGGTTGGAATAGTAACGGATTAGCAACCGGAGGTTTGCGAGTTCGAATGCAACCAAATAAATAATTTTAATAAAAACTTTCGTTTCAGTTTATCTCTCTAACCGTTATTTTTGTTACACGAAGGACAATTTTAAACCGGGACATATGGCTTAAAGTGGATTCTGAACCACTACGAATACCCATTCCAAGACCGGGATTCGTACCACCCAGAGACTGTTCGACCTGGGGTCAGAGTCTAAGCCCTTTGCTATCACGCCGGACATATTTTGAGTTTGATAGAGGGAACGTAAAAATTAACTTGTGTTTTAAAAATATTTTTTCAGGGCAAAAGACATTCAAATTTTTTCTGGTTTCAAGCGTCTTTTCTTTATATAAAGTGGGGGCCACGGTATCCCGGTTGGTAGAGTAACGGAGTAGTAACCGGAGGGTTCCGAGTTCGAATCCAACTAAAGACCGTCTTGTAGAAAGTGTTGTGGCCTTAAATGTCCTCACGTTGGCGTGGTGTGGTTCAGAATCTACGCAGGCTTAACTTCAAGTGCTTTCCAACGAATTTTCAATGTTCAAATGGCGTTGAACATTGAATTCAACCAATATCCACACTTTTAAAACCGTTTTCTAACGCTGTTATGTGGTACTCGGGAAGCGATTTGAAATTTACAGCTATCAGTGTTTATCAAAGGTAATGGCGATTGGCACATTAAGGTTGAGCTTTCACTCATTAAATAATCTTCATTTGGATGAGCAACTTGGTAAACTCATAAGTCCTAGAGCATTTATAATAATTTTATTTTTTCGCAGAACTGATCTAACGAAATCTGATTTGACATTCAACCAAATTCACCCAATTATTCTTCCACCTAAATATACTTGGACAAAAATAATCATTTACATTACCACAATAAGAATTTTCATATTGGTCCTCTACTGTATTGCATTCGCTAGAGCTTTTGGTCCATTCATGGCAGATCATTGGCTAGAAAATTGTCTATGAATGCATAACCTGTTACACAAAATGAAACCTATTTTAGCTCAACAACTAATGGGCTGTCTCCCTCATGAACGTGTATAAATCCCAACTACACTTTTAATCGCACAGGAATTGATTTTTGTGGACCATTCACTATCAAGTACAGAGTGTTCTAAAAGTTCCAGTACTGACGATTCGTGAATTTATTTACAGCTCCTGTAACACTTTTACACGATAAGCACCAAAATGCAAAGTTCTTGAAGCCTTATGTGTCGATCCACGTGATGTGCCCATTTGTTGCGACAAACGCCTCACGGATTGATGAGGAGATTGCAATATCCTTCGTTGAGTTTCTTGCACAAAGTCGGTGTAACGACTTTCGGTCTTCCACTCCTGTGTTTGTCTTCCACCGAACCTGTCTCACGAAATCGTCGAACGAGCTGATATAGCGTATCTTTACTCAGTATTGCATCATCTGGATATTTATGTCGTCAAAATTCTTTACATTTTTCATATGATTTATATTCAAAGCAAGCCTCAAGCAGCGTAATTCTCTGAATGCGTGATAAACTCATTTTGCAATGAAGAACAAAATGACATGGAACTTTATTATCGCACAACTTGAGCGAGAAGAAAACCAAACGATAAAAATTAAAGAATCCATAAAATTATAAGCAGACGATAAAATTCAATAATTGAAAAAAACCATGGGCAAATGATTTTTTAAAGTTGGAGTACGGAACTTTTAGGACACTCTGTATAAAGGTCAGAGAAAGGGCATATCTCGGAAAATTTATGTAGCAGTATTTGTGTTTTGTGACACGCTTGGAAAATGCTAGACTTAACTTCTGAGTCTTTCATAAGTATCCTTAAAAGGTTCTTTACTAGAAGAGGTAAAAGAGCAACATTATTTAGTAATAATGCTAAAACTGCACACGCACAGAATTAAAGCGTCTGTACAATCTTGTAGCACATTCAGATAATCTAATTACTTGAGCTGCGAGAGGATAAATTGGAAATTTTTATCCCCTAGAGCACCAAACTTCGGTGGATTGTGGGAAGCAGGTGTTAAATCGTTCAAACATCATTTAAAAAGGGCTGTAGGAGATATTAAATTAACTTATGAGGAGTTTTTAACTGTTATTACTCAGATAAAGGGAATTTTGAATTCTAGACCTAAATCCCCTTTATCAAATGATATCAATGACCTGGAAGCAGACTCCTGGCCATTTTCTAATTGGAAGACCCATCAATTCAATTGTTGAACCCATTATTCTAGATTGTCCTGAAAATCTTCCAGATGGCAAAAAACAACTAAAGTGGTTCAACATTTATGGGTACGGTGGAAAAGGGATTACCTTAGCAATCTACAACAACGCACCAAATGGCAATTAAAACAGGGAAATCTGAAAGTCGATTCTCTTTATTTAGTTAAGGATGAAAATTTACCTATCTTTAAATGGTTATTGGGTAGAATTGTTCAAGTATTTGCAGGTGATGATGGCCTGATTACAATCGTAATTGTGAAAACAAAAAATTCTACTCCAAAACGGGCAATTTCTAAGATCTATGTTCTGCCCATAGAAACTTAGTTACTCAGTGACATTTCAAGTATAGATAAATTCAAAAAATGATGTGTTTCAGGTATTTTGTATTTGTGCTATATGTATATTTAGTGTTTTGTTTTGTACTTGAAATGTCGATCTAACCTACATTGTATTGAATGCCTTTCATCATTCAACGTGGGGCGGCATGTTGGAGGTTGCGAATTCGTGTTCGCGATTTGATGCGCCAATTTACTTTTTTGTTCGAATTTATCATTTGCACAACTTTCTCGCGCAAATTTGATTCTAACTTCAACCGGAATTGATATTCTGATTTGAAAAACGTTAGTTTTTCAGAATAGAATTGTCCGTTCAACGGTTGGTGGCATGTGAATATGTGATCGTAATAAATGTTTTGTCTTAAAATGCAGTTTTAATTCCAATGCACTTCTACATGCACAATTTAGCAATAGTCCACTTACGAATTTTGAAAGGACTCTTGAATAGAAAAGAAGGCGGAAACATTTTGGTTCGTCGAGCCGGAACAGCGGGATCAACCAAGTATTCATCTAAACACGCATGGATGGACGCTCAATTTTGACAATAAAATGGGCATATCACATTTCAATATCTGATCAGATTTAATAATCAACAATGCAAGGCCAAACAGCGCTCAGAAAAACAGATTATTTAAATGGTAGTATATAGATATGCAAATTGATAAAATTAAAGCTTATCTTTTCTCCCGAGAACCAAAACATTCGAACTGTTAAAAAATAAACCTACAATTGAAAAACAACTCTGAAATTGAACTAGATAGTGACTCCAGGTATGATACAAACTAGAGTATTGTTATAAAGCGGAATGAGATGATGGGATAATTTCACCGTATGTGTGAGGAGAAAGTATTTGAGGTTCCTAGTATGTTTTTCAATGCAGAAAAAGCACGATTTAGTTGATTAACTTCAATAACTTAATCAGTACTAGAATGGTTTATGCTATTTTCAAATGTAATAATCATTTCGAATTCTCATTCACAATCTATTTCTTACTAATGGGTATCATCTTTGCACCTGTGTGGTCATAAATTGATGCGGCGATTAACACAGTAGGAATCTAGATGACTGGAAAACGAAACGATCATACATTTTCCATTCTAGATGGAAAATAATTGAGATCTTCTGGAACCTGTGCGCCCCTCATCACTACACGGAAGGTTAGGCTTGTGAACATTCACCCTCGAAAATGTTCTCTACTCAAGCTCTTGTTTAGATGACAGTGATCTCCGCATCATTTATACTTACTACATAAACTTACAATAATGAAATAAGCATAATGAATTCCGATAAAAGTAACGTCAGAAGAGAAGGTGCCCCACCCTTTTTTTACTGGGTCCACCCTGCAAACCGTTCAGAAACGGCCCGGATTCATTATCACTTGAAAATTCGAAAGATAAATAGACTAATGTCCAAAATTATCTTTACATGCATAAAATCACGGATTTCTCAGAAACTGAACTACAATGTTATGAATTTGTGTGAAATGATACATAACACATAAATACAAAGGAAAAAATTTAAGAGCACTGCATATGATAAAAAAAAACTGTAGCATGAAACAATAAAAATGTCAATGTGACAAGGAGAGTTCAGATAAAAAGAATAACTCAGAAAAAAATTAAGGCATATGAATTTAATATGCAATGTGATCTCCCCTGACACGTACACACATATCACAACGTGTTTTAATGCTGGCAATAATGTTGTTAACCACAGTTTGGGGAATTAAGTTCCACTCCTCCAGCAATGCGGTCTTCAGGGCATTTATATCTCTGGGAGGAGGATGTCTCCATGCAACTGCTTTTCCAAGGTAGTCCTATAAGTTCTCTATCGGGTTCAGATCAAGAGATTTTGCTGGTCACAGTATTCGCTCAATGGCTTCACTTTCAAGGAATTCGTCAACGAGGTTTGCTCGATGTGGACGAGCATTATCGTCCATAAATAAAAAGTCAGATCCATATGCACCTCTGAAGTCTTACATAAGGTTCTAAGACCTCATCCCGATATCTCTGGCCAGTCACAGATCCGCTGTTGTAAACGTGTAGGGGCGTACGTCCATCGATCATTATTCCTCCCCATACCATCACACCTGCACTACCGAAATGGTCACGTTCCATAATGTTCGAAGGAAGATTTCGCGTTCCTGACTCTCTCCAGATGTAAACACGTTTAGAATCAGATGTTAAACTCAACAGTAAAGAGAACATGGGTCCATTGGTATTCACTCCAGTTCTGATGATCTTTGCACCAATTCAAGCGATCCCTCTTTTGTTGTGAAGACAGTGAAACACATGCCCTTGGCTTTCTGGCATAAAGGCCTTTTTCATTAAGCCTTCTGTATACAATTTGCCGTGATACAACAGTTCTAGTGGCGGTTGCAACCTCTGAACTTAATTGCCGAGAAGTAGATTTCCTGTTACGATAGGCAATTATTGCCAGATATCGATCTTGAGAAGCAGTTGTTAGTCGCTTACGACCTTGTCCAGGCCAAATAATCTAAGAGTAGCATGTTTGGTATATTCTGTCACACATAATCGTTGCATATGAAATGAAAAGGTTTTATCAAATGATATCGGGATGTGTGGGCTGAATCAAAATCAACAGAATGTTGCTTTAGAATAGGATATTTAATAATAAATACAGAGGCTGTTCTGACACTTTTTGAACGATTTTGATGAGCTGTAAAAAAATTGTATGCTACGAAATAGTTTTATTTTCGCAGCAGTTAAATAGTTAAAGTATAACTTATCGTCTGCTAACTCAGTTTTGTTTACTTTCAAAATAGCGCTTTTAAATAAGCAATGGATGGAAGGCTGTTTCCGAAGAGAATTATGCTTATTCAATTATTCAAAAACGCTGTAAAAGGCATGTTTTTCTATATGTAAAGTAGAATGATATTCTGTATAAATAATATTAATAAGAAAGGAAAAAATGTAAAAGTGGAAAAATACTTCCAAATACGTATCCGAAAAAGAAAAGAATTTCTGAGAATATTTGTAAGGCAAGATCTTTAATTTTAAAAGAGGATCCGCCAAGTCAAAGGACTATTACAGTCATTAAAATGTTCGGTTTCAACTGTAAATAAAATAATTAAGAATTTGAATCTTAAAAAGGCCAAAAAATACAATGTTCAATGTCTATCTCCACGACATATTGCAGAACTCTGCATGAGAAGCATTTAGCTGAAGAAAGATGGAAAAATGATGTGACAATAGACGAGGCGTGGGCGTATTTAAATGATTACAATAAAAAAGAACAAATTATTATCATAAAAGGAGAAAAATCTTAAAACGTGGTTCAACTTGGCAACTTTAACGTGAGAACTTTCTCTAAGAGATTGTTGCCGGTTTTGCATATAATGGAAAATTAAAAGTAAAAAGAGGGGAAAAAATGTAAAAATCAACTCCCACATATTATCAAGACCCTATTTTATCCCCCATATTCAAAAAAGAAATACCATATCTTTACACACAGTGTCAACAATCAGTAGAACTGCATCAGGGTAAAGCAAGAAGCCACACATCTAAATCGACTATTAAATTCTTGGAAAAAATGGAACAAGAAACTGGTATCAAGTCAATACCCTTTACTGATATTCCTGCTAAATCTCCAGATGTCGCACCCATGGACTTTTAAAAAGAGCATTATCGAAACTTGGACGGAAAACCATTCGAGGATTTTGGAAAACTGTGGAACAAGAATTAGGAACAGATTTTACTCAAGTCATTATCTTGAGTATTATACTTAGACATTTTTCACAATCTCTTAATCTATTGACAAAATGTGAACAAAATTAATTTAAACACAAAGCTTGAATTAAAACTTAACTTTACGGGCTTTTGCGGCTGCAAACATTTTCACAATGTCCTCAAAAGATAGCTTTGAAGCTAACTTGTGCTCTATTGATATGATGCTCACTTTGGTTAGTCGTTGTTGTCCTGTTAAGTTTCTGAGGGAATTTTTTATGATCTTTAGTTTACTAAAACTCCTTTCATTTGAGGCGACTGAGACTGGTATTGTGAGGAAAATTCTCAATACTGTCGTTATGTTGGTGGACGCGTCTTCAAGTCCGTTCTTGTATATTAACGTAAGAAGACCTGATAGTGTAGCTGTTTTCATATTAGGGCTTAAATCCAAGGCATGATACTTAAAACTCTCCACTTCTATCGCCAGTTAATCATTGTCTGTCTTCTTTATATGTGGTAGCTAACTCAAGTGTCTGGTTCTTCAATTCGTCTCCATTCATTGTTTCAAACCGAGCTCAATTGAGGAAACCAAATAAACTCTATTCATGTTTAGAATGAATTGAAACCTTTGCCTCAGTTCATTCAGAATCCGATCTATTATTTGTATAATCAAAGTTCTGAACTTTTTCTTCTGAGAATTCATAGCTTTCAACTTCGCCCTTCTCATCAAACATCCGCTTCTTCCTCCTCCGTTTTCTTTAAAATGAGGATCCCTAGGTTAAGCTTTCCTGCTATTTCTTCACACATTTTGCATTTAGCTCCTTTTATAGTTTTTGTTAGTCTGAGTTTTTCCTCTTCATTTTTATCATACGTAAATATCTATAATAAAACAAAATACTCGGCCAATTTAGCGCCCCCACAATCCGGCGCACATGCCCCCTCCTAGTTACATCCCGGCCCCTACCTTAACTCATGGGAGTCAACTCCTTGCAGCGGTAGATGCCCTTACCTTCGCTAAAGTCTTGTATTAAACAAAGAATCAATGCAAAAAGACAATTTTTCATTCAACCAAAGCACTTGTTTAATAGAGCATTATTAATTTAATTGTACAGGGTAATTTTTATTCAATACAAAAATAGACCATCGAGAAAATAACAAAAACAATAAAAATTTCTCAAAACAAAAATCTGCAACAGTATTAAAAATCTTTCACTAGTGCTTGATTTGGTAATAAAACATACACATTAAAATAAGATCCACTTTTAAATCTAAGTTATTCATCAGAACACTTCTGAAAAAGGATTACCAGAGAAAAGCAGATATTAACTCAGTATGCATTTTAAAAACCAGATTGCTACAAAATGGCATAATTTTAGAGTCACTTGTCTCACATCTAACTACAATTATTGCTTCTTTTGATGACACAAAAAATAATCCTAGTGCTTTTTAAAATAAAGTTTAATAAATTACATTGAAGTATCCAAATCTCAATACATATTTGTGCTACTTCCTGACTTGAATTTAAAAATAGAAAAAGTAACATATATTTAATGAATTTCTAAATAAATTATATTAATATAATCAAGGCTCAATTAAGCTTAATTTAATTTATAATTAGTTCAAAATTATAAATAAAGGTTCTTAAATTGACTATTTAAATTTAGTTATTAGTAACTGGACAATTTAGAGCTTATTGTATGTCATTTAATTACAACGTAACTAATCATTTGTTATATTTTAGTAGTTCAAAACATCACTTTAAAACAAACAGAGCACATACAAGAACCAATGAATAAATTTGCCTGTGGCAGATGATGGTTGGTTTGGGGGTTTTATGGCACAAGGGCCATATTGGCCCTGCTTCAGCAGACACAACATACAATATCAAGTAATAGACACACACAATGAAAGTTGTACTGACACAGAAGCGAGAAATACACCCAGGGAGGAATGCACCTGACAGGAATCGAATCTGCATTGCCTGCAACTCGAAGGTTGCTAGAGCAGTGGGCATGCCCATTGAGCCACGAAGACCCCTTCCTGTGGCAAATGAAATTTTAATTTATAACTAATAATAAAACAAGATTGTTTTAGATTGATCTAATAAGCATAAATAATGAAAGCTTTAACTTTTGGATGAAACATTTCTATTTAAATCAAAGTGTAACTTTGATTTTAAGCCTTTGGTTTTTTCTGATTTAAAAAGGCTAAAATGGAACAATTTTTACTTTATCTGGTTTGTCATCAATATGCAAATGAAAACTAGAAACAGAAAAGGTTGAACAAATTTGAAATCCTTCAAATCATTAATTTTATAATTAAAATAAAATATTTTGAACTCTTTTTAACAGTGAGGGGTTCACAAACATATCCATACTGCAACCTGCTCTAACCAGTTTCAACCTTCTTGACCAATAGAATCTTAGGAACCTTTCAGTCAATAGACGTAATAGTCATGTGTTGTCGGATAAAGCAACACTACACTATTCAGAAATCTTGTAATGCTCAGATGGTTCATTTATCAGGTCTTCATATATTTTTAGACCAACATGGCAGTTATCAATACTTATCTCACAACAGTCAATACAGCAGCTAAGTTTAAGCCACCACCAGTAAAATATGAAATAAGTTGCGAGTACCCAATTTGGGGATAAATTATGCACTTGCATTACCAGCACTTTCATTTTGAGACTTGCAACCCATAGTTTGTTGGGAACTTTTGTATTAACCGCATGCCATTGTCGAATATCAACCATGTTTCGTTTCGGGCAGAAAATGTTTAGCAATTGCCCTTAACATCAAACATATTAGCATTTGAGACTTGTTTCTTCCTCCACATAAACTCCGCGAGGCGGTGGCGAGATGTTCCTCGATGTTTTTTATTTCACCATTTTGCACTTCTACAGATGCGTTCTATATTCTGTGTTTGCGTGCCAGTTTCAGAATCAATGAAATTGTATTTGTGGTTCACTTGGCAGTGAATATAACCAGATTGTTCCAGTTCTTCCATCTTATACCCCTTCCAAGCGATTTTGCGATTAATTGCTGGCATGCGGTTAATACGAAAGTGCCGTTTGTTGTATCTGAGCATTCAGGTACTTAATTCATAAACTTGGGCCTTTAATTTAAATAACATTTTTTGGTTAAGTAAGAAATATAGTCAATACGCTCTTGGAACAAAATATTTTTGAAGATTAACATGCAGATCCTTATTTAAACTTTGTGCAACAGTTTCAATTTAAAGCAATATATTCTAAAAAAACTGATGTAGAAGTTAAACATCAAAATTGAACCTGAAAATATTGATCACTAGTAGCCACAATGCAATCTTTCTGATTGTAAAACAATACCAGTTTTTCTTGTCAAACAATCAAGACATGGCAGTGATAAAGTGTTTAGCATAGCAATATAAAAATGTATGGCAATTGGTACCTTTAATCAGAATAAAGGTATAACAGCTAATTTATACATTTTAATATTTTGACCAATATGAGCTACAAATATTTATCAATGTAATAAAATCACGAAAAAACTAGTTATCTAAACATCTAGCTAAAGCACAAACTGCTTTAAATTTCACCTTATTCAAATTAGTTTTTGTAAGAAATATTTTCACAACATTAAATATCAACATTACAGCTTTTTTAAAACTATTTAATGTTTTTTTAATATGGATAATTATTTATAAGGAAACCTAATTGTGTATGAATCATGGTTGATTTGGTAAGAGATTCATATTCAATAAGGAAAGAATGAAAATATATGAGACTTCTTCCCAAAATAGTTGTTCTTACAATTATACACTTGGTCAAATTATCTGGAGCTATTAGATTGCTAACAAATAATTACCAAGCAAAAGGTGATAAAATGAACTTAAAATCAATTCATTTACGATCAGTCATAGGGTTTCTATCAATCCTTTCATTGAGGCGACTTTGAGCACTGATGGAACAAATCTACATTTCACTAATTGGCTAACTGAAAAACTTCTACAAGAGACAAGTAACTTAATGGTTAACTAAGTTTTGGGTTCAGTTAAGCTTGGAGATTAAGGAGCATCTCAATAAATATTCTAATGAATAAAGTGTATGTTTATTAAATTATATTTGGTGAATAACATTAATATTAAAAAACAGATGAATGTCAAATATAATGCAAGAGAAGCTGCACAACATATCAGTTATTCTAAAGGAGTAAAAATACGAAAGCAGGTTATTTAATTAGTTTAAAAATGATTCAGAACTTTAAATTGGTAACACATGCCATTATCTACAAAATTCATTTTTATAAAATTGTAAATAACATGAAGTTTAATCTTTGTACCATTAATTCCTTATAGGGTTAAATTCCAGATTTAGGTTCACTGATGATTTAAGCATAATGATTAAAATGTAAAAGTTTAAATAAAATGTTAAAAGTTAATGGAAAGTTAAATAAAAATAATCAAGTTATATAAACAGATTTTTTTTATCTTGATCTTAAAACACAAAGAAAGTTGCTTTTTTTAAAATAGTGGGACGTTTTACCAACTGATCAATTTCTTACAGCATTTGGTTATGAAGAAACCTGTTTGCCACACAAATGCTAAGTTTCGATGTTTAATCAGTGAATTTTCCTCATAAGGACATTAGAGAATTTTATTATCCTCTTTAATGAACAATGAAATGCAATTTTTAACAAAGGAAAAGGGAAACAAGACTTCATTCAAAATGAGATAGGACATTAAGATTCACATTGGATTGATAAACATCTTTTAGTTTCACTAATATTTATACAATAGTAATTGTGCTTTTCATAAACAGCAAACTTTCTGGGTTTTTTATAATGCAAGCACTTGGGACCTAAAATTCTTTCCTAACGAAAGCTAGAAGTGCTTTTCGTATGTATACCCAATGGAATACTGATTTATAAAAGTTGTACAATATAAGTAAAAAATCACATAAAAACTATAGAACAATAAAAACACATTTTAGTATACTATCATTATAAAATTTATGTCTCACTTTATTTGATAACAGATTATAATTCAAAACATAAATATAAAAAGTAAATTATAAACAATTCATAAGTATTGAAATCACTACTTATTAGAACTTATAAAAAATATGACACTTGCGGCTAGTTTTAGTGCATTAGATTACGTAAGTAGCATAACAAATTTCAACTGAAAATATTAAAAAAATAATCTCTTAAACAGCCAACTAATAGTAATCTATGTTCATAAATAATCTGCGTCCACAACTTTTAAGATAAACATGAATGTGCTTCACATACCATGCAACTGTATTATAAATTTGAAATCTGGTTCGAAGCCACTCAAAACAGTTCTCCAATGGGAGCATTTTGGAGCCACAGGTTGTGCATGAAGTGATAGAGCTCATCAGAGACAGATACTTTGTACGGCGTGGGGTTCAAGTTCCGTTTGATGTCTGACCTCAGGGTGGCCAACGAGTCCTTGACCCTCTGCCTGATATCGGACAAGATGGGCAGATCGACACAGATTTTGCCATTGTGGAAGCAGAGCTGGTGCAAGTCCTGCACCTGCACTGGCTGGACATAGGCTCGCTTCGACTCTTGGAACGGATGACGAACGAGGACCCGCTGACCGGGTTGTGGGGGCGGCTCGTTCTTCATCTGCATCAGGTCAATGAGGGCGCGCCCGTCTTTGCCAAACAGTCGGTACACTGACTTCTGGCCAGGGATGGTCACCTTTTCCACGTCCAGACTCAGCTTGATGCACGGCCTCGAATTGACCTTGACCAGCTTGAAGACGCAGCCGAGTGCCGGCTGCTTCTGGCACGTTACCAGGTGGGTACCGATCCCAAAGCAGCTGATCTTGTGGCCCTGCTCGTTCAGGGAAATAATGGTCTCTTCGTTGATATCATTACTAGCAACAATGAAAAGATTTCGAAACACGGCAACCTGGAAATGTTCAGAGACCCGACAAAAGGTCTGGAAAGCCACGTTTGACAGATAAGCCAAATCACCACTATCAATCCTGATCCCGATGGGCTTGTAGCCGAGGTGATCCAAGGCCAAAGCAACAGCACAGAAATTCAACAGGCCACTCTTTTTGACATCGTATGTGTCGATGAGTGCGAGAAAGCCGTCAGGGAATGACACTGCATACGCGATGAAAGCCCCAAGCTCTCCATCGCTGGCTTCCTCCTTCAGTATCTGTAACAGAGTAGACAGCTTGGCTCTATATTTTAAAGAGAGCTCAACTAAATCTACTTCCGTGTCTTGGGTTTTGTTCTTCATCATCCTCGTTGTGCAATCGTCAAGTGATGAATAGGACATTACGAATGCATGAGCATGTGTACCTTTGACAGGAATGTCATACATCTTGCCAGCCAAGACATTACTTGTCCCATCGAAACCTCCAATGTAAACATATTTAGAAGCAGACAGACCACCGTCCGGACCTTGTGCCCGTCGCAAACCGTATTCCAATAACTGCAGTTCAGAACCAGCAGCTATCCTGTACCTTGCTGCATTGGTAGCCACCAGACTAGCATAATTCACAAGAGTCAAGAGGGACGTTTCCAAAAGTTGCACCACAGGTAATGGGCCTTCAACACGTATCAGCGGTACTCTCGGGAACACGACAGTTCCTTCAGGAATGGCATACACTTTCACATCTTGGACAGTCAGTTGCGCCAAAAAATCAAAGAAGTCAGGCTCTACAGTTTGGGGCAAAATCCTCTTCAGGTATTCGATATCACTCTCCGAATAACGAAAATTTTCTAAAAATTTAAGGCACTCTTCCAAACCAGCGAAAACTGTAAATTCTCCGCGAAAGGGATTTTTCCGAAAAAACAAATCAAATACAGCGTGGTCGGAACACTTATTGCTTTTCCAATAAGCGTAAGCCATTGTGATTTGATACAGATCTGTCAAAAGCGGCTGAACGACACCGTTCAACATAGGAAGTTCTCGTTTTTCCATTTTTCAGCTTCAATCTCGTTTGTTGTCATGCAAAATGACAGCTTTTCAAAGTAATCAAAACCTCAGCTTATCAGTTCTCTGCAAGCAATGGTCATTGTATGAAAATAGCGATATCCTGACAATGAAGAGACCTTTATTATCTAGGAAGGACGACGAGAAAAGGACGAAACGATGTCTTTTGCTACCGAATGAAAGATTGGAAAACAAAACAGTTGTTGCCAATCAGCTCTGCGTGTAATTTAGAAAAAATACAAAAACGAAAATCAAGAATTCCAAATCAAGTGAAATTCTTTCAAAGCATTTATCTCTGAATTCAAAGTAATTTGTGAAAATTTAAGCTGGCTCTTTTAGAAAGTGAAATTTGAAATCGAAGCTTGCCGCGCCGAACTTTTCCCGCGATTTCCAAGTTGTTTCAGCTTCGGAAATGGAAGAAAATGCTACATTACAGCTGATGATTTTTGTTTGGAATGAAGAAAATGTCAATGTAGAACAACTGAAAGGAAAGATTCTGTGATCTGTAGACTGACCAGGCATCAAAGCGCCACAGCTGAAGAATAATTTTTCTCTACTGTTTTTAATAAAATGTTTCTCAAAACTAAGCATACGCACTTCATAAAAGTCATTAGCTTCATAACTTTCCTTCAAATGTGTTAATTTAAATGATCATCTGAGCAAAACTATTTTTAGAATTATTTGGTTTTACTTTTTGTATAATTTATTCTTTACTCTAGGTCATTAAAAAGATATTTTCAATCGCAAATCATCAGTCAAATTTTATTTCTTACAAGTTCTTTGACATTAATGTTACCAAGCCTTATAGCTATTTTGAAGTATTTTCATTTCCGGTCAATAAGCGCAGGAGAAAACAATTCAACACCTCTCTTCTGAATTTATTTAGTTTCAATATTTTAATTTCAAATTGCTGATTTCGGCCGTCTTACGTGAAAGGGTATCTGGTTTTGAGACAATTCGATTTCAACAAATTTTTGGAGCTCTTGTCAGTTTTCATTTTGAACAGCAAATATTTTTGTGGGAATGAAATATGCATTTTTAAGATTTTTCTTGAGTTTTTATGCATAAAGCATACTTCTGCAATAATTACTTTTTCATTTTTATCGCAGTGTTCCAATTTTTTTCATGTGAGAAGCGAATTGAATGACTGATTGGTTCAATACACTTGTTTCTTCCTTTCTCCTATTTTATTGGAGATTAATTGATGTTTCACATTGGAAATTAGTTTTTCAACTATATCTCAATCAAGTTTCTTTTCAAGGTTTGTGTTTCACTGATTTAATTGTTTGAAGTGACCAATCTGAATTTTATTGATCTTTAAACTTGGATTTTAACCCTAGAACGTTACTCATACAAAAATGTCGCTGATTGCTACTTAAACTCCAAAGTAACAGGCACTCCTGTTTTCTTTTAACAATTCAATTGGAATATTTGGGGTTTTATTTCATTTCTAAGAGTTTTAAATGGGAAATGAAATAACCTGGAATAGCATACATGATACAAAAAAGTTTTAAAATTTGCTCTCAGTAACATCCCAAGAATGGCTCTTTTTAAAATGAAAATAACTGACTTCTCTACTTTGAGGACCACTAGAGATAATAGGAATTAATTGGGATGCACGATGGCATCAACTTAGAAGTTATTGGAGGCCTAAGTACCTCTTGCTATGTATGTTTCAGAACTCTTGTTTACATAAATCATTACTCATGTTATCAGTATATTTCTAATATTTATCTGCCATGATGGAGAGGGACCTGGAACCAACCATAAAAATACTAGGACCCAAGGAGTTCAGATCCCTAGAGTTTTGCCCCTTCTGTTTAAGCAACCTATGGTGAGAGATTGAATCCCCATGCATATTTCGTTTGGGTCTCGCTGCAGTCTCCGCCGCGCGGAATGGCAACGACTTTTGGCGCACTTTTTATGTCGCCATGGAAATCTTCCAAAATTTAATACATATTGCATACATATGGATTAAGTATATAAATCTTGATAAAACAACATTTTAACTAGTAAAACACTGCAAATCTGGATTAAATATACACAAAATACAAAAAATATTTTTTAACGGAAATCACATCTTGACTAGTGAAACATTGCAAAACTGGATTAAATATACACAAATATGCAAAAAAAATTTAACGGAATTAAAGGTCGAGCAGTCGCATCAGGTTATATTTTTCCTGTCTATTTTGTTTTATTAGTTATCTTATTTCTAGTATACCTTATTTCTTAAGATGCCTTCTATTTTTAGTGTAGTCGATAAGTTTCAAGAGAATTTTTCTTGCAACTGAAAGTTTACTTTTTCTGGTGGTAGACAAACTTTCGGGACTGAGGGAGTTGGTAAACGTTTTTTTTGTTACGAGTTGTGTCGCGATAAAGAGCTTTTTTAAAAAACTTTTTTAAAGGAATCGGGATTAATTAAATCTAAATTTTCTTGCGATAAATGCAACGGGGAAATGACGTTTTCTGTTAGGAATTCAGAGCGATGGATACACATGGATTTGTAGAAATCGCAGGGATAATCCAAATCCGTGTCCAAACTGAAAAGAACAATCTATGCAAGAGCACTTGACCATGTCGGAAATCGGAAATAAATAGAACAATCTAGAAAAAAGAAGAATCGACACTTCTGGACACTGGCAAGGTTGCCATAAAAACACGAGAACCCTAACCCTAAAAATTCGGGTTACCATCAGCCGGCATGAGTCGCTTAAAACTGCGCCAAAAGTCGTTGCCACTCCGCGTGGCGGAGACTGCAGCTGTACCTTCGTTTGTAATATTTATCCCTAATGTTTGAGTGGGCTGTGGTAGCCTAGTTGGAAGAGTAATGGATTAGCAAACGAAGGGTTGCAAATTCGAAACTCGGCCCAACCAAAGATGTATGTATGGGGGCTGATGCACGTTAAATCGGTTGTGGTCTCAAATGTCCTCATAATAGCATGGTGTGGGAGATTGGAGAGTGCGGTGCCAGCTCAGGTGTTGATTTTGTCATCAGACTGGTTCAAAATTATGAGGTGTCCTCAGTCCTTTCCCTTTGGGATGGATCCCTGACTGTCGCCAATAGCCTGTTGTGTTGCTCCAATGCGCTGTTAAGTAAATAGCTACCTTCCCTAATGTTTGTGGGTCTTGGTTCTTATCATAAAATTTTAAAGGGTTCCAATTGGTCATGCTTGGTGTACGTATTTTTCATCAACTTATTTGGTTTCTCATTGGAAATATTTTGTTTGGGCAGGGACACAAGTGGATCTGGCCCCTAGGAATTGAGGGCCTTGTTTGGATAATTTCAATTGACCAACAAATATTTCTGTTTTATCACTGAAAACAAGTGTCATCTACAAATCTGTTATCTGACTGAGTTTTATGCGTATGGGGACAGTCTGTACATTGTGCAAAGTGTTTTCTGTTAATGTTTATGTACTCTTCCTCATAGAAGGGTTGGATAAACTTGAACAGATGCCCTTTCAAGCAAAATTTTAATTTTTCAAAAGTTTGCCCTGTAATATTTCCTATACTCATACATATTAATGTTTAACATAAATCACTACTATCTAGAAACTACTCAGATTTGCATGTCTTGTGCCTAATAAGTTAAACATATAGGGACAACAAATGAATTAAAATCTGATTTAAATCAAATCTAATTAAAAAACGATTTTTACACTGGTTTTTTCAAAGGATGAGTCAACATCTTTATGTCCATCCTTAAAAAATACAGGGACTAATGCAAAGGAAAACAAAATCTTTATTTGTCTGCACATTCCTAGTGGACTAAATACAGATCCAGACTTAGGGATCTCGAGCAAATGAGACCCTTTGTCCAAAATCAAATTTTCACATTGAAAATGAAGATAAAGTATAATTATTTCAAAACTAAAAAACCATATGAATTTTGTTTTCCAATTTTATCCACAATATTAATTTTTGACACTAATTCATTATTGACTGAACAAAACTAGACACCAGGCTTTGTTAATGGCACCTGCTAGCATATTTTCTGGGGCTGTTCAGACGTTTAAAGAAGAGAATTTCATATCTTTCTCCATTCTTTTCTGAATAGTATGATTGCAGGTGGATACACAAAAGGAAAAATTGATCTTTAAAGCGTACTCCAATAACGAAGTGCAAGAAGCATTGACATCACATGCACAGCACTGGAAAATATTTGAGAAAGACAATTCTGCTTAAAATTATCAATTATTTTTCTAAGAAAATCACGTGATAATCACTTCTGAAATGCCTTCCCTTTAGACACTGCCCGTCACCACCTCCTTGAGCTATGCACTGTAAATACATGAGGCACTGCTGGTTCTCCTACCATCCCTGAACCCAGAGGTGAGCAAAGTGCCAAATGTCCAAAAATGGCAGTACAGTAGCATTATAGGGCTGAAAGATCTTTGAAAGTAACCTAATTTCACTATTCACTAAAAAAATGCATGAATCTAATCAAACTATCTATTTCCATCTGAGCAGTACTGTTCTGTTTGTTGATCCACATTATGTCTCTTGGAATTTGTTTAAGATTTCTTAAATTTTTGTCCTATATCCTTCATGTGAAGTAATACATTTAAGAATTAGATCTGTCTTTGACACGCAGAATTTAAATAAGTTTCAAATATGATATTTTCTATTGAAGTAGAGGTTTTATGTACTGATTGGCCTGGGAGCTGTAAACCCAAGGTCTTTCTTAAATAAGAGATATGCTCATTTTTTAAGGGGTATCATAGGTAGACACAAGGAGATTGGCTGAAGATTTAATGATTTTAAGAATTTAAAGTACAGTTGGGGGGTAACTCTTATATATCTATAAAACTGAATGTTGTATGTAACATATTTGTAAAATGGAATTACAGTTTAATTTGTAAATCACTAAGTAAGACTCACATTAAACAATGAACTAATCAGGTTCTGTATGTGACATTTATGAAATACATGCATTCCCTTTTTGACAGAAGGGTATGAAAAAGTCATGATTTTTAAAACAATATCTAAAACATCGGGTTTATTTGATTTAAATCAAATTTTTTTTATATTTAAATTGGATTTTTATGATTTTAAATAATTTCTTGCCCATACAAGTTTACATTTATTGGACATAAGACAATCAAATTACAGTGGGGTTTCTAGATAGTTTTTATTTATATATTAATATTTTCATATTAGGAAATATGGCTGTGTGAGTTTTTGAAAGAGTAAAACGCAACATAGGAATTAGCAAAGTAAATCACATGATAGAGTAAATAAAATAGTGCCCCAAATGCCAAGCATAAGGAATGTGTTTCCATCTGGTTCTCATCCCGAACCATCACCAATAGCTCATTGTGTTGCTCCAGTGTTACGTTAATTAAAATACCTACCTACCATCTGGTTCTCAAGCAATTTAAAGTACTTTGAGTTTTTTGCATTATATATTTTTCATATATGAATAAAATGTTTCGAATTACTTTAATTATTTTGATATAAAATAATTGGTTCAAGACTTCATTTTAAGCAAAAGTCATGTCATCAGTGGAAAATAAAATAAAAGAAATTTTCATCATGAAAAATTCCTACTTCTCATTAATATTTAGCTTGCAAAAATAACTTATTGGTGAAAAAATTATTTTTTGTAAGTTAACAGTAAAAAATGAGACGTCATGAAAATATAAATTTGAAATCAAATATGCCTACTTTTTAAAATCTTTGAGCATTGACAAGTATTTTATTCCAAGCACACAAAAAGGGTTTATACATAACACAAGAAAATGAAGTTTTTCTCTATAAACAGCATAGAACGAGTGTAATAGCATCCCCGAAACATGCCAATTCAGTTGAACTTTGAGCTTGCAATAAAAAGTTTATCATTCCAATCATAATCATTCAAATAAGTTTTCCACTTCAATCCATAATCTATTCTCAACATACTCACTCAATTATCAGATGGGTGAATTAACTTTTACATTCCAAATTTGAATTCCATAAATAGGAATATTGAATAGTTATTCTAGCAGTGTAAAGAATTCTAAGGGATCAAATACATAAAATTTCCCAATAAGTTCAAATAAAAATTAACCAATGAATAACACAAAATAAAACTATTAAAATTGCCAATGATAAAGATTTATGTGCAAAATTGGAACACTTGTGATACCGCAGAAAATCTTCATTGTAAGTCTATTTTTTATGAACAGACTACAATACTAAATAAATAACTGGAACATCTTAAAAAGAAAGCAAGTTGCTACAATTTTAATAATTCAAGTGAATATTTTTTCGATCATTTTAACTCATCACATGTAGAATGGTTTAAAATTGGCCATATGCGATTTAGTCACATGGAATGTTTAAAACAAAACTCACTGATGAGCAGGCTTGTGAGTGACATTGTCTATTGGTCAATGGCCCAAAATGGAAATACATACTTGTCTAGTAATTATGACCCTAATCAACAAATACTGTTATTTAGTGTCTTCAAAGGGAGGATGATTTTTAATACAATTTTGGGGTGAATTCAATATGAGCGAAATTCTTAACTTATTTGAATAAAATAACGCATCTTGGTTCAGTTATTTCATTTTCAGTATTAAACAACAGAAAGAAAAGTGAAATTCAAAATTTTGATTTAAATCAATGATTTTTTTAATAAAAATCACTTGATTGAAATCAGCATACCCTGTTTGAAAGCAAGGCATTCTGACCTATTCCCCAAGATAAAATACAATATTTGTACTTTACAGTTTCAAGGAACAAAAATCATGCTTTTCCACTGAAATGATGCCTAAGCAGTAAAAACGTCCTACTGTATGCAATGAAATATAAAAATGTTGCATTCAACTTTTTTCAATAAAACCTTAGCATGTTTTAATTTCTGTTTTAGTATAACTTTTGATCTACAAATCAAACTAAAATGGAAAATATTGAAATTTTACCAATTAAGTTCTTATTTTTTGTTTTGTCCTAATGCTCTTTAGTTACGTAACTGTTAAAGAAACAAAACAAAATCTATGAATTGTCTCTTTAAAAATAAAAAGTAATTCTTAGAAAAAATGACCATGAAATTAATATTAGAAAAAGTTATAAGAACCTGAATATGTTGATGGAAATTAATACAAATAGATATCATGTCTGCAAAATTTTAGCTTTTCCTCCCAATAGAAGTAATTTCTTTTTACAAATAATATTAAAATAGCTGTATGAAATTGAACAGTGGAAGCAAATTTTATTGCAATGAATTCATTAAGATTTTATAATTTATTTAGTACATTATTTCTTTGATTTATTACTATTGCTAATTTAATAGTTTATTTTATTATACAAATTCATGTTATGCTTTTAAATAAAATTATCTGAATATATTGATCAAATCTGAGAATTCTTAGGGCCTCAAAATAACTTGATCTGCCACTGGTAACTATTCAAATGTTTTCAGTTTTTCATCCTGTCTAAAATTTTCAATTAGTAGCCAATACAATATTAATAACTTACTGTTTAATTTTTAAGTTCAAATAAGTGTGCCTTCAGTTTTTACTTTCAGAACTGGTACTATTTTTCAATTTCAAAAGGTTTTTCTTTGTAGGCTGGTTTCCAAATAATTCAGCAGTTCCATCATGCACATTAGTTTTGCTGTGCATGACCAGGAAAAAACCCTCATGCAAAACCTTAAAGCAATTGCAGTGAGAATTGAAAATATGTTAAAGGACAAAAAGTCTTGTTGACCTCAATAGAGCTGGTGAATTTTTTTAAATATCAATTTAGCATGTTATTAAATAGTTTAATTTGATAAAGAATGTGTTTTGTTCCTACCTTATAAGATATTTGTGATTTGGAGAGACCCTTTTAAAATGAAGGACTAATTTAAGTATTTATAGCCATGTATGCAATCATGTTCCATGTAGTCTTGCTTACTTATAATTTTTATGATATAATGTGTAGCAATTGCACTTTTTTTCTTGTTACGAACTTTGAGGGAAAGACAATTGTATCATTCCGTCTAGAGTTGGCAGAAAATATTCTCTGAGAACGAGTATATTCTCCAAATGTTAAAATTTGGAGACTTAAGAAAATTTCTTTTTACAACTATTCAGGAAATTGCAATTTATTGATTACAGGAATGAAACTGAAGTTATTTTATGTATTCACAATATATAAGCAATTTTTATAGAAATTATTTATAATTGTTTTTACTGAAAACCATGATACGTTTTCACTGATAATGCTGCTACAATGAAGTCTGAAGATATAAACAACACATACCTCCATATTTCTGCTAATAGTTGTGTAGCTCTTACATTAAACTCATTGATTGTGATTATATTAAAAACAGGCAACTAAAAAGTAAATACACATATTGCCGAAGAAGTAAATTCTCTTTTCGAGCAAAATTGTTGAAAAATTCAGAGTACAAAAATAACTGAAATGTTTACTTTTTCTCTATTTCTAATATTAACCTCAGAAGAGCTACATTTTAAAAGTTAATATTCTTTTCATTTATATATTCACTCATCGATTTGAAAAATATAGTGGCATTTTTTAAAAGCTTTGGAAGAAAATTCTTGATTCTCTTGTAGAATCATCTCCCAAAAGGGTTTACAGAGAAATTTGCATCTCTAGTTCTGTCATCCATTGAAATTGAGCATGAAACTGCAATGCCAGTGATGTTTGTCATTGTCTCTTGACGATCATGTCAGAATCCCTTTCTTTCATGAGTAGAAGGGAGGAAATAGTACGAGAGGAAGTGTGTGTACTATAACAGTTATGAATGTATAGTGTGCTTTAATTTTTTATTAAATGTTGGTCTTACTGTATGTAATTTATCATTAAATTGTCTACATGAAATTATTTCTTTTTACTTTGCAGTTATCTCATTCAATACAGGCATTATGAAGGAGATGTCTCTGCCTCTGGCGATCATAGCGTGAATATGCGTTTTTTCGTTGCTCCTCCGAAACCATCCCATTCCTGCGTGAGCACCACCAAGCAGGGTATGAAAAAAATCATGATATTTTTTAATCAAAAACATCGGATTTATTTGATTTAAATCAGACTTTTTTTATTTAAATCGGATTTTTATTATTTTAATTAATTCCTTGCCTGTACAAGTTTAAATTGGTTGGACATGAGACTCGCAAATTACAGTGTAGTTTCTAGATAGTTTTGATTTATTTAAACATTAATATTTTTATGTAAAACATTAATGTATTAAGAAATATAGCCAGGTAAATTTTTGAAAGATTAAAAACGTGACAAAAGAATTAGCGAAGTAAATCACATGATAGAGTAAATAGACCCCAAATGCCGAGATGAGGAATGTCTTTCCATTTGGTTCTCAAGTGGTTTAAATTACTTTGAGTTTAATCCATAACCAATGACAGGAATTTTTTGGACCCAGATAAACAAGGTCCCAGATCTCACGTACACCATATTATGAATTTTTTCAATCATAAAAATTTCAGAATATTTTTTGGCATTATATATTTATCATATATGAATAAAATGTTTTGAATTTCTTCAATTATTTTGGTATAAAATAATTAATTGGTTCAAGAAAATCATGTCACCAATAGAAAATAAAATAAAAGGAACTTGCATCTAGAAAAAATTCCTACTTCTCATTAATTTTTAACTTGCAAAAATAACTTATTGGTGAAAAAATTTTTATTTTTTGTAAGTTCAGTAAAAAAATTAGATGGCATGAAAATACATAAATTTGAAATCAAATGTTTATTGTGGAAATTCTTTGAGCATTGACAAGTATTTCATAGGTATATTCAAAGCACACAAAAAAGGTTTATATATAAAACAAAAATGGAACTTCTCTATGAGCAGCATAGAACAAGTGTAATATCATCCCCCAGAACATGCCAATTCAGTGGAATTTTGAGCTTGCAATAAAAAATGATCAATTCCAATAGCTTTCTGCATCAACCCATAATCTTTTCTCAACACACTCACTCAATTATCAGATGAGTAAATGAACTTTTACATTCCAAATTTCAATTCCATAGATATTGAATAGTTATTCTAGCAGGGTAAAGAATTCTAAGGGATCAATGTATAAAATTTCACAATAAATTGAAACAAAATTTAACCAATATATTACACAAAACATAATGAAACTTAAAATTGCCAATTATAAAGATTTATGTGCAAAATTGGAATACTTTGTGATACTGAAGAACATCTTTTGTGTCTTTATATATTTTTATGAACAGATTACAATACTAAATAAATAACTAGAATATCTTAAAAAAGAAAACAAGTTACCACAATTTTAATAATTTGAGTGAATATATTTTGAGCATCTTCACTCAATACGTGGTGAATGGTTTTAAGTTGGCCATGTGCGATTTATAGTCACATGGAATGTTTAAAACAAAACCACACTGATGAGCAGACTTGTGAGTGACACCTATTGGTCAATGGCCCAAGATGAAAATACTTGTCTGGTAATTATGATCCTAATAATCAAATATTGTTATTTAGTCTTCAAAGGGGGATGAGTTTCAATATAATTTGAGGTAAACTCAGTACGAGCGAAGTTCTTAACTTTGAATAAAATAACATGCATCTTGTTCAGTATATCATTTTCAATATTATTAAACATAGAAAGAAAAATGAAATTTAAAATTTTGATTTAAATCAATGATTTTTTAATAAAAATCACTTGATTTAAATTGCGATTTAAATCAAGCTGATTTAAATTGGCATACCCTGCCACCAAGGGTTCTGCAACCACTTATGCTCAAGGGATTACATACTCATCAAACAATATCTATAGTCCTTATCAGGATTGGTGAGGCTGCTGGGTTGGATCCACAATGAACAATATTACTTTTTCTTGCTTACAGAACACTGAGCAAGGCCTATATCGATAACTTTTCCATATTGGACATGTCATCTAAGGATGAGGCTGTATGTGGACTGAGATCGACAAGCGATAAACAAATTATTGCAAAACTTTAATGTTATCCATACTGCATGGAATAATCCATACTGTATGGAATAATCCATACTGCATGGAATAATCCATACTGCATGGAATAATCCATACTGCATGGAATAATCCTAAATCTAATTACAGAGGCATTAAACTCCTCAATTTTAGTAAAGATACCCAAAATTATTGCTCCTAATCTCCAAACCCACCCCTCCCAAAGATCAAACTCCCCTGGCACTATCATTGACTTCTCCCTCTTCAAAAACATTCCATATCTTACAATATTGATAAAATTACTGATCTTAACTCTGACCACCTCCCTGTTATCCCACAAACCGATCTCAAAAACCTCAACAGAAGCCCCTCTGAATTATACATTTCTAGCAAATTAGGCATCCACCTTTTCGCCATCCCCGATTTCATACCTGACATGCTTAAAATCATCGAAAATTACAGTGCTCAACTTACCAAATCTACTTCAAATCCAAAAAAGTTCTCCGATGCTCAAACTTCTAAATCCAACCCAACTTCTACCACAACTAGGAAGAGGAGAAATACCAACAACCATAAATCCACTCTTCAAAAGAAAAGATTTACTGATGAAGGTTTTACCTTCCCCACAAAAACTAAAAAGAATTTCCAATGCAAAATCCTTCACTCTGATAGTGACTGATGTTCTTGACTGGAGCATACATGATCAAACTATTTTATCTGCTGGAAAGCAAACCTTCCCTTCTGAGGAAAAGGGTCTCTCTCCACCTCAACCCAGCAAAAAGCGTCCCCCCCTGTTTTCTTAACACCCAGAAAAGACTGGCCTCAACTCTCTTTTATAAGAAGAGTTGCTCCCTCCTTTAAATCAACCCTGTCTGGTGATTTCCTGCGCATAACAGTAGACACTGAAGAGTGCTGCGAAGTTTCTCTGGCTTCTCCAACAAGGAATTGAGTTCAAGGATTATCAACTCAACTCCAAAAAACCCATTTTTGTCGTCATTCAAGGTCTCACCTCCGACACGAATATTGATACCATCAAAGCCAAAATAACCTCCCTTGATTTCAATAAACACAAAATTACTCCACTTACAAAATTCAAAACTAAATCTCCGATGCCCTATTTTTATCTTCAACTAAATCAAACAAAAAAATATTGCTGAAATCTACAATATCACTCAGCTTTTCGGTACAGAAATTAAAATTGAAGCAAACCGAGGCCGAAGCGGCCCAACCCAGTGTTGGCGCTGCCAAGGTTTTTTCATTCTTTGGAAAACTGTACCCTCCCCATAAATGTGTCGTTCCAGCACTCATAACGCTAGAGATTGCCCTCTCCCCTTTTCTGAACCACTAAAATGCAGCAACTGTGGTGGAGAACATGCTGCAAACTATCAAAAATGTCCAGTTTCCAAAATCCCGCACTCCAAATTCTGGTGCAAACATTGTCCAACCCACTAACAATCCCATGCAGCCAATGAAAATGGCCCATTTCCGAGACCCTCCTCAATCAACAATCAGTTACGCATGAGCTGTTCTTCCTAAAAGCACTACTGCTCCTACTCCTATAACCTTGCAACCAATGACAACTCCTGTTCTGGTACTCTTACGGCCATGTTGAATCTTACTAAAGATAGTAACTTCATCACTACCATCATGCTAAATGCATTTGAAAATGCACTTCCCGAATTCAGAAATGCAACTACTGGCTATGAACGAGCTTTCATTATTTTCAAACATTATTGTATCTCCTCCACTGAAATACCCCCCCCCCCCATTATCAAAATTCTCACAGTCCCCCCCCCCCAATTTTTTAAAACAATCTATTGGCTTTTGGAACACTAACAGCCTTAAACCAAAATCCCAAGAAATCCGCGATTTCATAATTAATACAATCTTGACATCTTTATAGTTCAAGAAACCCACCTTCTTCCAAATCAAAAAGTACCCAAATTATTATTTTATAGAACTGACAGAATTAACCCCAACCTCAACAATTTCAGTGGTACTTGTATTTACATTAAAAATAATATAACACACCACCAAATTCCCCCCATTAACATCCTGCAAATGGATAACTGCTGCTGTTTCCATCTAAACTAAAGGCCTACAAAATAATAATTTTAACCTACCCCCTTTAGAAACACCTAATGGACCAGCTCTTTCTAAATCTCAAAAAGCCAAAGCTATTGCTGACAGCCTTGAAGCCCAATTTCAACTGAATAACAACGTTTGCAACCTTTTCAAAATTTACTTGCACCAGCAAAAGCATCTGAAATTTCTGAATTTATTAAAAGTTTAAAAGCTGAAAAGCTCCTGGTAAAGACCTTACCTCAAACAAAATGCTGAAAAATATCCCACTTAAAATTTTATTTTTTATTACTATTGTTATAAACCATCTAGACCAGAATCACTTTCCACTTTTTTGGGAAAATGCTGTTTCAATCCATAAACCTAATTCTAACAACTCTGAACCACAAAACTACTGCCTCATTTCTCTACCAAGTGTTTTTAGTAAAATATGTGAATTCATCCTCCTCAAAAGACTTAACAACCACATCAAAAAACATAAAATTATAATCCCCGAACAATTCAGTTTTCATCGTAAGCACAGTACAGTGCATCAACTATTAAGGGTCACTGAGTTCGTTCACCAGACTCTCAAACTCCACGCATACCAGTATTCTTTTTCTAGACATTGTCAAAGCCTTTGACTGCGTCTGGCACGATGGCCTTCACAAACTCATTCTCCTTAAAGTCCCGCCTCAACTTGTTTCCATTTTTCAAAATTTCCTTACACACCCCACTTTTCAAGTAAAAGTTAATCTTGTCCTCTCTACCCAACGTACCATAAATGCCTGTATCCCTCAAGGCTCACTCCTCTCTCCTACATCTACATCAATGATATTCCCTTGCTAAATACACAGATGATACTGCTATTATGTATCAGAATAAAAACTGACATTTCCTTATGAAACAGCTTCAAAATTACATAAACCAACTCCAGCTCTGGTTCACCAACTGGAAGATAAAATTAACACCTCCAAATGCACTCTTCTAATGTTTACTAACAAACACCCTTCCCAACTTCAACCTATTAGATTTCAAAATGAGCCAATCCCTTTTGTGTTCACCTACAACTCCCTTAGCCCCCAAACTAACATTCACATCAAAATTATCCGTAAGAAAGCTCTTGCTCTCAAAGCTAACCTTGCCTCTCCTTAGTCGCCATAGCCATCTCTCCTTTAATAACAAAATTCTTATATACAAAACCATCGTTAGACCCACTCTTCTCTACACATCCCCCATCAGGGTGGTTCCACATGCAAAACTAACATTAAATCCCTGCAAGTTTCCCAAAACACCACTCTTCTCCAAATCGTTAATGGCCCCTATTACATCCAATGTGAAATTATTCACAAAGACCTTAAAATCGAGTCCATTGTTGAATTCATTAAAGCCCTCTCCACTTAAAATTCCACAAGTTCCCAATGCACTCCCACCCTATATATGCCACTTCCTTAACCAAATCACACAAAAGACCCCGATCTCAGAAAAAGAATATATGACCTAAATGTCGCTGTGATGAGTTCAGGAAATCTCCTAAACCCACCACCTCTTTAATTGTTTCATTTTTATTTCTCCCCTAAATCAACTCCACAGCTCATGCGTTATCTCTACCATCTTTTGGGTACTGATTGCCACCCACTTTGGAATGTGTGTGTGAATTGGACTCCTCTAATAGTATCAATTACTAAACTCTATTTCAATTATTATCCTTTTACAAGTGTATTGCCACTACCTTTAACTTTCTCCTCTTATACTTTCTTTCAAATCATTAAACTTCCTATTAATTATGATGTGGAGTCTCACTGCCGGTACTCTGTAATTGATACGTCTGTTCCGTTCCAACTGATCACCAAAACCTAAACATTCCCAGTTGCAGTCAGTAGATGGGAGGGTGACCTGACTACCTTCAGATTTAGCAAGTGCCTTTTGGTTTTGTACTAGCTGGTTTTTATGCTTTTCACGACCCTAAATCTATATATTTAACTTAATTCTCCTTTATATAATATTCTTTATTTAAAAACTTTTCTCTTTATGATTTGGAGATAAGCTACTTTGCAGCAAGTGCTCCAAATTGATGTGTCCTGTCCTGAGATGGGAAGCATCTAGCAAACAAGGAATTGAGGAGACTAAACACTACCCTGCATTGTTAGTTAGCAATCTTTTCAATATCAGAGATATAGGAAAAATGCATGTTCTTCGGTAATTGCAAGAATGCTTTCTCAATGTCTACAGACAACAAACTTGGATAAATACAAATTGTGTCAATAAGTTGAGGAATCGATTCTATCAAGTTTGGGCCTTTATACAAAAGTTTGTTCAAGAAAGGTTTTCCATTCTCTCTTGCTGACGTGTCAAATACAGGTCTGATTTTTGTGGTCTTTGTTCTTTTCGTAAAACAACTCACTGTAATAATGAATAACCTCACCTTGTGAATTAAATCATTCAATTGAGGCTATCACAGCAAGAGTGGCCTAACCCACCAACATACCCAATGGATATAAATGTGGTTTTCTTGGCACCATTTTTTATATATTTTTATTTATCCACAATATGATTTGAGATTCTAAACATTTGTTTTTCAATGATCAAAATAAGTTATTTTGTAATTTCGGAAGACTTTAACCTGCACCAAAGATAATTATTTTGCCATTTTCAGGTTTTTGTAGGTTAGGCCACTTGCTCTGATGATCTCAGTTGCTCTTAAACAAATTTGAACTCAGCTTAAGTGGCAATGCTTAATAGTTATGAAATCATTAGTAGTTTATGTCATATCTATCTCTATATATTTTTGTTCTTTATAACATTATTAACCATTAGCACCTGCTCACAAAAATGTTTGAAAGATATTTTATGTTGAGATTTTAATTCAAAGTTAATGCAATGCTGTGAAGTACGTTAAAATTGTTTTGTAGGTCATTCCACAATATTTTCAATGTGGAGATTTGGCTCATGTTGCGATATTGATACTCACATACAAATATCTGGGTAAATTGACTCCTGTATATTAATACCTATTTGTAAAATACTTAAAAATATTTGATAAGACTCCTATGTTAAAAGCTACTTTTCTCTGGTGATACCTTCTACTTGAAAATATGTACACACAATTTTCTATTTTACTCATAAGAGGCATTGCTAAACCACTGCAACATTACTTAAAAGATGAATGCTAAGGGAAAGCACAATAAAGCCTGGTTTACTTTCCTATGTTCAACAGAGTATGCATAGTTTGTGTGAGATGTGTATAATGCATTCACCTTGTTACAGGCTGCAAATAGTCGAATATATAGTGATTTGGGCATGCTTGTGATCTGAATACATAATGCTATAGTGTAGAAAGGAAAAGGATTGCTTCAAGATAATGTACTCACTATCAAAATTATTCCTTTGATTTTCAATCCCCTTTGCCCCCAAAACTGAAAACTGGTCAGATAGTTTCAAGCAGCTCAATAGTCATCCTCACTAGTAAAGCCAGTTGCAGTGCGTATTGCAATTCTCTATTGAGAATGTGGCTTTAGCTGTGAGATTTATGTCTATTCACATGTGCAACTAAATTAAATGCAGATAATTAAGAAAAAATATCTCGAGTTTCACTTCTCAAAATTCAGTACTGAAAATTTTATTCTTTTAGTTGATTGAATGTAATTCAGTTTTTATGTTTATTCTCTTTTACTTGTTTAAGTGTAATTTACTTAACCCTCTTGGTGGTTTATCTTCTCGTCGAAAACTGCCCTGTACAAAAACATGTTCCAAATTGACACCAGTTCTGTGCAGGGGACAAGCTGCTTTTCCTACTTGGATATTCATTTCCTTGGAATTAAAGCACAGATGATAGTAACTCGTAAACTCATTCACCATAGTAACTCGTAAACTCATTCACCACCTGCTTTGAAGATCCATAATGAATCCTCCTCAACCCCTATCTCCCCTCCATGCCTCAAGTTTGGAGCATACCCTTTAGCTATATTTGAGGTTTTCTTTGTTAAGTTATGAATTTACAATGATTCTTATTTCAAGAAAGTGACTGACACTCGCTGATCTGTTCAATCGACTGTTTGATCTGTGTTTGTTTGAAAAGAAAGAAATACATTTCTTTGTGTGCCTTATTTTGAGACTTCCAGGGAAAACTTTATTGGCAAAACAAATGCGAACCACATACAAAAATGCTCAGAAGACATTGTAAAGCTGCTTTTAAAAGCCTTTCGAAACAACTGCCATGACTGCTCAATCAAACATCAAAAACTATTCAATATGTCACCTATCATTCAACTGTCTGGGAAAGAACTAGGCTCACATGAAACTCATTAGCAGCCCACCTTTGTGATCTCTTAAAAGGGGGTGAAACGACAAGCCTTGCAGTGAAACCTGCAGGATATCTCTCCATGGGCTTGTCCTTTGAAAAAGAGGGCAGCTTTCATCTCTACGAGGTATCTCTTAATTAACAGAACTTCCAGATCGTGTTGGACAAGGTATCTCGAGGAAATCACTTGGAGCTTAAGAGACTAAACGTCTAAATTGTGAATAACTAGGTTAATTTAGTACAACTTTGGTGTTTTGTTTTTAACAGATAGTTAAAGAATTTCTCGTATACTAATAAATATTGTACTTCTATTAGAATGTTTTAAAATTCTAATCTGACTTAAATTATACATTTTGTCATTGAAAGCCAGAATAATTTCAATTAATTTTGGAGAGAAATTTTTAGAATCATTTTAAAGTAGTAATAAAACACATACACACTGTCTAAAATCTAAATTATGGTACTTAAAGTTTTATTCCATGAAAATTTGATGCTACTTAAATAAACTTGTATGTGGCATGTCTCAGATCATGAAATTTTAAATATTTAAATTCTCAATTTTCGTTTTTACAGGTGTTTCAGTGAATTTATGATAACTGGGATAGTGTATCCGACTTATGAAAAAGTTGTGCTGCAACTAAGTTTCTGATTGGCATTCAGAAAGAAGCAAATGGATCCCATTGACTGTTTCATGGCTGAAATTCTGATACTTCTGCCAATGTATACTTTTCCCATGAAAAGTTTATTTACTTTAAAATTTTATTGAAATTCAAAGCAAAATAAATCTTTACTGGTATTTTTTATTCCTTTTTTTGTATTTTAATTGTAGAAATAGAATTCAATCAACTTCAAAAATACCACTACACTACATAAAATGCCAAAGCTTCATACTAATTAATTTCAATCAGCTTGAATCTTAAAATATGTGTTTAAATCCCTACTAATTGCTTTAAAATGGATAGAAAAAAAGCGGGTTGGCACAGTTCCCACTATACCATAAGGTTTGGTTCATGAATACTTTTGGGCGGAATACCTGGTAAATGGGTTGCTGGTGAAATGAAGAAGGCGGGTATTTGGTATTTATTTATTTAGCCAGTTTTGGTGGATACATAACAGTGGTGTTAGAGTGTGGGCAATGCTTAGTATTCTATGGCGACCTTATGGATGATGGGTCTGTGATAGCTAAAGTACGAGACATGGTGTCGATGCTGATGTTCCTGACAAAGGTAAGATCGATGGTGGTGTTTCTAAGCGTGGTGGCAGCTTGTCAGATGGTCCAGCAACGTCGCCGTGTACGCTCGGCCTGCGCCTTCGGTAAGCTCTAGATCTGTGTCATAGGTTGAGACTTCTTTGTATGATTTTGTTCGTCTTGAACTGCTCTTTCAACCTGTTTACGTTTCCTATGCCGAAATTGAACTTTAGTGTGATATTTTGGCTTCATAGTGAAATCTTCGACACATCGTCACTTTCCACTGCACACAATTTTCACACAAATGGTTTTAACTGTCAACTAGTCAAATGGAATTGTAGAACGCATCGTTCTCTTCAGTTTAAGCACACTCGCCACGACCCGTCGATTAGAACTGAAGTTACAGCGTATGCCCGAAATGTGACTCATTTCTCCCACCACGCGGTACAAGGTCAGAGGGGGGAGTGGTCGACACGGCCCACCTTCCTCTACCCGATGGTGGGTCATTTATCCCCATAGGCTGATTCCCCCTGGAAGTTATGGGGCTTTAAGATATCAACACTTCGTGACGCGCAAGTTTCTGCCGATGACCTCCATACCGATTTGAGAGACTATTCACGTCAAAAAAAATATTTGAATTCTTATAAATATATCTTGGAATTATAAATTAGCTATTATGCTACATGAATCATTAACTGAATCAATTAAAATTCTATTAAGGATGTTGAATAAATTCTCGCTGTTTTTTTGTGAAAATTAATGTTTTATTTTAAAAAATCATTAAAAAACATGTTACTGAAAGTATTGTCCATCGCTAGCCACTACTTTTCCCCATCTTTCTGGCAACATTTGAATTCCACGTCGGAAAAACGACACGTCTTTTGAGGCTATCCAAGAGTCGACCCAATTTTTGGCATCTTCATAAGAACGGAAGTGCTGCTCAGCCAGGCCATGCGTCTTCGACCGGAACAAGTGGTAGTCGGAAGGGGCAATGTCCGGTGAATACGGCGGGTGGGGTAGGACTTCCCACTTAAGCGTTTCCAAGTAGGTTTTTACCGGTTTTGCAACATGTGGCCGAGCGTTGTCATGCTGCAAAATGACCTTGTCATGTCTCTGCTTGTTTAGCGGCCGTTTTTCCTTCAATGCTCGGCTTAATCGCATCAATTGTAGTCTGTAGCGATCTCCCGTGATGGTTTCATTTGGTTTGAGCAGCTCATAATAAACTATACCCAGCTGATCCCACCAAATGCAGAGCAGAAGCTTGGAACAATAGATAAATCATCTTTGCTGAAGATGTTGATGGATGGCCGGGTTTACTCCACGATTTTCTACGCTTAGGGTTATCGTAGTGTATCCATTTTTCATCGCCAGTTACGATACGATGCAAAAATCCTTTCCTTTTCTGCCGTTGAAGCAGTTCGACGTCTCTCGGTTTCAACTCGTACGGCACCCAATGACCTTGCTTTTGAATCATTCCTAATGCTTTCAAACGTTTCGAAACTGTTGTTTGATCAGCTTCTAATGATTCTGCAAGTTCAGCTAGCGTTTGACATGAGTCTTCATGAAGTAATGCTTCCAATTGTTCGTCTTCAAACTTCTTCGGTGCGCCAGAGCGTTCTTTATCTTCAAGATCAAAATCATTATTTTTAAAGCGTTTAAACCAATCTCTACAAGTTGTTTCATACAGAGCATGGTCGCCGTAAGTCTCAACAAGAATTCTGTGAGCTTCAACTGCAGATTTTTTTTGAATAAAATAGTGCAGTAAAATTCCCCGCAAATACTCTTTTTGGCACGAAATTTGACATATTTAACGCAATGAAAAATAAAGTTGTTTACACTTCCGCGAAATAACATACACTGGATTTCAAGCTTGCTTATAGTACTTGTAAATAGATGCGTCACTATCATAAACTAACGCAACCAGTTCCGGTAACGCCATTTGTTGGAAAACAGCGAGAACTTATTCAACATCCCAATATTTCTAAGTATTCTCAATTTACTTGTTATCTAAACTCGATAACCAAATAAAAATTTGTTTATGTACTCATTTTAAAAAATTCATGAGCACTTTTTAAAGTTCAGGTGAGTTATTTTGCAATAAAAAAAATTACATATATTACATGGCTATGAAATTGCTACAACGCTGAGAAATGAAATATTTTTGACTTATGTTTTGAAAAGCTATCTCTGAACTATTTTTCTTTTGTATAGTGACACGTAAAAACAGTAGCCATCATTTTAAAGCCAAATCCCAGTATCAAAAATGTATTTACGAGCTATGCCATGTCACAATTTAAATTCTTAGAAAACCCAGACTCCTAAGTTAAACTGTCTTGATTTCCAATTCTTACTGTTCCCAATTCCTCTTTCCCCCTTTCACAATGTGTTTTACTTGGTATTATATTGTGTTTGGTGCAGCTTGGCTAAATATGGCCCTTGTACCATAAAAAACCCGACCAAAAGTTCCAATATACGCAAAATAAGTCAAGGAAAATAGATCTTAAAATGAACTTCCAATGTACAGCTGACCTATGTATCCAGCTTTGACGTAGAATATGCCTCAATATTGGGCTCGTCTATTAAAACAACTTGAATAAAATTGGGATGATTCAGGTAAGGTATTTTTGTGGAGATGGAAATCCTAAATCTTTAGTCTTATGAATAATTTAAATTTTTGAATAAACTATATATAACATGGCTTTGTTTAAAAAAAGAATGATTAAGTGAAAGCTGCTACAAGAAGTCAAAATGCTTGGACACAATTCAAGTTGCACATTTTTAAATTTTACTATATTAAATTTGATATCCGTTTGTAAGATATTTTTTGGATCGCTGAAATCTTCGACACTAGCCAAATTTTCCGCATTAGCTAATTTTTTTTCAAAGTTTTTTTGGCCCACAGGCTCCGTCTTCATTAGAATGTCGATAGATGAAAAAACGTTCTTGTGGTACATTAGCACCGCAAAAGGAAAACCTCGCAGACCAGGCATGTGTTGTGTACTACTCAGCCTCTTCCACGAAGATAAGTTTCTAGCGGCTAGAAGAATCCTATATCCCTTAGTTGCTGGAAACTCCAAACTATCTATCTACACTGCTGGCCACCCAAATTGCAACACCAAGAAAGACAAGAGATATCACAACAAAATTTATTTCGTAGATAACATGTTGACCAAGTATCAAATGATTAAATTTATAGACTTCTGTGAAGTGTGGTTCCTGCCAAAATCAGTAGCCAGAGTAGCCGCCATTGTTGGAGATCACCGCTGCCACACGCCTCGGCATTGATTCAAAGAGACTTTGGATGTGTTCTTGGGGTACAGCAGACCAAGCAGCTTCCACACGTTGCCAAAGTTGATCTGGTGTGGCAGCTGGGGATGTATTCTGGGTCAATCGTTGAGCAACCATGGACCACATGTTTTCTATCGGCGAAAGATCCGGAGAGCGAGCTGGCCAGGGAAGCAATTCAATCTGGCGATTGACGAAGAACCCTTGGACAATGCGTGCCACGTGTGGTCGCGCATTATCCTGTTGAAATATGGCTGTGGGCAAGCCCTGAAGGTAAGGAAGGACAACTGGCTCCAACACCTCGGAGATGTAGCGCTGGCTGTTTAAAGTACCGGCAATGCGTACTAGAGGAGTGCGAGAGTGATATCCAATACCGCCCCATACCATAATACCCGGTGCAGGACCAGTGTGGCGGTGCATAACGCAGCTGTTCAGCATCCTCTCTCCACGGTGTCTCCAGACTCGAATCCGACCATCGTGGTGTTGCAGACAGAAGCGTGACTCGTCAGTAAAGACAATTTCATTCCATTCTGCCGTCCACATCCTTCTTTCATCGCACCATTGGCGGCGGAAACGTCTGTGGTTCTGCGTCAAGGGTAAACGAAGCAATGGACGTCTTGCGGACAGACCACTCTGCTGTAAACGGCGTCGAATGGTACGCGCAGACACTGGATGATGCGGTACAGACTGAATGTGCTATGCTATGGTTCGTGATGTGGCTGAGCGATCCGTCACTGCCATACGCACAATATGCCTGTCATCACGTGAAGTGGTGCACTGAGGTGGATGCGATCGAACACGTCGGTCCGTCGTACCCTCCTGCATCCAACGATCACATATCCGCATTACAGTTGTTTGGTTTCGTCCAACACGACTACCGATTTCCCTGAAAGATAATCCACAATCTCGGTAGGCCACTATCCTTCCTCTGTCGAACTCGGATACTTGATCAAAAGATGATCGCTGTTTTCTACGAGGCATAATTGATCGTTTTTTTGAAAAAACCACAAGAAAAACACAATTGCCGTACTTGAAATCGTCGAAATCTCCAAGCCTTAAATAGCGCTTTGAAGTGGCGCCACAGGCGCGCGTGATGTGCGTCTGCGCTGAAATTCTAATCATTTGCATATCTCACCTCCGCTAATGCATGTTGTAAATTTCATATTATTTGCATGCTTCCTTCAGGGTGTTGCATTTACGGTGGCCAGCAGTGTATAACAAAGTGCTTATCTATAAAACCATGTTAGATCAGTAGTCAGCTATGTCAGTCATCTGGAGATATGCAGCAGACCCACATACAAAACTTGAAGTTCTTCAACATTCCACACTCAGGATAATTCTTAATGCCCCATGGTCTATAGCAGGGGTATCAAACTCAATTAAAACACGGGCCATTTAATGCAACTGGTAAGATTCACGCGGGCCACATCACATTTACAAATTTTCTTAAAATTATATTTTGAAGTGAGGAATATGGATAAGATAATTAAAACACATTGTGCAATTAAGTGAATTTAGGGTAATAATTTATAATATTGTTGTATAATTGCTTTTATTTAAACGTTTATTTAATTTAACGTATTTATAAAACTGAAATTAACTTTTTTTACCGGAAACTTGCCAGCGCTTTCCTACTACTAGTTTTCCAATATTCAAAGACAGAACAGACAATCTTCATTATGGCAGATAGATGTTTATCAGTTAATCTTGATCTGTAGGCCGTTTTATTTCATTTCATGGACGAAAATAGTTGCTCACACATTTTTAACATGACGAAATTGTGTGTACGGTAGTAGTATATGGGGCGGTATAGCGCCGGAAGTGACGTCACACCACGTGACCGGAAGTGGGCGTGTCGCGATGACGTCATCGGAAGTGACGTCATACCACGTGATCGGGAGTGGGCGTGTCATCATGACCGGAAGTGACGTACCGGAAGTGGAGTTTAGTTGTTTTCCTTTTTACCGTGTAGGAGTTGGGTTGAGTTATTTTCCTCCTGCTGGGAGTTGAGTTGTTTTTACTTTTCAGGGAATGGCAACATGCAAAACTGAATGACGTCATACCCTGTGACCGGAAGTGACGTATCGGAAGTGGAGTTTAGTTGTTTTCCTTTTTTTTTCCCCGTGCAGGAGTTCAGGTGTTTGGTGTACTGCTTATTTTTATTCTTTTTTCGTGATGGTTTCAAAGTTTAGTGTTAAAGAAGTGGCAACGATGTGAGTGATAAGAATGCATGCTTGTCCAAGAGGACGTCAAAGTTTAGTTTGAAAAGAGTGGCAACGATTTTGAGTGAAAAGAATGCATGTTAGATCTTGTCCAAGGATACGTCAGCGTTTTGAACAATGCAAGCTCCTCCCTTTTGCTTCGGAGAATTTGGCGGAAGCATGTCAGATCACGTCCACAATGACGTAATTATACAAATACCCTACATGTATTGTATATGAAACAGGTACAGCCATCTAGTGGTGAAAATAAGAGTAGAAAAAAGCATCTAAATGATATTTTTAGGTAAACATTGGGTCTTCAAAAAAAAAAAAACCGAAAAAAGTCCAGGGTTCGATCTCATGACAAAAAGTATCCATAGCCCACTGATTTAACGCACGTTAACCATTGAGCTACGAATACCCGTCCAAGAACCTTTAAAAATAGTACCGAACGAAAAAATATTTAAAAAAAAAAGATGGTATAAAGTTGTAGAAACAATGAAATGTAAATTGATTTGTTTTGTAATCAAGTGATATATAGTTACGGTTTGTAAGACAAAAAATCCTAAATCAGATGTTACTTACAAAGATAAAAAAAGACTTCTTCGATAAGAAAAAAAAGTCTGATTTCATAAATTCCTTAATGATAGTCACAACTTGAATGTTAAATCATCTATCCCAAACGTTTCATTATGCTACGCAATGGCCGAACACCAAATAGTCATTTGAAGGAATTCGTCCTCCGTGGGAATGTTAGCAAGGAAGCAGAACTGAAAGGCGAAACCCCAGTGTCCTGAGGGGTGAGAAAGGAAAGGAATGCCCTCTCCTTCCAGGTTAACGAAGCCCCTATCCCCCCCGAGTAATCGGGGAGACCGCGCGAAGTTACGTTCCCTCACTCCTCAGTTTACAAAAGAACCAGGAAAAGAATGTGCAAACTAATGGTCATTGTCGGCACTTAAGAATGACTTCACAGTTCAGACGCAATCTTATGCAATTGACTCTGACAGTGACAGCTATACGATGCAACATTACCTAACGCTTACAAAAGCCCTTTGAAAAGTATTTTGAGAGTGCCCACTGGTCATTCGTACCAGTGAAAAGCGTTCTGTTTACGCACAATGGAGTTAGAGGGAACACTGCTCTCTGGGCTATGTGAATAGGATGATTGGATTGTTCTGAAGTTGAGGATTCAAAGCTTAAAGGGACAACACTTCTTGTGAGGCTGTCTTGAATGGGCAAATGACCTAAATTGGATCGTTACTTTTCGGATCATAGTGATGGCTCTTGTAGTTGAAGTCTCCAAACAAGTAGACGAACTGTCTGCTCTATTGTACAGGGGCTAACCATGAATAGGTCCAACTAATGGTAGAAACGGAGAAATTCAGCTATTATCTAAGAGGCAATATATTTTCAAGTGTTACATCACTTTAGGGAACAGAAATGTTCTGGAAGCGTTTAACCTTCGAGAATTTAAAATTCGGTTGTGATAGGGAGAGGGGGTATAAACTGACGTCATTTTATGCCTCACCCTATTGGCTAAGCGTATCGTTTAGTACGATCGTTGATTTCTGTTGGTCAGGGTTTTGTCTCGACTCTTATTGTTGGTTGCGATTCGTCCTCACAATTTTTTTTAAAGGTCAGATTTTACGTAGCTTCACTGATTTCTCCAAGCTCTATCTTCTGTTGCATTGCTGTCTTGGTCTGTCTACAAGCGTTATGGATTTGAATAAGGCAAGTGTTGATTTCTACATATGTTCATTTTCCTATTGAAACCTTTATTGTATCGGTCGTTTAGTTTAAGTAATATTAAAGCCTATTTTTAATTCATGTATCTGTTTATCGAATAAATAATTAGAAGTGAATGTTTATTTGGAATATTGTACTTAAATTAGAGTATCTTTTATCTTTCTGTCTGCATCATGGAATCAATCGATGAAAGAGCTGATTCCTTACTGATTAAATCATGTATTAGTAAAACTATACTAAAGGATCCTAGTTATTAATGCTTTGAGAATATCTATTTTATAGCAAACATGTGTGTGTGTGTGTATGGAATAATATCTTACTTCGAGTTGTTAATTATATATATGTATAGCATTTAGATGATACTACATTTTCTGCAAACCCTTGGCCATATTCGGATGATGTCAACCAAGCTATGGAAGATTTGTCTCTTGTGCACGAAGAAATGTTTTCTTCTAATGCCTGTTTTACTTCTCAAATAGGAGAAGGACATCAGGTTAGTTATTTTAAGTTACGATTTCACTATTTTTCTATAAGACCTGTGTTAAACTATTTATACTGATGTTGATTAATTATTTTACTACTGAAATTTTAAGTTTAAATACACACAAAATTTTATTTATTATACAATAGCGTAGTGTTTTAAAATGCTTAAATATACTGTTTCTTTGCACGAATAAATGTTTTTTTTCTAATACCTACATTACTTCTCAAATAAGAGGACATCTGGTTAACTATTTTAAGTTACGAGTTCACTAATTTTTCTATAAAAGATGTGTTTTAAACTGTTTGTTCAGATGCTGATTTCTTTTTTACATTTAGATGCAATTTTATTTATTTATTATACAATAATGTAGTGTTTTAAAATGTTTAAACATAGCGATTTCTTATTTTTACTGTTGAAAGGTTATTTGATACAATCTTATGTGTTTTTTAACTGATCATTCATTCGTAACTTTTTTTCATGCCAGAAACGCAAGCGTACTGATGATGCACAACCGAATACCTCTGCCTATTTTGACAGAATGGAAAGGAATGGTGTTGAGGAACCAACACAAGGGGCTTCGACTAATAGAGTAAGGATTAGATCATTTATGTTTATTGTAAGTAAGTTTCAAATCGTACATTTTGTTTAGTAGTCTTTTTTATTCACAGACTGACTTCAACTTTACTCTCAACGAGCGAAGAAGAAGACAGATTGTGAAATATAAAGCTGAAGAGCTCATTTACGACATTGTTGTGTCCAGTAGCGCTAGAAACGTGCTAAGTAATATTAATAACGGTTTACTACACCTTTTTGATAGAATTATTGACACAACCACTGGAAATTTAAACCCGAACGACTTAATGCGTATATGCATTTGTTCCGATGGTTTAGACAAGCCTATATCTACCCGACTGATGCCCATTTCGGAGATGACATCGGAGAAGATAGTCTCCAATATCGAGAAAGTAGTTCAGTCAGGAAAAGAGATACAGTTGGATTCCTCTCTATTAGTAAATGTTGTATCCGTACGTCAGCCGCAAGGCAGTGGATCTCCCCGCATCAAAGTGATCAATTTGGCTTTGAGCACATTGAAAAAACATTCAGTTATCAGCATCACTAATAATGACTCTCTATGTTGTGCTAGAGCAATAGTTGTGGGTGTAGCCTGTGTGAACAACGATCCGAAGAAAGCTTACATAAGAGATCACAGAAAGCCCCTACAGGAAAAACTTGCTAGGGAATTGCACATTCGCTCTGGAGTGTCTGAAGGGCCCTGTGGTTTTAAAGAAATCGCCATCTTTGAGGATCATTTGAACATACAAATTCATGTTGTGGATGCTCAAAGCTTCAACAAGGTATGTGTTGAACTTATTTTAATTGTTTTGACTTTTGAGGATTTCAGTTTCCAAAAAAAAAATCTAGGCAGAAATAATTTTTTTGTGCTTTGATGTTTCCTCAGGTAGTTTACAAAGGTCGGGACAGGGAAAAGAAAATTTACCTGTGGCTTCAAGATAGCCATTACCATTTAATAACCAGCATGACTGGATTTCTAGGTGTGAGCTATTATTGTTCCTTTTGCGATGTTGGCTATAAAACCAAAATATCCCATCGTTGCAAAAATATATGCCCCACCTGCTTTTCCAATGCTTGTATATTCATCGCACCCATAATATGCCCTGATTGCCATAAAACGTGTCGATCGGAAACATGTTTTACGAAACATCAGACAGTTGCAGGGAAACAAAAATCATCCTTTTGTGATCAGATCATATTATGCAAAGATTGCTATAAAGTTTTCAAAAAAAATACCCCACACGTATGTGGAGAGGTGTATTGCAGAAACTGTGCCCGTACTTGTTCCTTAACGAACCACCACTGTTTCATGATGAAGAAACAGATCCCTCAGGTCAACCAGAAATATATATTTTTCGACTTTGAAGTTGACCAGTCTACCTCGGAACACGTCGTAAATTTAGCTGTATGCCAGTATTCAAATGGCAGTGAAAAAATATTTGAGGGCTACAATACACTTAATGAATGTGGAAAGTTTTTATTTTCGGAGCAACATAAAAATTACACTATTATAGCTCACAATATGCAGGGCTATGATGGTGTATTTTTACTTGGTTATCTTCTTGAACAAAGTGTGAAGCCACAGGTAATTATGAATGGATCAAAAATACTGTCCCTAATGGTTCCATCACTGAAGATACGGATGATTGATTCATTCAGTTTCCTACCCATGGCCCTATCAAAGCTACCAAAGACATTTGGAATCGATGAGTTGAAGAAGGGATATTTTCCTCATCTGTTTAACACTCGGTAAGGCACATTTTTATTGGTGTTATAGGAATTAATTACTAAAGAGTAAAATTTAAATTTATGCCTTTTTTTTCGTATAGGGAAAACCAAACTTATGTTGGAAAATTACCAGACAAAGAATATTACATGCCTGATTTTATGTCGTCTGAGAGCAAAGAAAACTTTAACAATTGGTACAACAGCAGGCAAGCAGAACCATTTGATTTCAGGAGTGAACTGAAGGAATATTGCCGGTAAGATTCAATGAATAACTTTTTTAGGGGGTTCAAGTATTTGAAATAGCATACAATGGAAGCAATGGATAATATAAATGACATAATGTAACTTATAATGTTTTGATTGACTATACTTTATTTTTTAGCTCAGACGTGGACATTTTAAAAAAATGCTGCCTCCTCTTTAGAGAAGAATTTGTCGACATTTCTGGCTTGGATCCGTTTCAATACATCACCATAGCCTCTGCATGTATGGGTGTTTATCAGTCTCTGCATGTAAAAGAGAATACCATAGCGGTTGTTCCAATGGGTGGATACGTCCCACGCATAAATACAAGCAGAGCATCTTTGGAATGGTTAATGCACTTGGAACACCATGAAGGTAATTTATGTTATATTTAGCTGAAGTGTATGTTTCAGAACGCAGATTTTGAGAATTGTTGATGTATAAAGAATGTTTTTCAATAAAACTAATTTTTTTTTTGTTTACAGAGAAGACTATACAACACTATGGAAGAGGCTATGGTGAAGTAAAGGTACGAGGTAGATATGTAGATGGATACGATCCTGAATCCCGAACTGTGTATCAGTTTAAGGGATGTTTTTATCACGGATGTCCATCATGCTTTGACACCTCGACCATACATCCTCTAACCAATCAACCGATGTGGAGGATGTTCAAGGAGGCAGAAAATCAGGAAAAGGATCTGCAAGAGGCAGGCTACAAAGTGGTCACAACATGGGAGCATGAATTTGCAGCTCTCAAAAGGACAGACTCTGAATTAAAACAATTCACTCAACAACTCAAGGTAAGATAATTTTGTAATTTAGGCCTATTGTTACTATTTTACGAGCACATGGAATAATTAGTGGTCTCTTAAATTAAAAGTAACACTAGTATCTATTATGCTTGCAGTTTGTCCCTCGACTGAACCCCAGAGATGCATTTTATGGTGGCAGAACCGGCGTCTCTAAATTATACCATATGATATCAGAAAAAGAGAAAATTAAATACATAGATTTCACTTCCTTATACCCTTATGTAAATAAATATTGTTTATATCCCGTAGGTCACCCTGTCATAATCACTGACAACTTTAGTGACATAAAAGTCTATTTTGGTTTAGTGTCTTGTACCGTCCTCCCTCCCAAAAAATTAATCCATCCAGTATTGCCCTATAGGTCCCATAAAAAATTAATTTTTGGTCTTTGCAAATCATGTATAGACACAAGATGCAAAAGTATATGCATCCATTCAGATGAAGATCGTTCAATTACAGGAACGTGGACGACTATTGAAGTCCAGAGAGCTCTGAAAGAAGGGTATGCTCTTGTAAAGATTCACGAAGTGTACCATTTTTCAGAGCAATCCACTGGATTATTTAGTAATTATATTGATATGTTTCTTAAAATGAAACAAGAAGCCTCGGGATGGCCTCGGAACTGCAATACAGAACCAGATAGAGAACGTTATATATCGAATTACCTAATAAAAGAAAATGTTAAATTAGATCCCGAACACATTAAAAAAAATTTAGGACGCCGGGCTGTCGCTAAACTCATGCTGAACTCTTTTTGGGGAAAATTTGGACAAAACGATGACAAAACACAAACCGTCATCCTTTCGTCAGTGCCTGATTTCAATCGGTATCTAACAGATAAGACAGTGGAAGTGAGTATGACGCATTTAAGATTTTCTACTTTGAGTTTTTATACTCCAATATCGAATTTTCATTGACGAGCACTTTTCCTTACTTCTTTTCAGATACATGATATCGCTTTCCCCACCCAACACGTAGCAATTCTGCAGTACAAGCAGAAAAAGGAGTTTGTACCCACAAACACAAAAACAAATATTTTTATTGCTGCTTTCACTACTGCATACGCCCGATTGAAACTGTACGATGAATTGGCCAAATTGGGTGATAGCGTTTTATATTACGATACAGATTCTGTAATATATATATCAAACGGAAAAAATGATCCTCCTTTAGGTGATTTTCTGGGTGACTTCACCGATGAATTAAATGGTGACTATATTACAGAATTCGTATCGTTAGGTCCCAAAAATTACGCATACAAAACATCCAAAGGTAGCATTGATTGTAAAGTGAGAGGTTTTACTCTTAACCATAAAACTTCTCAACTATTAAATTTTGAAGCGATGAAAAATATATTGCATAATTCGATACAAGAACCAATCTTAACAGAAAATTTTAAAATTAAAAGAAACATTAAAAAATTAAAAATAAGTAGCATAATGGAAAAAAAGAAATATGCATTTAATTTTGATAAACGAATTGTGCTGGATAATTATTGTACTACACCTTACGGTTCAGCATAAAAAATGTTATTTGGTATTTTTTCATGTTTTTCCTAACTATATATATATAGAGAGAGAGACAGAGATGTCTATTTTATATAAATGACTATTTTACTATGTTATTTAAATGTTACATTGATCATTTACGTTTTTTCATGACGATCTCTATCAATTTTTTTCTTGTGTGTGCGTGTGTTGTACATAAATAACTATTTTTGCTCTGTTACTTTGATCACAATTTTCCTTGACAATTATCTTGAGAATATGTTATGCTGTATTCTATTGAACTATTTAACAGTTTTAAGTATTGGGTGTTTGGACTCACCGTTTAAAATTTATATACATCCATTCTACAAATTACAAAAAAAAGTCGTTTACTCGTTTATTATTTTTCATGCGCATACCCCCTATAGTAATGATCTGTCCTCATATACCTAAACTATATAAGAAAAGAACACTAGAAGATGAATTCATTAGACATGGACATCTTAAAGCTGAAACATCCTTTCACCATGATGGTGTGTGGGCCTACGGGTTGTGGTAAAACACATTTCGTGAAAAAGATCATAGACCATAGAAAAATCGATCCCTTTCCTCCAAATGTAATTTGGTGTTACGGTGTCTACCAAAGTTTATATAGTGAAATGCCTAACGTAGAATTTCATGAGGGTTTACCATCCAATTTAAGTCAACAGACAAATGCTTTAATTGTGATCGATGATTTAATGATTGAATTGGGAAATGATTCAAAATTAGCAAATTTATTTACTAAAGGTAGTCATCATAAAGATTTGAGTGTAATTTTCATTGTTCAAAATCTTTTCCATAAAGGAAGGCAGATGAGAGAAATTTCTCTCAACAGTCATTATCTGGCCATATTTAAAAATCCCAGAGATATGTCTCAAGTGTCACATTTGGGCCGTCAACTTTATCCCTCTAAAGCAAAATTTTTTCAAGAAGCATACCAGGATGCTACCTTTAAGCCCTTTAGTTACTTGTTAATTGATTTAAAATCCTCAACAGACGAGGCTATGCGTCTACGGACGGGATTATTTCCCGGCGATAAGATTTACGTCTACATGCCTCGTTAGCTAACGTATTGCTTCTAATGCTAACATTGCTATAAAAGACTGACTACAACAACTTTGCGCCATTTAAGATCAGTATGCCCCAATGCACGGAACAACAGTTGCAGCAGCTGCGCTTGATTCTGAAAAGTAAAAATAAAAGAAATATTCTGAAAAAGTGCCCAACCAGTACCATTAAATCCTTGTGTGAGTGTGCACTTAATTTATTGCACGGCAACATACCCTTATCCAAACATCAAAAACGTAAACTTGTGCCCTACAAAAGCAGTATTCGTAAATTATCAACTAAGATAGTTCCTCTTTACAAAAAGAGAAAATTGTTTACTTCGCAGAGAGGACAAGGTATCTTGAGTATTTTACTCCCAGCTGCTATTTCGGCGATCTCATCCCTCATACATGGAGCACGCTAAAAAACTTTTGCTCGTTCCTGAGGAACGGGCTAAAGCATTTGTGCAGAGTCATTTGTCGGAAATGGATGAAAAAATGCACCACATTTTACAACGAACGGATTTAAACGATAGTGACAAGGCTGCTTTATATTTGCAAATACTGCAAAACTACGTTAATTTTTCAACTACTACTCCAGACCTTAGTACGATACCTGGCCCTGAATTAGAAAGTATCCCTCCCGATTTCAAAAGTGCCGAGAATACACCTTCAAATATCGAAAACGAGGATGACAGTGTTGAAAAATCTATAGAGGTAAAAGCACCCGTCCGATACAAGATTTTTGCAAAGGACATTTTGAAACATTTGAAAACCCGAGACGACGTGATTAAATGGTTATCTACAGGAGAAATTTTGTACAAAGATAAAATTATTCCGAGGTCAAATATCGTGACCCTTATCAATAATTTTTTAAGGAACCGTAAGAAACACTCTCAGGGACAGCATGAATTCTATTCCATTTTAAAAGAAACGCATTTACCCTCTGTTTACGATGTGTATCGAAAATTGTCTGTTGCAAATGTGAGTTCAAATAGAAACATGTATGTTCAAAAACCAACAATGTATGCTAGAAAAAAGTGGATTAAAATTTGATTATTTAAATGATATTTTGTTGCTTCATTCATTTCCTTTGTGTGTATTTTGAACAATAATATTTCAATAATTTTTCTTTGTAGATGCCAGTTAAATAAACATACTAAAGTATCCTATAAAAATATGTATTCTTAATCAGTTAAAAAAAAAAAAGGTTGTATATAGTTACTTACGAATCTTAAAGTTGTATTTACTTGACTTACTAAATATATACATTCTAATACAACTCTAAGTGGCCATGATTAATATGGTTCTGCATTAACAGTAACTTATAATAATAATAATAGGAATTCTATAATTTAGAAAGGAAAATGTTTTAAAGTATGAAACATTTTTTAATTAAATGAATGTTGATTCGAGTCAGGTAACTAAAAGATAAAACACTATAATTTCATATGAATATTTTTTATTTTCTGAAACTCATTCTTACACCATATCGTTTTTTCACAAACTGATACATTTGAAAATCTCGACTTTTACATTCAGCTAAATTTCTGACTATAGAGCATAGTGAATTACCTTGTGCTTTCTTAACGACATAGTAAATACAGTAAGGTCCACATACATTGGATGTCAGACTTTGTAGACAAGTAGAATTCCAACGAATTTCAGGAAAATGTGAGGTAAACCAAAGGAAACGATCTCCATAAAAATCAGGAGAATGCCCATACGAATCAAAAAACTCCAAAGTTTCTTGACTTTCCACGTAGAATGCAACCCAATGTGATCCTGGATCTGTTGAAATGTCGACATTAGCCACAATAGCAGATTTTTCCCTCAAGTAGGGTATTTGGTCCGAAGGGAAAACTCCTCGGAAATAAGGTGCAGCAATGGATTCTTTTAGTAGTATCGTTCGAATCTGGTTTCCATTCATTTTTTAATCAGTTCCCGAAGTCGTACAAAACGTTTCGTGTTTTATTTATTTCAATCACGTTGTCGAACTCCGCAAAAACAATAACACACACTGTCTGTTCTAGGGCTTTACTGAATTTTAATTCTAATCGAAGATTGCTGTGCTTTATAAGATTCATATGATCTCCATTACACAGATCAGGGGATAAATCAAATGCGTACAGGACATTGCCTTGTGCATACTCTTCTCTTGAAATGTGAATACCTTGGTCGTTCCCCATTTTTTCGTTTCCTGAAAACAAGCTATGATAGGCTCTGATGAAATTGTTTTTAGTAAAATTCAACTCCATAGGATTGTGAGGTGCAGGTTGTCCATCCACATAAAGGCCAACAAAATTCAAATCGTAATGTTTAAACTCATAGGGTGACTTTGAAAGAGATCCGTGAAATGCGTCGTTGTCCACACATCCTATAATCACTCTTTTTGGCATTTGTCCCACGAAAACGTTATCTTGAACTATTGACATGCTACCCTGAGGCACTGAATACACCTTACACAAGACTCTGTTAATAGGATATTTAGCCGTGTGCCTTTCCAAGGCTTTGGCATGTCCTAATACGACTCCAGGACTTGTGCGTACTTTTCGTACAAATAAACTAATGTGATCTAGCACAACCTTGTGACCTTCGACACCCATCAAACAAAATTCGGGTTTGCTCCGTATCAATTTTATTTTTAAATCTACTAGATTCAGTAAAAGTCTTTCTTGATGAAATAAATCACTATGTATTCCACCTATCATATCAACTGTAGCACTCAGCTCAAAGAATTTTGACCGTTTTCTCAAACCATCATCCGAATCTTTATAAAACATTTCAGACGTTAACTGCGAAGTTTTGCTGTCAAAGCCATGATTCAATAGAGTTTCAATGTAAGCTCTGTAAGGATAAGTGTTACTTGAATTGGAAACCAGACGGTCGTTTAACGTAATATCTACTTGAGAAAAAAGTGAATGAAGGAACAGGTTCACAGGTCCTATTTCGGAGTCTTTAATTACGGGCAGTCCATCATTTCGCAAAATTTTTGCTTTAATGTACAGCTGAGTTTGGCTTAAATCGATGTACTCTTCTCCACTTCCGGAAATATGAAATTCTACAGGTCCTCCATCAAAAACGTTAGAGAGAGGATGAAATTCAACCCATTGTCCATTTTCAATGACTGTTTGAGTAGGGGGTAATTGAAACAGTTCAAGTTCAGTTTTCACACATTCGGGTGATCCTTTTAGAAGGAATGCCATTATGCCTCAAAAATATCGTGTCTTTTCACCTTCCGAACTTTTTTTGAAATGATTCGTTTTGGGCTCGTGCGTTTCCTTTTATGCTTTCCTCGTCCTATCATGGATTGCACTTTATCGAGAGCTCTACGAGTTAAGCTTCTTCCCGCTTCTCTTGACCTCTTCTTGGCAGATGTTTGGAAGTCTTGTCCTGATAACACATCGTTGACAACCTGTGTTCCAGTGACTAAAGCTTCTTTCCCCACAGTTTTACCCGTTTTGATTAAAAAAGGCAATGCAGCACGAAATAAACGCCTAAAAACACCTCCTAACCCATAACCTTTTTGAAAAGAGGCTCCTTGGTAGTATGAAAGTCCGGACCCTGCTTGTCGAGCATAATGCTCTTCAAAACGCCTCGTACAACAAACGTAAGGTTCCTTCATGATGTATTCTTTTTAATATCCACTCCTCAAATGACGTTTTTGATTCAATATCTGCCTATTTATAGGATCTGTCTCATTCTGAAATGTAGCACTACAATAACTTTACCTCTTTCAAAAGGTACAAGAGTACCCGAATTTAGTCTAAGTATTATTTCAATAGAGTGAAAATAGTGTCTTATAACAGGTATGTAATGTGGTCTATCGTAGTGAGCGCTCACAATATCTCCATCTTTTCCAGAAATTCTAACAACTCTAAGCAGAGGAGCTTCGACATGTCCTACCACTACAGGCTGCACGATATCACTATACACGTAAAATATTGGAAATGATGCATGCGGATCAGCAACAAATGAACTTTCAACAGTTCCTTGGACAACTTGTGGTTTGAAACCCAAGAGGTCGCATAGACCATCGACGAAAAGGATTTTTGCGTTCTTTTCAGTGTTAACTTTCACACGTTTGTTGTTAGGATTAAACTTAAAACTAACATTATTTTCGAGAGAAGGTATTGACATGGCTTTAAGAATATCTGGAATGGTTTCATAAGAACCAGGAGGTATCTTCCTAGTGGTATTCTTTCCATCACCCAAGTCAAAGCCAAAAGTATTATTGCTTTCATTTATATTGTACCAAGTATGTGGGTAAATAATTTCTGAGAGTCCCACTTCCCACTCACCATTCAGCACTACAGGAGTAGGTAATTGCGTTACGAAGTGAGAAATTTTGTTCTCTGGAAAGTAATGCAATGAGCTATCAGAGGGTAGCGTCAGGTAGAAAGACATCTTGAATACTGAAAATCTTAAACTAGAAGCTATGTATTTATATCATTTTAACATCCGACACCCAAGCATTAAATTTATCTGGATATCCTTGAAATTTAACGAAATATTCTGTTTCTCCTCTTCTTTTCCTTTTTTGCAATACTTTTTCAACAGGGTAAAACCCTGAATCTGCTACTTTTTGAATTTCTTCTCCATAAAATGACCCCTCAATAAGTTCTCCAGATAAATCTTTTAATTTATAAACGATTGGATTCCTAAAAATGATTCTATGTATAGTGAATAATTCTCTTGTCCAATTATTTTCGTATCCTTTTTCAAACTGTTTTTTCAATTTGCTAATGCGTACCGTATCACCCACTTTAAAATTTGACTGAAGAGATTTAGAATCATTTATGTCACCGTACAGATTTTGCCAAACATGTTCTTGATTGCCAAAATTCACAGAAGCTGGTTCCATCTTGATACTACGATGCCATGTGTGGTTATAGCTATGAACTAATTTTTGAATGACATCAATATACTTACGTGTATTGAATTCGGTAAAATATCTCCAAAGTTTGGATTTCAATGTCCTATGAAAGCGTTCGATAACGCTTGCTTTCGTTTCGTTGTGTGTAGTGAAAAAATGCACGTTCACTTTTTTTAGGTAATTTTGTACAATCTTATTCTTAAATTCCATTCCCTTATCCGTTTGAAGTGATTCAGGTTTCCTCTCTTCAAATATCTGTTGGAATGCATTTAATATACTTCGTGCTGTTTTATCTTTCAAAGGAATGACCCAGACATACTTGGAAAAAATATCAATACATGTTAACATATGTTTATATCCTTCGTTAAACTCAGCAAGGGTCTATAGATCTACCAAATCAGCTTGAAATTGCTCATCTATACCACCAACAATGACCCTATTGCGTTGAAATTTATGTCTCAAAGGTTTGTGAATGGTATAAGAATCCTTCTTTTCAATCCACTTTTTGATGTCCTTTACTTTGACACCGCCTCCTGCAGCTCTATGTAATGTATTCAATCCACTGAAACTTCCAGGATGTTCTGGAACACTATACACCTGATTCAATGTCTCTTCCATCCTATCTATAGTTTTGATTAGCAAATAAAAAAAAATTCTTTCATACAAACACATACACTATGTAAAGACTTAATGGCACTGTTTACTTGTTATTTCTATATATATATATACCTGGAAAAGAAATAGTTTTAAAATACAAATAATAAAATATTGTGATTGGTTCTAGCTAAAAGTAATAACACATAATTAGAGACATCAATATTTATTGATACACGTTGAGCATAATATACATTTACACAGGCAATTCAAATAATACACATAGTTTTTTTCTTTATACAACAGAACTAAATCCTATTTCAATGGTTCTCTGACATACATTTCCCTAACTTTGTTAAAAACATCTGTCACATTCAAACACTCAAAAAAGTCACCCTGTAATATTAAATAGTGAAAATTTAACAGTCTGAGGCTTTCTTTTACAAACTTTGTTGCAAAATCCTTCCAATCGATTGCATACAATGCAGGTGTGAAAAGTTCACAAAAGCGTTCGTCAGGACTCATATTCATACAAGCGTGTATAGATTGGTTTATCAGATCGTCTTTACAGCCCAAGCAATCTATAATTAGGGCAATGTTTTTCACAACGCTATCCTTTAAGCACTTGCACAGAGATATTGAAACGTCTAACACCCCCTCAGGATTATCGGGGTCTCCGTCGTAAGGCTTCCAGCACTCATCAGGATAGTTCTTTTCAAGTTCTATTTTCACATAGTAGCACAGTGAGTATGTCAAAAGGGATCGGTTCATTATGTCTGAAAGGTCGTCATAGCGTCCACACATTCTAAGATATTGGTCCGTGTTCAGGCTTACACAATTAGGCAGGAACTGTAGAGAGCGGTCTCTTTTTTGAAATACGCGCTGCAAAACCAAGTCCACTTTTTCACCCACACACACTTTAGAGAGACAGACGTCTTTCTCTATGACTTTAACATCCGAGGGTTCAGCAAATGAGTAAAACTTGCACACCTTTCTTGTAAGAAGATACCAAATTTTAGGATGCAGCGAAACACCATCCTTTGTTGGCTGTAAGGCACCCTGTTCATCCTCAGCAAATCTACGGATGTGAACTCTTGAAGAGCCTATGAAATTGTTCACTAGCAGGAAAAGATGTTCACCGATATGAAACATGTAATCGGGAAGAGATTTCATCGTTATTTTAGGATCTTCCTCGGGAACAATGGGTTGAACCATTTGATTGTTTGAAGCAACTCTCTTGCACACTTCAGGCTGATTCTTAAAACGTTTCATTCTCAGGTAAGAAATTTGTAAAGTCAGTAGATCAGTCAAAAGAGCGAGTGAGGTACGTTGTTCTCCAAAACGAATGCAGAGTCAAAAGTCATCGTCCAAAGCTGTAAAATCCGCAAATAAAAATCGATACCCTTAGACATCCAATGAAAAAATCCCAAGCAGGACTTTTACAACTCCACATCAATCTCCGTAGCAAAAAGGGAGGAGCTTGCATTGTTCAAAACGCTGACGTATCCTTGGACAAGATCTAACATGCATTCTTTTCACTCAAAATCGTTGCCACTCTTTTCAAACTAAACTTTGACGTCCTCTTGGACAAGCATGCATTCTTATCACTCACATCGTTGCCACTTCTTTAACACTAAACTTTGAAACCATCACGAAAAAAGAATAAAAATAAGCAGTACACCAAACACCTGAACTCCTGCACGGGGAAAAAAAAAAGGAAAACAACTAAACTCCACTTCCGATACGTCACTTCCGGTCACAGGGTATGACGTCATTCAGTTTTGCATGTTGCCATTCCCTGAAAAGTAAAAACAACTCAACTCCCAGCAGGAGGAAAATAACTCAACCCAACTCCTACACGGTAAAAAGGAAAACAACTAAACTCCACTTCCGGTACGTCACTTCCGGTCATGATGACACGCCCACTCCCGATCACGTGGTATGACGTCACTTCCGATGACGTCATCGCGACACGCCCACTTCCGGTCACGTGGTGTGACGTCACTTCCGGCGCTATACCGCCCCATATACTACTTACGGTATTGCCTCAATCTCCGCTAAGTGCTATTTTGTTCATAATATATTGTCCTGTTTTCATTTTATTTCAGAGCATCGTGGGCCACAAAAAATTACCTCGGAGGCCACATGCGGGCCGCCAGTTTGACACCCCTGGTCTATAGGAACCTTCAAATTCGTAGACCTGAATATGTTAAAACTCAGTAAAATTCTGCAATATGGAAGCAATTTACAATACCGCTATTCAGCAAATCTCCAGATATGACTTTCGTGGACGAATTATTGTAAGGATCCAAGAGCCATCCTTAACCGTTAAATCCCGCTAACTTTTGTTAGCACCCTACATGCTTTTTTCACTGCGTAACTCCTCCCAAATCGTTATCTGTTTACCTTTTTCTCTCACCAATCTTTCCCACCCACCCTGGCACAATAGTTGTTCAGCACGTGACTCCGCCTACACTCCTGATTGGCCACTACTTTGCTCCACCCACAAGTTCTTTCAGCAAACCCAAGTATTCCAGTGTTTAGCAATATTCAACCGGAGATAGAGAGCCTGTGTTCCCACCAATGCGACTTTCCACGAAGGGCCCATTCCTCGTTGTTGCAACACTTCAGCTTAGGAAGGTTCGGTGAAGCGGAATCTGGGGTGTCCAGTTTAGGTTGCCAGTCCAAGATTCCGGAAGAAGAAATAGATTTCGAGAAGGCGAAATCTGGTACAGGGAACTCTACATCACAAGCAGGGTTCAATGTAGGAGCAGGAGTTGATCCAAAGTCGGCGGTGAGTGCTTTGGTCATCCGAGAGACTCGACCCAAATTTTCGGAGAGTTGGCCCCGATCTCGGGACATCCTCAAATCTCCATGGGCCTTGATTCAGGTCGAGGATTAGAACGGGGGTAGCAGTTGGGGGACCCTCCAAGCAGTAAATTTAATTCTATCTGTCAGAGGTTCCAGGGACGGCCTCGGTTGGTGTGATCGCACTAATGTAATTCCAAGCGCAGTGTCCACCTCTGTATGTGATGCTCTCAACCTCTGCTTCAGAGGTGGAACCCCAATGCAGTGGATCGCAGCATCCAGTAACATTGCCAGGATTTTTTATCGGGTATACTACCTCATCAATTGGTTATGCTTGAACCACCGCAGCCCGGGTGCTATGACCAATTGAGGAATCGTAGTAACATCCAAAACAAAATGGATGTTTGAAAGGAAGGCTAAAATAATATATTAAAACTAATTACATTTTGACTACATTTGACAAGTTTGATCATATGGGAGGGAAATCCAGTTAAGAAAACTCGTGACGTTCTGCCTCCCTCCACATGGACGTACCGACCGATGGTCCAGTCCAGAATAGAATACTTCATATGCAAATGATTTTATTGGAATACCTTTATTGGTGATATAGTTTATCATCCAGTCCCCGCTCAAGAGGCATCAATTACCACCAGTCTGCCTCGAGAACTAATAGATTTGTTACTACTCCGCGAATTCTGTGACTCCTCAGAAGGTTGATATATGCGAATGTACAGCTATTTGCTGCTCAATATGACAGTTTCATCTTGGCTTCAGGTTCTGTGCCACTTACATGCTCGTCCAATGCACAAAAATATCGTCGGACCGAGTCAATTTGTTCGAATCACCTCCAACTGAGCTCGGAAAAAAGGAATTGTTTCTACACCCACATAAATTCGATCGTTTAATTGCGTGGCCATTCCATTGGGCGGTCCTGTCTGCACACCAAGTTCCGATGCGTGACATGTAGAAGTAGACTTCGAGGTCCTTCCGCAGGGAACGAATTAAAGGCGTCTGAAAATTCTGATTTTTTTGTTGCTCAGCAATGAGGAAAGTTAAGTGAATTTTTCTTTTGACATTCATTGGGAATTGACATTCTTTTTCCTTTCCGTGTTTCGTCATCTGACCGTGGTGTTGTCCTCGGATCTTTCCCTTCGGGTTTGATCCCGGACGGTCGTTAATAGCCCGTCGTATTGATCCAGTGCGACGCTAATTAAATTCCTTCCTACCTTCCCGTGTTTGTGATTTGGCTAATATTACTGTGTACAACTGGCCTGGACTATACTTCTGCATGTTGAGACCTATTTTCGCCGCCGATCATGTGCGAGCTCTTGACAAAAAGCATCCACAAGCTGGATTTTCTTTTAAAAAATACTTTTAACTTAGACTTGACACTTAATTGTTAGCTTCTAAGCAGTCTCCTTCCACTACACAAGTAGACCAGAGCTGTTTCCACAGCTCAAAACATTTAAGTCACTTTTTGAAGCGAATAGCAGTTTCGTCGCATTTCGTTATGTAGCCTCAATGTCTTGAAATTTTTGCCACGTCAAATGGATCTTTTTCATTTCAAGGTACATTAACAAAGAAGAATGTCCCAAGATAAATCTAGTGAATAGGTGATTGTCAGACATGTGAAATCGGAGTTTTGTAAGAAACTTGTCATGTTCAGATGTACACTGTTCAAAATTAAGAGAATTTGCATATTTTGTTAAATTTCTTGAAAGTACTCAACGAAAGGTACAACTAATGCTTCTAAACAAATATGCAAATCTTTAGTGTCGAATTCGTAAGCGTACACGTGTGTGTGGGCAGTGCATTGAGAGGAAAAGGCTCTCTAAGCGCAGGTGATAATTCGTTTGCTCGCACACCTCGGCGAATTTCGTGGTGTTTTTTTTTTGCAACATTCGGTGAGATTCAAAAGCAAACAGTTAATATGAGTAACCACCAACGTTTGGATGATGGAATGAGGTGGCGAATCGTCGGGAGACTGAAAGCAGGGCAGTCTCAAGTGTAGATTGATAGGGACTTGAATGTAACGCCCAGCGTCATGTCCAACTTATTGAAATAGTTTAAGGATACTGGATCCGAAGAGAGAAAGCCTGGTCGTCCAATGAAGATCGATATTTGTCCATCACAGCGAGGCGTAACAGGAGTGCACCGGCTTCTCAGCTCTCTCGTGACCATGTGGCCACAGAAAGCCCAGTTTCAAGGGTTACTGTTTACAGAAGGCTACATGAGAGAGGTCTGTTTGAAGACCTACCGTTTGCGTCCCGCTCACTTCTGCGCACAGAATAGCCCGTTTAGCATGGTGCGCAGAACATCGACTTCGGACCAGGGATCAGTGGGGAACCGTTCTATCCACTGATGAGTTCCGGTTCAGCCTAACCACTGATTCTCGACGTACGTTTATCTGGAGAGAACGAGGGACCCGCTACCTGGCCTCCAATATCCGAGACAAACATGGCAGCGGAGGTTTGATGGTCTGGGCAGGAATCATGTTGGATGGGCGTACATGTCTTTGACAGAGGCTCTGTGACTGCTGTAAGATATAGGGATGAGATCTTGGAGCCCTATGTTTGCCTTTTCAGGGATGCAGTTGGCCCTGATTTCATTTTTGTGGACGACAACGCTCGTCCACATAGGGCTCATCTGGACGACGAACATCTGGAAAGTGTGGATTTTCGCCGGATGGATTGGCCATCTAGATCTAAATCCTATAGATCATATCTGGGACACTCTTGGTAGGACAATTGCAACTCGCCTTCTCCCTCCCAGGACCTGAAAACCGCGTTGCTGGAGGAGTGGGACCGACTGCCACAGGGACTCAAACTAATTTCCAGTATGAATTCACGTTGTTAGAGCTATATATAGAATGTATGCTATGTATAGAATGATATATATAGAATGTAGAGCTATGTATAGAACTGTAACCCTATTAACCCATATTTTGTTTCGATATTGTGTTTGAGACCTTCCTGCGCTGATGAGTCTTATGCGCGATCATACCATAACTGTTGGATGGTTATTTTTTGGTATTATTTCGACCTATATATAACTAATTGCATTAAAACATGTCTAGTAGTTCTGGAGATAATCACCTAAAAGTGAAAATTCTCTTAATTTTGACCAGTGTCTGTTCAAACACGCTGCTATGTTGGAGTTGATACTCGCCAATCGAATGTAATAGCTGACTGTTTTGACAGCTTCCGTGAAAACCGACTGAACAAAACCAAAACTTATATTAGTCTTCGGATAACTTACAAATACTAATGACGATTTTCTATCGTTTGGAGAGCGAGCATTTTTAAATCTCCCATCATTCTGAGATTTGCACACGACTCACACATATTTCAATAGATTTTCTGCAACTTTAAGTGTGTCTTTGCAAGATTTGCAAAGTTCCTAAAAAATTCTGATGCCAAATTCGTTGATCTGACATGACCTGACATTCGTTGATCTGACGTTTTTCTGACATGACAAATACGATGAACTGCTTCACTGACAAACACTTCTAAAATAACCAAAAGAGCAAGAGAGAAGTAACTCATGGCACATGCGGCATCGAAATTAATACATATTGTTTACCATCACGAACAATTTGTCGGCTGGGCTGGTGCAGCTTCGGAGCTGCGAGAGAAGTTGGGGGATGCTCGGAATACAAGCGGAAATGGTTTTAAACTCTTTCAATAATTGAAAGAGTTCATTCATTTATTTCTCCTACAGGAGGGACAGAGGAACCGGTCTGAATCTGGGGAGGGTCAGGTTGCTTTGGAGCGCTGACTGCAGGAGCCGGCGCGGTTGGAGGCGGGTTAGGCCTAAGCGTAGCTAATCCCAGCCGTTGTTGTCTTAGCCGTAAAAGGCCTAAGTTTGGGCACTTGAATGCAACCGCGGTAATTAGCCGTGTGCGCTTTTCCGCAGTTTGCACATTTCGGCTGCGCTGCCTTGTTTTTGCAGTCGGATGATCGATGCGGACCGCTACATATTACGCATCTATTGGTCATCCTGCAGTTTGCGCCCGCATGGTTGAAGAGCTGGCAATTGTAACATTGTTCCTTTGCGGTTTACGAATTTCTCGACTCGCACTACAAGATGCATAAGCTTAGTTAGCTCGTAGATGGCTCCTGAGTTGTCGAGTGGGTGTTTTGGGAATATAGGTAGTGGGGTCTTATCCTTGAAGCGCTTGAGCTGAGACACTTGGAGGCACTTGATGCCAATTTGCCCCAACTCGATTTTGACATCGTCGCAGGTCGGTAGGCCTTTGATAACGACCTTTGATCTTTGGAAGATCTGTAGAAGTATTCTTCTTTGTTGTCATCGAGGTACTTGGTGATGGCCGGGTGCTCATCGGACGATTTGGGATACATGTTCAACTTAGAACCGAACAGTTTAGCAGTTATTTTAGGGTTGTTGACTGCATGTCCTACCCTATCAAGCAAAGTTTTATAATTATCGCAAAATTTAACTATAATTGGGGGAATCTTAGAAGCAACCTGAAGCTCCTCAACTACGTCGTCAACATCAGCATTATTTACAATAACAGCTGAGTTATGCTCAGTTGACTTATTTAATGTAGTCGAATTTTTCTTAGGCGAAGAACAACTGGTGCTTTGCTTCTTCGCTGGCGTGTTCTCAACATTTAGTTGCCTATTGGGAGGGCGTTTAGTATTCACCGGGGTCATCATCTCCTTCGCAGCAAGTGACAAGAGTTCGCACTGACCTTTAATTTCCGCGTTCCTGGTGTGGAAATAGTCCAGCTTGACTCCGAAGATGCCGATCTCGTTGTCAGTATCGCCCTTCTCCATGAGGGCGTTCAGCATGTGCATAAAGCCATTGCCTATGTTAAGCTCTCCATCCAGAAATTCGATTCTTTCGGTCAACTCCTCATACGTGACCTTTTTTATCCACTCCCTTTCGAACTCTTCGTTTTGGGAGATTTCCATCTCCGATTGCGAAGAACCTTGTTGCGCTATAAATTAAATCGGAGGGTTCTTCAGGATGAGATATTTAAAGTAAATTAACAAAAATCAGCCAGCCCTGAAAAGGACTCAAGCAGTGCGACTAATTATCGTACTCTAAGAGCAGCAGGTCCGATACGTCCGTCGTCTCTGACGGTGGGACGCTGAATAAAGCGATTTGTGAAGTAGAAGTGTTCAAGCTACATAGAGGCAATCTTATATAGATGATTGAAAAAGTGTAACGTCATGATATTAGGTTGAACGCTATGTTAGCAACGACTCTCATTTAGGCATTGGTCAGACGGTTCCTAAGCTGAAGGTAATTGGCTCATAGCATTTACCTATGAATTCCCACACTGATATTCTTTTTAAATCTTCAGGACACGTCTTATCGTACAGTTGTTTTTAATAACGGATCGAGTCAAGATTAGCATGAACATATCTTGATTGAACATACATGTATAATGCTCATTATTGAGCTTTCGGATTAATGGATTAATCCATAAACTTGAACAATGGGCTTCCCAGCCTCCCTCACACAACTCATACTTTCTTATCTGACCGATAGGCACTTTGTCATTCGAGCAAACAAAACACTCTCTACCACAAGTGCCGTTCAAGCTGGCACACAATAGGGCTCCATATTAAGACCCAAATTATCCAATATCTACGTGAGGAACATCCCACAAGGCTTCAACTCTATGTTCTGCATGTTTACAGACAGCACGGCTATACTAGCAAGAAATCACGATAACATGTGAAATCATGTTCTCACTAACAAACTACCTCCAAGCACTTAAGTCCTAACTTACGGCCTGGAAAATTAAAATTAATGTGGACAAATGCCAAGCTGTATTCTTTACTAGAAAAAAGAAAATCCTCCTTCAACTCTATGGAAACGTTACTCCATAGTCTCATCTCCTAATTGTCCATCGTGACTAACTTGGAATTTGCATATCAGCTCCCTTAGGAAAAAATTTCTAGCGGCTAGAGCAACCCTATACCCCTCAATTGCTAGAAACGCAAAATTATCTATCGAGTATAAAGTGCTCATCTACAAAACCATGCTAAGACCAGTAGTCAGCTATGCCAGTCATGTCTGGGGATATAGAGCAAAGATCCACAAACAAAAACTTGAATCTCTTCAAAATTCCACACTCAAGATAATTTTAAACGCCCCATGGTTCTATAGGAACCTTCAAAAGACCTGAGTGTGTCTGAACTCAGTAAATTTTTCACTAATTTAGCCCTAAACTTCTGCAATATGGAAGCAATTGACAATACCGCGATACAGCAAATCCCCAGATATGACTCGTCGAAGAATTAAACGCAAAAAGCCAAAAACCATCTTAAACCATTAAATTCATAACTGCAAACTTTTAATTCCTAATTTAACCTGTAACCGCCCATATCTTACTGATGCATCCTTCAGCATTCATCCCTCACTTGCTACCCCTCTTTGGCTCATACGATAAGTAGGTTCGTCACGTGACCATATCGCCTGCAATAGATTGGATCTCCAGAAGAAGACATCCTCACCACCTCAACGTTCAGACAACTCAAGATCTTCAGTTCCCAACCGGAGATAGAGAGCTGACGCTCAAGATCTTCTGCGACAACGCAACACCCCTTCTGGATATTTACCATACATTTGGTGCGCGAACGGAAGAAAACAAAGGCTACGAATAACCGTCCGAGGAAGCCAAAGGCCGTTCCAAAAGCTCAAAATCGACTTTTAGATTTCTTGCGTCGAGGTTGCGATGTGATGCACTTACTTTTATACAGGGTGACCTGTAAAGTCCCTTTAAGTCCTTTAAATTTAAAACAGTGTCTCGTATAGTCAAGAAAGTAACGTGTACTAATAGTAAAGTGACCATGCTGAATTTATTGAGACAGCTTACAGCGCTCCTAGCGGCGAAATAAGGAAGTTAAAAAAATAACTCCAAAACTAAAGGAGATCGGCCAAAAAGTTCAATTAGAAAAATGTGCGCAATACCATAATAAAAGCACAGGAAGAAGTTTCATGGAATTATCTGTAAAATTCGCGGAGATATTCGCGATTGAAATTTGAACTATTCCATGCCTTGAAAAGAGGGTCAACCAGAAATTCAAAAACGTGTTCTCCGGTGCTATACAGTTTTTCTTACCCCTTTCCAGATCTTACCCCTCTCGATTTCTTCCTCTGGGGTTACATCAAAGATCGGGTGTATGAAGCTCCGTCGATAATTTTGCTGGATCTACGGCAGCGTATCATCGATAGCTGTGCTACTGTCATACCGCAGATAAGGAATGTGCATGCCGGCGTGCTTGATCGAATATAAATATGTATTGTGGCCCATAGTGACCTTTTTGAACACACTCGCCATGTGTTTGTTTAGCAATACATTTCTTGCTTTTGCTCATCTGTCTTTTACTTTTCCAATGGGCCACACTGAATAATTCATTTGTTTCTGACATTTTCGCATCTGCTCGAAGTTTATCAGGATAAAATTATTAAATAGTAAATCTGCGTTCGTGGCTGTATAGCCGAGAGGTTTTAGCCGAGAGTTGTTGCGCGAAATTTGTGATTTCGGATCGTCAGTTTTTTTTTTATTTTCCGGAGTGCGTTTCAGATATTTTTTTATTTATCTTTTTTACTTTCTTTGTTTGAATTTAAATTCGTCGTTGCTTAACTCAGAAAAACTGTATAACACCGGAGAACACGTTTTTGAATTTCTGGACGACCCCTTTTTCAAGGCATGGAATAGTTCAAATTTCTATCACGAATATCTCCGCGAATTTTACAGGTAACTGCATGAAACTTTTTCCTGTGCTTTTATTATGGTATTTCGAACATTTTTCTAAATGAACTTTTTGGCCGATCTCCTTTTATTTTTTTGGAGTTATTTTTTTAACTTCCTTATTTCGCCGCTAGGAGCGCTATAAGCTGTCTCAATAAATTCAGCATGGTCGCTTTACTATTAGTATACGTTACTTCCTTGACTATACGAGACGCTGTTTTAAAATTAAAGGGCTTAAAGGGACTTTACAGGTCACCCTGTATACCTTTGAAGCTGCTAGCGTCGTTTATTCATTCGCCTTCTTGATCAGTTCCTGAGTTAGATGCTATCCACGATGTCTGGAATAAAGCGGAAGCACAATGATTCTCAAGTAAGTTACATTCTCTCTATATATATTGTTATTAGATCTACATAATATTGTTTTTAACTTAAAGTTGAGCTCAGGTGTTGCCTCGTCATCTGACCGTGGTTCAAAATTACGTGGTGTTGTCCTCGGACCCTTCGGGTTTGATCCCGAACCGTCGTCAATGGCCCATTGTGTGGCTCTAGTACGACGTTAATTAATTACCATTAACTTAAAGTTGTGCTATTTCTTTGCTTTTCATTTTTTGAATTTAGTTACTTATCCTTCTTTTTGTATTACGGAGCATTCATGGATCTTTCACGGAAGGAATGGTTCCTGAAAATACCTTTCCGCTGGGAGCAGATGCATTCGTGGGCTGCAACACGTTTCGTCAGAGAACTATGGTTGAGATACAACGCTACAAAAACTATGGTGCAAAGTTCTATCCGTCTCCAGAAGGAGTTAAACTGACACCATTTCAGTTTGTAACGCTTTCGCAGAATATTGGGCTGAGGAACAAGGCATTTAGCGACAGCTCTACCCCTGAATTCTTCATGGATGTCCTTTCAAAACCTGCAAGGGACCCTATTTTTGAGTATTCGGCGACTCGTGCAGGCATCCATGACGAAGCTGACTAGGAAATTCTTATCGAATTCAACAACTCATCTATAACTTTGAAACGTGAAATAACATGCAGGAGCGGTTCTACTTACTCCAGAACTGCATCTCTCAATGATATGCAGTGGAAGGAACTGTTTGTTATCAAAGACTCCGTGACATCCGCTGTAGCGAATTTGAAATTCCGAAACACTACTAAACCGTGTACATAAAGTGTAAACATTAAATTTTGATCAAAATAAAAGGTTAAACCTTATCAAATGATTCTTTCTTAAAAATTGAGTGGAAAGAACTTTACTGACACCTTCTTTACTCGAGGAGGTGTACTTGCTTGTCGAAAAACAATATCACTGAGTTGTGGTCGCTGACAATTCTGAGAACGAGTTCATGGTGCGATGGTATGGAAAATTTCTAACCAACGCCAGATCAATCGTCGACGCGCTCATGGGGCCATAACGAGTTGGTTCATCGGGTGCAACAATCTCTAAACCTGCGTTAGTCGCGAAAGAATAGAGTTGTGCTCCTTGTCTATTAGTATTGTTGCAGTTCCAATGTCGGTTGTGTGCGTTTGTGTCTCCAGCTATAACTATGTAACTATTCAGTCCAAGTAGGGATTCAAGATCCCATGTATATGTGCATGGTGCTTTGTTTTCAATATATAGATGGAGACTAGTGTTGGGTGTAGTGTAATAGTTATTGCAGCGGCTTCGCAGATGCGAAGCCTGGGTGTTGAAACTCTATAATGTGGAATAGAGCGTCTAATGTAAATTCCGGTGACGCCGCCTGGGCCAACGAATCTGGGTGTACTGTAAAAATCATAGTTGCGCTGCTGGGCTTTTTCGCCAACTTTTAGGAATGTTTCTTGAACTAACATGGCATCGGGTGAGTGCTCGTCTACAAGAGCTCGTAGTTCGAGAAGTTTACTACTGAGTAGTAAACTCTTCCAGTAGTAGAGTTTCAGACCGGTTGCGGGGCCGTTCATTTTGCGGCATCAAAATTGATATGATTAACCAGCACGATCAATTTGTCGGCTGGGCTGGTGCAGCTTCGGAGCGACAAAAGTTGACTGATGTCTGGAATGCAAGCGGTAATCGCTTTGATTTCCTTCAACAGTTGTAAAAGTCTTCATTCATTTCACCTACGGGAGGGATAGAAGAACCTGGGGAGGTTCAGGTTGCTTTTGAGTGCTGACTGTAGGAGCCGGCGCGGTAGGAGGCGGGTTAGGCCTAAGCGCTTGGGAGTAGCTATGGTAAATATGGTCTCTTACCGTTACAAAACTTTACTTCTGGAAAAATGCACATTTTGACTAGTGGCACTATATTACTCTGAATTACGATAGAATCACAATGTATTTATTGCTAAAAAATTTAAAACACGCCACTGACCAAAGTTCTTTTGGGCGTAGAATGCGTCGCGTGGCTGTTCGAGAACTACGTTTAGGGGATTAGAGGATTAGAAATGAGTGAATGCGCTGAGTTTAGATTTAGAGATTTATTTAATTTTTTTGGTAGTTTATAGAAATTTTGTGCCGAGAGTAATCTGTTTTGAGAGAATGGCTTACTTATTCTAGGCCGAGAATGATAGGTATTTTATTAACGTCGCATTGGAGCTATTAGCGACGGTCCGGGATCAACACCTGAAAGGAAATATCCGAGGACAACACCACGTAATTTTGCGCCACGAGGCTTTTGCTCAGCTTTTTATTCATGGTTGGGTATTTTTTAACCCACCTCAAAAAGTGGAAATGACTCATAGTCATACAGTTTAATATGTTATCTGAAATTACTTTTAAAACCAATAGAGACTTGCCTTCAATACAGCTATTTTCCTAGGTGCCTCAGGGGCGGTGGTGTCCGCTTCATTGGTAAACCAGGAAGGGACCCATCCTCCTACGGCGCCTACCGACCCATTTGCCTTTTGCCAACTTTGGGGAAAATAATAGAAAGGGTCTTCACCAGAAGGTTAAACTCCTGGTTGGAGACCCATAATATAATTCATCCTCTCCAATTTGGATTCAGGGAATTGAGGTCCTGTGAAGAGGCCCTGGACGTTGCAATACAAGAAATCCGGAAACACACTAAAACGCATCACTCCGCCCTCACTGCCATTGACATTACGGCCGCTTTTGACAATATGAATTGGCACTTACTCGAGTCCGTTCTAATTTCAATAAATATACTCGACTATTTCATTAATTTTATCATCTCTTATCTCACGGACCGATCCATAACCTACTTTGATTCCTCAACAGAACTAACCAGACTAATCACTAGGGGCTGTCCACAGGGATCGGTCCTCGCGCCTACACTCTGGAATTTACATTTTAACTCTATTCTACAACTAAACTCTAACCACTCCTATATCCAGGCCTTCGCGGATGACCTAATGGTAATAACCACGGGGCCTACGCGAAGGATCCTGGAAATTAACACTAACAACTCAAAATAATATCCGATAAAATTAAAAATCTCAAACTTAAACTATCCCTCGACAAGTGCCAATCAGTTATTTTTTCCAAAAACAATAAGAAACTGCAAAGAAATCCAATATTTAAAATTGATAATCTCACCCTAAAAATTAAGGATTCCCTCAAAATTCTCGGCATTATAATAGATAATGGGCTCACGTGGAGCCAACATATTCTTTCACTCGCGGAGAGATGTCTCCAAATAGGGGACACTCTCTCCCGAGTTGCCGGTGGGGGCTGGGGCGTCCAGGCCCAGCTCCTAAAGATCTGGTATGAAACTGTTGTTGAGAAAATGATTATATACGGAGCTGGTGTCTGGGGTGGTAATCTAACTAAAGCCCAAATCGATAGGCTCAAGACAATACAAAGACCCTACCTTTTAAAAATTTCCCGAGCCTATCGAACCACCCCCTACGGATGCCCTAAACCTCCTTACCGGAATACCCCCCTCCACGTGAGCCTACTGAAACAATACAAAATATTTAGAATATGGAAGAAGCGGCTGCCTGACCCGGCATTGCTTGGGCTGTCACCACCTAACTATGATTACAATATCAAAACCACCCCCATTTCACCCGATAGATTAATTTTAAATTTTCCTGAAACAATTACTAACCCTGATTTCGATGTGTACACGGACGGCTCTGGCATTGATGGCAATGTCGGGGCCTCTGTGTGCATTTTTGAAAATAACACACTAAAAACCATTCTATGTTACAAGCTTAACCCGTATAATTCTGTTTTTCAGGCCGAATTAACCGCTATCCACCAAGCCATAATCTGGTCTACTAATAACAACAAAAGAATTAACCTTTTTACCGACAGCCTAAGCTCTATAATGGCCACCCAGTCACAGAAAATTAAATCTAAATTTGTGAACTTGGTTAAAAACGATATATATGATAAGACAAACATCGGTCTAAGCTGGGTCAGGGCTCACGCTGGTGTCGTTGGCAATGAGGTGGCGGACCATTTCGCCAAATTGGGGATTGTTGGCGGTGAGGAAATTAATATCCCTGCCCCAAAGTCCTACATCAAAAAACTACTTACTAAAAATGCGTTACTGGAGTGGCAGGGTTACTATGATAAATCCAATAAAGGCCTCAGGGTCAAAAACTACTTCCCTGGGGTCAGCTTAAACAGACTCATCGCCAACAGATATGTCGTTTGGTTTCTTATAGGTCATGGGCCCTTCGTCGCCTACTTGCACCGCTTCAAAATTAAAAATTCGGATCTTTGTACGTGCGGTGCAGTGGGCGACGCCGACCACTACCTCTTTGGCTGCCCTCTCTCTGCGCCCTGGCACCTGACCAGGCCCGCGGATGAGTTCAAAATCATCTGGTTGGAAAAAATCCTAGCCGACCCGCGGGCTCTGTTCAGGGTCGGGAAGTGCGTGGGGGTCACTGCTGAGGTGGCTGGTCGGCCTGACTGAAGTTCATTGCCCTGTTCCGCTGGTACCTCCTTTTTAACTGATTCTTTTTAATGTATATCTGAATATCTATTTTAATTGGTTTTATTCTTGTAGATAAATCATCAATAGTATATGGGTCCCTTGAGCGCCTTTTCCAAGATGGCCGCCGTTTGATAAGGAGTTAACTGCTGATAAGGAGTTGGGGGATTGCTGATAAGGAGAGGGTGATGCCTTGAGATGGTGACGTCATTGTAAAGATGGCGTTGTTGTGTTGCCATGGTAATGAATCAGTAGTAGCTCCATCTGGCGGGGAATGAGAAACCACATATTTTCGGAATTAAAAAGGAATTTCGTGGATTCGAAACGGGGACCATAGGATCCGAAGTCAAGTGCGTTATCCGTTAGGCTGTAAGAGAGTTAGCTATGGGTGGTGAATTAACGTAGTGTTTGCTTTTTCTTAGTACTAGGAATGCGTTATGGGACTTGGTTTTATTTGATGAATAATTAATTTTTATTTTCCAATTAGTTGTAAGTGTGTTGGACTGGTGGCGCCATCTAGTGATTTTAAAAGAAGTTAATCTAAGGAACTTTCTTATTTTTGTCATTAATTCTGGGAACGTGCTATTTTTAGAAAATGGTTTGAACAATTGTGGTACAGCCATCTGGTGGTGGAAGAAGATAAGGAGAGGGTGATGCCTTGAGATGGTGACGTCATTGTAAAGATGGCGTTGTTGTGTTGCCATGGTAATGAATCAGTAGTAGCTCCATCTGGCGGGGAATGAGAAACCACATATTTTCGGAATTAAAAAGGAATTTCGTGGATTCGAAACGGGGACCATAGGATCCGAAGTCAAGTGCGTTATCCGTTAGGCTGTAAGAGAGTTAGCTATGGGTGGTGAATTAACGTAGTGTTTGCTTTTTCTTAGTACTAGGAATGCGTTATGGGACTTGGTTTTATTTGATGAATAATTAATTTTTATTTTCCAATTAGTTGTAAGTGTGTTGGACTGGTGGCGCCATCTAGTGATTTTAAAAGAAGTTAATCTAAGGAACTTTCTTATTTTTGTCATTAATTCTGGGAACGTGCTATTTTTAGAAAATGGTTTGAACAATTGTGGTACAGCCATCTGGTGGTGGAAGAAGTAACAATTAGTTTTAAAAGATTTATTTTCTAGCTCTAGACTTGTAGCTTGATACTTTAGAATTAACTGGAGAATTTTTTTTTTAAGAACATTTTATAAAGACAGATTTGAACCCGGCAAAAGGAAATCGCGGCCGCCCGTTTTACACAAGCACTTTAACCGTTCGACCACGATCACCTACTTTTTAGAATACATATAGAATACTAGCTCGTGAAGTTACATCTTAAGGGAGTGAAAGTATGTGTTCTCTTTATTGAGCCCTTATTGCCCCTGTGAAGAATGAATATGAACATAAAACCCATAAAGTTGAATTATATATATATATATATATATATATATATATATATGTTGTGGATTAATATGTTAGAAGTGAATTGAGGAGAGCATCATTACTATTAAATATTGTTTTAATAAAATCTAGGGGAAAAGGGGGGTTAATTACAGGGGTCAATTATGTACAAATATCAGATTAAACATAAAATCATAGTGGGATTAACATCCTGGTGGCACGTCCGTGCAAAGCCACGTCTTAACATCAAATCGCTCGGAGTCAGTCTGCGGGGTTCGCGCCTTCTGGCGGGAAGTGCTCCGATTGGTCTTTGGGAAATGTTTCCCGCGCTTTTTGGAACGTGGGCAGGTTGGCGCCTAGACATTCCGACACTCGTCCATCTTGACATGTCAGGTCCTCCTGACACGCTGGGCAGTGAAGAAACCTGAAACGAGAAGCAAAAACAAAAGAGGAAAAGTTCGAAAAAAAATATCTGTCAATGTCAGCATTTGTAGATTGTCAACATTGAGCATGTTTGGGATGCTTCGGCCTGCCATTGTGGGAAATTTTCAAGGACTGATAAATGCACTGGTGTAGCAAAGAGAACATCGTGGTCTGCTCATCGTGTGTGCTTTTCATCGTAATAATATCTTAACCATTGGTCATGGTTAATAGCTAATTTAGCTATACATCGTTGCCATGGGACATCGTAGATGGCGTTTACAGGAGTGGACATCAGTCAATATTTACAAAGGAAATGCTAATTGTTTGCAAACATGTTCACGTGACAGTTCGTTGGCTTGTTGACAGATTCACAATAGATTTGCTGACAATTTTCAGAAAAAGTTTTTCATTTTCAAAAGTAGACACAAAAATAAAAAATAATACAAATAAAATGACATAATGAAAGTTAAAGTTCAAAATCAGTTTCTTGACCACAGTTTCATGTTATCAGCTGACGTGGAAGTTACATTTGGTCCTTCGTGTTGACCAATTTTTTTAACATCATAACGATCATGAGGGTGTGTTGCTGTAACTTCGTAGGGTCCGAAAAATTTGAGTCGTAACTTAAGGAGTGTTCCAAACTGAGTACGTTTTATGGCGACACGGTCACCAACTTTGTAAATGTGGGCCTTTTTTCTGTGTTTATTGTACTGTCGTCGGCTTTCTTCTTGCATTTTGAAGATGTTTGTTTTAGCTTCGTTTCTGAGAATTTGTTTTTCTGTTATTGTGGAGCATAAGTGTTCTTCGTCCAAAATTTGTTTCATGTGTAGGTCTTCTTTTTGTTTCATTTTTATTCCGATCGAAAGTTCAAAGGGTGTGAATTTTGTGCTTCTGGGAGCTGTACTGTTCATTATACGCTGGATATGTGGGGCAAATTTGAACCATTTTTCGGGTTCGTTAAGTGATAATTTTGTGAAAATCGGGATTAATGTACCGAACATTCGTTCTATTTGACCATTACCACGTGGCACTCCTGTTGTAATTTGTATATGTTCGATTGATTGTTCGTTGCAATAATTCTTAAAGTCGGTTGACTTAAAAGCACTACCTTTATCTGTTATGATTCTTGAGGGGTTGCCAAAAGTTGTTTGTTGAAGAGTTAGCTTTTGAAGTGCATCTTGAGCAGAAGTAGATTTAGTTGGATAAAGCCATAAAAACTTTGTAAATGCATCAATAACTGCAAAAATGTATTTGTAATTTTTATTTGTTGATGGTAAGGGACCTAGAAAATCACAGTGGTAACAGCTTAAGGGTTCGTCGCCTTTCGGAATGGGATTGAGCAGTCCTTCCGGTTTACCGGTTTTGCGTGAGGATAGAATGCAAGGGAAGCAATTCGAAATTACTTCTTGCACTTGATGTGTAAGATTTGGGATGTAAAAGTCTTGTGAAACAATTGATTCAGTTTTGCGTGAGGCGAAATGTCCTTTTAAATGTGCATTTTGAATTATGTCTTTTTGCATGCTTTGTGGCACAACTAAGAGTTCATCATCTTTGCTCATTTTGAACAAAATACCATTTTTTAAGAAAAATTCAGTTGAAGGGGTTGTTGTTATCATTTTCTTAATTTCTGATATAAACTCATCATTATCTTGTGTTTCTTTAATTTTTTGGGTTAGTTCGTCAGGTGTGATCACAAGAACGGGGTAGCGACTTAACGCATCTACATGTTGCATTTGTTGTCCTGATCTGTGTAATAGTTCGTAATCAAATCCTTGAAGGAATAAAGCCCATCGTGCAATTTTGGGGGTTAAATCTTTCTTGGTCATTGTTTTCTGAAACGCTTGACAATCTGTGAATATTTGGAATTTAGTGCCCGTTAAATAGTGTCGAAACTTCTTAAGGGATTCTATAATTGCTAATACTTCGAGTTCATAACTGGAGTATTTTTCCTGTTGAGGTGATGTTTTCATACTCATATATTGAATGGGGTGGAAGTGTTCATCAGAATCTTTTTGTAGTAGGATTGATCCAAAACCTAGTTTGCTTGCATCACAATGCAGTTGGAGAGGTGAGCCTTGTTGATATAGGTGTAATACAGGATCGGAGGATAAAGCTTGTTTCAACATTAAAAAAGCTTTTCGTTGTTCGTGGCCAAAATGAAATGGAGTAGAATTTCTTAACAAGTCACTTAAGGGTCTAGCAATTAGTGAATAATCTTTAATAAATTTTCGGAAATATCCCGATAAACCAAGAAAGCTTTGAACTTGTTTCTGAGTTTTCGGGTAAGGGAAATTTTGAACTGCACGTGTTTTGTTTACAGAGGGTCGAATGGTACCATCTTCTATTACATGATCTAGGAATTCAATTTTTCTTTGGAGAAAACTACACTTTTTGAAGTTAAATTCAAGACCAAACTTTGAGGCGGTATTGAAAACTTGTTTGAGTTTACGAAGACCATCCTCTTCATCAGAAGCAGGAATAACAATATCATCCAGGTATATTATGACAGTTCCTTGTTTTAACAGTTCACGAAATACAGTTTGGATATATCGCTGGAAAATTAAAGGGCTTTTGTTTAATCCAAATGGGACCTTGTTGAACTCGTATTGATTGGAGTGAGTTACAAAACTAGTGTACTTGCGGCTATCTGGATGTATGTCAACATGATGGAAAGCATTCCGGAGATCTAATGTAGAAAAAATTTGAGCATTTTGTAAGCTGTCAAAAATGTCTTCTATCAACGGTAAGGGCTGTCTGTCTCGGATTATTTTGGAATTCAAAAGTCTGTAATCAATGCAAATACGCGTTGATCCATCAGGTTTTTTGCATAAAACCATAGGTGCACTAAAGTCGGATGTACTTTCAGAAATTATCTGGTCCTTCAACCATTGTTCGATTTGTTTGTCTACCTCTTGTTTTTCAGCGATAGACAACCTTCGTGGACGCTGTGCAATGGGTGTTTCATCCGTCAAAATGATTTTCATTTGTAAATCGGTACTTTCGGTTTTGTTTGGTTTGTAATTTGAAACTAAGTGTTCAACCTTCTGTCGGATTGCTTTGTTTTTTATATGTTGAAGATCTAAGGAGTTGACATCTTCTACTACATTAACAATATTAAGAAGGAAATTTGGTTCATCGTTGATAAGAGAAATACCATTTTTACCCACTTTAAATTCAGCTTGTTGGATACAGTCAGTTCCTAAGATTGCCTTGTAGGGAATTGAATGAGTTGGAACAACGTGAATTTTGCAAGGAAAATTGCTGTTTTCAATTTTGATATCACCATGAAAAAAACCAAGAGGGTGAACTTTGGTGTTACCAATTCCAGAAAATGTGATTTGGGATTTTTCAAGTGATGGGGATCCAATTTCTTTGTGTGCATCAGTGTTTATTAAACTAGCTTGTGCTCCAGTGTCAATTAGACTATGAAATGTGACAGTTCCAAGGGTAACTTCAATTTCCATGGGACTTATGGGATAATGTTCTTCAATAGCAAGTGAATGAACTTGAGCTTTTGGTTCACTGGAATAGTTTGTAAATTTTGGCGTTTGAGCAGCTTTTTTGGGACATTCCGCAGAACGGTGACCAAATACATTACAGGAGAAACATTTGTAACCTTTACTTTTATGTGTACACTCATTAGAAATATGAAATTTACTACCACATATATAACAGTGATTAGTGGACTTTGCAACATTAGAAGATTGCTTGGATCTTTGATAATTTTGACTTTTATTAGAATCATACCTTGGGCGATAAGAGTGACCAATAAAATCTTTTTTATGGTTGCTTACATTAAACAACTTCTCATACACTTTTAATTTCTCTTTAAATTCACCAAAAGACTTACAACCATATAAAATAATTTTGTTATGTGAATTATCAGGTATACCATTTATAAAATATTCAAGGGTTGAAGCACAATCAATATTACCACGACTTGCAATTTCTCGAATAGCTATTAGATATGCAAATAAATTTTCTCCGGGTTTTAATTTACGGGAACGCAAAAGATTATGTAAGTCAACACTTGAAATACATGCTTTAAATTCATCTAATAAAGAATGTTTTAATGCTTCAAATGTATCAATACCTCTTAATGTTTGTGCATATAATTTTGCAGAGTGCAATAGACAATGCTTAGTAAAAACAATTTTTTGCATGTCATTAGATAAATTATGAAATAAAAACAGTTCTTCGAGTTCTTGGATAAACAATTCAATGGGGTAATTATCTTCGGATGAAAAAGGTCGAATTGTTTCAACTAAATCCTTAAGAGAAAAATTAATGCTGAAACTCTGTTTATTTTCAGACGCAAAAGGATAAACAGTTTCTTCTTTTTTGCGAGACCGCGAATCGTTGGAAAAAAGATTGCGCATGGGTTCAAAATCAAAAGCGGTTTCGGAAATGCGTTTTGTATCTTTCGATGAGCGCTGCATTTGCTCGTGGCCTTGACCAATTGCTGACACATTTAAATTCGTGAATGCAGAACTTTCACGCTGGGAAAAAGAACTTTGATTTTCTTGTTCCGTTTCGCTTTCGCCGCCTGAATCATCATTCGAAGTTAGAAGCGAAAAATCTTTTAAAGAAGTAATTATCGCGTCGCAGCAAAGGGATTTGTCTTCTAAAATTTCAATGTGCAAAATATTGCAAATTGTAATCAGTTGTGGAAGTGAGAAATCTTCCAGAATTTTACTCTTGATAGAGTCAAAGTCTGTATCATCAAAAAAACCAGAAAAATTACGAAGATTTTGTCGACATTTTCTGTCAAGTTCTGTATTCGGAAATAGAATTTTATGCAGCATTTGCACGTTTTTCGTGCTCGACGTTTTTATGGATGAAGCAACATGTGGAATTGTTCCAAGAGTCGTCATTTTCAATGTAAATGCAAAGAAATCTAAAAAATGTGAACAGAAAACACTCACATATAGTCCTGGTTAGAATCTCCGTCGTTTTTGGCTCGTCAAATCTCGTTCACTTGTAGGCACCATAGACAGAATGTATCCATTTGTAGGCATCGCAAAGTGGCATCGTCGTTATCCATTCGGATCGTCGTATCTTCTTAACACTTGGCGTTGCACAACTTAGCTTTACAGCTACTTAGCTTACGATTGAGAGGCAACGGGAGGCCTGAGGCCCCATGTTGTGGATTAATATGTTAGAAGTGAATTGAGGAGAGCATCATTACTATTAAATATTGTTTTAATAAAATCTAGGGGAAAAGGGGGGTTAATTACAGGGGTCAATTATGTACAAATATCAGATTAAACATCAAATCATAGTGGGATTAACATCCTGGTGGCACGTCCGTGCAAAGCCACGTCTTAACATCAAATCGTTCGGAGTCAGTCTGCGGGGTTCGCGCCTTCTGGCGGGAAGTGCTCCGATTGGTCTTTGGAAAATGTTTCCCGCGCTTTTTGGAACGTGGGCAGGTTGGCGCCTAGACATTCCGACACACACACACACACACACACACATATATATATATATATATATATATATATATATATATATATATATATATATATATATATATATATATATATATATATATATATATATATATATAACAAATTCTCTTGAGGAAAATGTTTAAGGACATGTTTTGTAAGGAAAATTATTATTACAATTTGAGGGGAGGACTTTGAGATATGAATAGGACACACAGGCATAACGGTGTATGAAACATTACATTTTTAGGTAAATGATAGGTAACTAACCAAAGATTTATAGTATACATATTATAAGCGATGGCAAGGAAACGTATAAGATTGATATTATTAGAAGCCTCTGGAACTTTGGATAATATGACTAAGCAATGTGTGTGACAAACGTGGGAAATTGTTTTATTGATTAGATGCAATCTTAGGCAAATACATTCTACTCAAGATTTGTGATGGTAAAGTATCAGAATATAGAACTCTCTGGAACGTGTGACAATATGACTAAGGATTTATGTGCAGATTAATTAAGATAACAGAAGGAGTTAAACACGTAGTCACCAATAGGATACAATCTTAAGTAAATGAGAAGCTCTACTGTTTAGGAGAATGGTGCTGTTTTTCCGATTGTGAGAAAAGCAAATGAAACTACATCATGCCAATGAATCACATATGACATGCCCAAACTGGAACTTTCTATAGGGGTTTTAGCTATGAAATAGTGTGACGAAGGGATTATCTTAATACTCTAACGTTGGAACTCGGAACATAAGTAATTGAGGCCAACCAATATATTCGAAGATTTTAAGCGTATGAACACTACATGTAAAATAGAATTTATAATACGGAAACCTTTTTTATATTTTAATGAATTTATATACAACATGAGCTTGAAGAAAATGGGAATGTTTAAGGGTGAATGTTTTGTAGGGAAAATTATTACAATTAGAGGGGAGGACTTTGAGGTATGAATAGGACACACAGGCATAACGGTGTATGAAACATTACATTTTTAGGTAAATAAGAAGTAACTAACCAAAGATTTGGAGTATACATATTATAAGCGATGGCAAGGAAACGTATAAGATTGATATTATTAGAAGCCTCTGGAACTTGTGAGAATAAGACTAAGGATTGTTTTTGCACGTGTAAATTAATTAAGATAACAGAAGGAACGGAGTTAAACACCGAGTCACAGATAACGATAGAAACTATTTGATAAGAGGCTTTTTAAAGCATAGTTGGATCATCTAGGGTCTTTGAATTACTTTGCATCTTGTTTTGGGGTTTTTCTGCCCTTTTTTACTGTTTTTAAATAAATCATGGATTCTAAGGACATTAGACCTGCAAAGAAAATGCGCGCAGACAAAGAACTGCGCTTGCTGAAATATTGTAAAGATTCTTTATGTTATGAGTATGGTAAATTGTTTACAGATCGTGAAGGCTGGACATATTTTCGTCGATTGGAAAACGAATTAGCGTACTTAAAGAAAGAGGAAACTACTATTGAAATTTACGGTAAAAAATGTACTGTGCCTCGGCAACTTGTAGCATACGGAGGCGTAGGAATAAGCTATGCCTTTAGCGGATCTTGTATTGCAGCCAAGCCTTGGTCTCCTTTACTATTGGAAATTAAGGCAGAAGTGGAACAAATAATTGGTACACGATTTAATTTTGTGTTGGTTAACCGTTATAAAGATGGTAAGGACTGTATAGGTGCCCATAAAGACAACGAGAAGGACTTGGATCTTAATGCACCCATAGCATCTGTTTCATTTGGACGGAAAAGGCAATTTGTGTTTTCTAGAAAGAACTACAATTCTTTAAAAATTGTTCTGGAAAATGGAAGCTTGCTTGTGATGAAGTATCCAACAAACCAATTTTGGTTTCACAGCTTGCCCCGTGGGAATGCATTATGGCCTAGAATAAACTTAACGTTTCGTAAAATTCTTGTATAAAGCAGCGATAAACCACTTATGTGCCCCCGAACTAGAACTCAGTGTCGTACACTAGACGATATTTGGACAACGTTGCAATTTATCTTTGCCTTTCTGAATAGTATTTTTATAAATGCTTATATCTTGTTGTTTTTAAATAAATTTTTTAGCGTGTCTTACCACATATACTGTATTTAGGATTATTTGTTTTTTCATTACATAGTTTATAAATTGTCTTTTAAAATGCAAGATCTGAAATGAAATTTTTCTTTTGCTAAAAAAATTCGTGTTTTTTTAAGTTAGATGTTTTTACTCAAAAATTAATTATACATTAGATGTTATAGCACATATTTTTAATACAGAAATTTTGTTTTTAAGTATTGTACACACTTTTTAAGTAAGAGTAAACTTTTGAAAACTTTACAAGTCCCGTACTATGAACGTACACATTTTGAATAAGTTGTAATTGTATTGAAATCATTTATGCTATAAAATCTAAACCAACTGTTATTTTTTAATTAATTTTTCCTTGCATATTTTTAAAATAAATCTTCCTAAATTTTAGTGATTTAATTTTTATTATACAGATTTACAAACTGTTTTTGGATGAAATATAAGGATTTATATTTTTAAAAATTAGATGCTTTTACTCTTAATTATATATTAGATACTATTACTCATATTATTACATTGAAGATTTTTTAAAAAAATGTTTAACAATTGAAAATATTATTACAAACATTTAAATGCAATTTGCTTTTTTTTATTTTATTTTTTAATTTTACAGTTAAGACATTTTTAAAAGTTTGATTCTTAAAGTGTGTTTTAGGCACAGTAAAAAAAATAATTATAAAAAATCCTATAAGAGTAAAAATATTTTATACATTTAATTTGGGAAACTTTGCAAGACCCATACCATGTTTTCTTTGCACATTTGAAGTCGTGAAAAATAGTTTATTAAAACCATTTGTGCTTAAAATTCTAAATTAAACGTTCCTCATTTTAATGCTTTTTTTTTGCAAACCATGCATTTTACTAAATATGAACTTCCTTTTATTTGAAACCTTATGCATATTGTGCAGTTTAAATTGCAGAGCAAAATTCCAATACTGTACGAAGCTATAAAGTATTTTACAAGATACTTCATATTGTTCTCTTAATTTACATCTAATTCATTACTACGTTAAAATGGATAGCATGTGGATTTTCTGTTTTTAAAAATAATGTGTGCACATCTGTGATGCTAAGCAAATTAACTTTTGCCTTTTCTTGATATTTAATGCATAATCTAAATATTTACGCACACCGCTGATAGTTTTACACATGAGTAAAATTAAATAATAACTGAAATTTTAAATATTAGTGTGAATTTTAAAATGAACAAATATTGTTGACATATTGGATTAAATCTGAATTCTATGTATTCTTAAAACAACTCTGCAAGAAAAAAAACAGAGACACTTCTTAAACAGATTGAAGGAAGTCACATGGAAACAAAGTAAATTAGAACACTTTTTAATAGGAAAAAAAGCATTGATTCATATATTTTACAATACTAATACATTGTAGTAAAAGAGAACTTATTTTTACATACTTGCATTTTTTAAGAGACACATGTTTACGACGAGCCAATTATTAAATGCCATCACCTCAGCTTTGGGGGAATGCAAATTATTTTTGTGATGACCACATGATAGTTTTTGGATCTTTTTGTTGCTACTTAGTGCACATAGTACATCGAATTTGGGACACCCATATTGTTCCAAGTTGATATTCGGAATAATCAATGCATCTAGGCGTTTCTTTTCCACATTACCACCTTTGTAAGCAACTAGGTACTGAGTGGCACTCTTGGTCTGCTCGTACAATTCTAAAAGCTTAGAGTCTAAACTTTCTAAAGGAGACACACTTTCCCATGCCACGGGACAGAAAGGGAGACCACATATGTAATTTTCAACATATCGAACAGTTTTTTTATCTTTTGCACTCAGTTTATGCTTATAAGGCGATAAGTTAAAACGAATACTTGAAGCTACTTGCGACTTTATGGCGATGTATCCGTATTCACGTACTAAGAAACCCTCTTGAGTCTGAAATCCGTCAAAATCCACAATTGCACAAATATTAAACATTGCTATTGAAATGTGCTAGCTGTTCTTGGAAAAAGAATTGTAAACTAGAGGCACGAAGAACTGGACTATATACACTTACTAATCAGTGAATAACACCATACGCTTACTAATCAGTAAAGTTAAAATTTATCTTAGTCTTATCTTTTGTGAGTAACTATGAGCGCATAAGTGAAGAATGTACTCAGAAAACATGTGCTTGTGATAATGCGCCAAGTAAAATTGTGTGTTGTAATGCAAGAAGATTTTAACGAAAGGATATACTTAAATGTGCATGTGATTTTTCTTTTTACTCTACCACTAGTATCTTAGACAAGTATCAGATTTTAAAAAAAATTGACGAAGAGAAACTTTTCAACACAATCCGTACTATAATTTTACACTTAAGAGTAACAGAGCATAATATAATTTTAAGGAAAATGAGTAATCAGTATGCAAATTTGAAGCCTAAAGTTCCAAGCATGTCTATGCTCAATAAACGCCTATCTACGTTTAGAGATTGGCCACGCACAGACGTTGATGTTAGGGACTTGGCCGAAAATGGATTGTATTATACGGGTGTCTCGGACGGGGTTAGATGCTATTGGTGTGGAGGAGGGCTTGAAAATTGGCAAAAGGAGGATGTAGTCAGACACGAACACATAAAGTTTTATCCAAAATGTTTGGTAGCCCAACAAGGACCGATTGTTGACCCTAGATTAAAAGGAACACCCGTAGATGAAATTGTACAGGTGTTGGATGAAACAAACAATAATGCCAATGTTTTTATAAAACCTGATGTAAAACTTTACTGCTCATTCAATGTCAAGGACGAACGACTTTGTAAAATTTGCATGGAATCGGAAATGGATTCTACTTTACAGCCTTGTGGTCATCTGGTTACATGCATGAGATGTACGAAGAGTCTCTCAACGTGTCCTATGTGCCGAACCAATATTTTACGTAAAATTAAAACGTACATTTGTTACTAAACAGTCTATTTATTAGTACATGTAGTAGATGCAATTTCAAGTGATTTATTAAACACAGTGTGGAAGAATTGTAAAAGGGTGGTTTTGAGTTGAATGTCATGAAATTAACACTTGTACTACAGCAAAAAAGACTAATAAGGAAGTTTAAGACTTTTCTAAAAATCATAAGACTTTTATCAAGGACTTGTGGAAAAAATCGTGTAGGAAAGACCTTTTCACCCCTTATAAATATATTGGCTATTTTTATTATTTGTTGTTTGTTCATTACATGTTAAACCTATTTGCTAAAGAGGAATTTTAAAATGCCTTAAAAAAGGAGTTCCTAAATGCTTTAGGAAAAATGCGTAAATGTACTTTAATGCAAGAAAAAGAACGCTTGAATTAAATATTCATTTTGATATTATTTTTAGTACTTATCAATCATCTTGGTGCATTGTTTATTTTCTAAATTAAACCTTTCGTACTTTTAAATCTTAAAACAAAAAGAAAGGAAAAGTAACCATCTAGAAAAGTAAACACCAAATTAAAAAAAACATTTTTAACAAATCTTTTCTTATTAATTCTTTACCTTTGCCTTTTTTGTTGAATAAACATTGCCATACAAAATTAGTATAATTGTTGCGTAGAATATTTTTTTGAAAACACTGAATTGAAGAAAAAAAATCATTTATTGAAAAAACGAATCAACAGTTTATATATTTGTAACAACATATCTTACAGGTCTTTTACATACATATCTCTGACCTTATTGAACACGTCTGTTGTATTCAAGCATTCGAAAAAGTCAGAACCTAATATTATATAACAAAAGTTTACAATACTATTACTCTCTTTCACAAAAATCGAAGCAAATTCTTTCCAATTTATAGCATATAAAGCATGTGTAAAAAATTCACAAAAACGTTCATCAGCATTCATGTTCATGCATGCATGTACAGATTTACTGATAATTTCATTTTTGCAACCTAGACAGTCCAGAAGAATATTAATGTTTGTCGCTACACTATCCTTCAGGCACTTGCACAGTGAATCTGTAACTTCTCTCCAACCCAGAGGGTTATCAGGATCTCCGTAGTAAGGCGTGCAAACCTCACTAGGAAATTTTGTTTTCACTTCACATTTCACATAATGCGGGAAGGAATATTTCAAAAGAGATATTTTCAGCACTTCTGATAGATTGTCATAGTGTTCACACAATTTAAAATACTGATCTGAATTTAGAAAAACACAGTTCGGGAGGAATTGGAGAGAGCGATCTCTTTTCATAAACACTCGTTGAATAACTAAGCCCATTTCGTTGGTATCACCCACTTTAGAAAGACAGACTTCCTTCTGTATTACTTTAACGTCGGAGACAGATGCATGTGTGTAAAAATTACTCACCTGCCTCATCAGAATATCCCATGTTTTCGGGTGTAGAGAGACACCTTCCTTTGTTGGTTGCAAGATACCATTTTCGTCCAAAGCAAATTTTCGTATGTGGACTCGTGTCGAACCAATGAAGTTGTTAACCAGCACAAATGAATAGTCATCAAGATGAAACATGGTGTCAGGAAGTGACTGCATCGTTAGTTTAGGCACTTCCGAATAAACCACTTGATCGTCAAAACGAACTCTTTTGCACACTTCTGGTTGATTGCTGAACCGTTTCATCTTTTAGATTTTAGAAGTGAAAAAATCAAGAAAAAAGTTTTAGTCAACAAGTAAGAGACAGTCGATGTTCACCAACGTATATCAAAGCTTAAAATGCAGTGGTCGACTTATAACAACAAAATTAAAGATAAACTGTAGATGACCAATGAAAAAATTCCTAGCAGGTTCAAAAGCGAAGTGAAATGAAAACATGACGTGAATTTCTCCTAAGAGAACTTGCAATGGGAACAAGATCAGACATGTAAGAACGAGTCCTTTCTCGTACACTGAGTCTGACGTCACACAAGGCACCGCACTTCGTAGTCAAGAAGCCCTTAACCAGCTAAACATCACACGCTGTGACGTCAGACTCAGTGTACGAGAAAGGACTCGTTCTTACATGTCTGATCTTGTTCCCATTGCAAGTTCTCTTAGGAGAAATTCACGTCATGTTTTCATTTCACTTCGCTTTTGAACCTGCTAGGAATTTTTTCATTGGTCATCTACAGTTTATCTTTAATTTTGTTGTTATAAGTCGACCACTGCATTTTAAGCTTTGATATACGTTGGTGAACATCGACTGTCTCTTACTTGTTGACTAAAACTTTTTTCTTGATTTTTTCACTTCTAAAATCTAAAAGATGAAACGGTTCAGCAATCAACCAGAAGTGTGCAAAAGAGTTCGTTTTGACGATCAAGTGGTTTATTCGGAAGTGCCTAAACTAACGATGCAGTCACTTCCTGACACCATGTTTCATCTTGATGACTATTCATTTGTGCTGGTTAACAACTTCATTGGTTCGACACGAGTCCACATACGAAAATTTGCTTTGGACGAAAATAGTATCTTGCAACCAACAAAGGAAGGTGTCTCTCTACACCCGAAAACATGGGATATTCTGATGAGGCAGGTGAGTAATTTTTACACACATGCATCTGTCTCCGACGTTAAAGTAATACAGAAGGAAGTCTGTCTTTCTAAAGTGGGTGATACCAACGAAATGGGCTTAGTTATTCAACGAGTGTTTATGAAAAGAGATCGCTCTCTCCAATTCCTCCCGAACTGTGTTTTTCTAAATTCAGATCAGTATTTTAAATTGTGTGAACACTATGACAATCTATCAGAAGTGCTGAAAATATCTCTTTTGAAATATTCCTTCCCGCATTATGTGAAATGTGAAGTGAAAACAAAATTTCCTAGTGAGGTTTGCACGCCTTACTACGGAGATCCTGATAACCCTCTGGGTTGGAGAGAAGTTACAGATTCACTGTGCAAGTGCCTGAAGGATAGTGTAGCGACAAGCATTAATATTCTTCTGGACTGTCTAGGTTGCAAAAATGAAATTATCAGTCAATCTGTACATGCATGCATGAACATGAATGCTGATGAACGTTTTTGTGAATTTTTTACACATGCTTTATATGCTATAAATTGGAAAGAATTTGCTTCGATTTTTGTGAAAGAGAGTAATAGTATTGTAAACTTTTGGTATTTTGGTATTTTCAATTAACGTCACACTGGAGCAACACAATGGGCTATTGGTGACGGTCCGGGATCAATCCCAGAGGGAAAGATCCGAGGACAACACCACGTAATTTTGAACCACGGTCAGATGACGAGGCAACACCTGAGCTGGCACCCCACTCTCCAAACTTCCACACCACGCCAACGTGAGGACATTTGAGGCCACGACAGATTTAACGTGCACCAGCCCCCTTTGTACACGACGGTGTTTGGCTGGATTCGAACTCGCAACCCTTCGGTTGCTAGTCCGTTACTGTTCCAACCGGGCCACCGCGGCCCCAAACTTTTGTTATATAATATTAGGTTCTGACTTTTTCGAATGCTTGAATACAACAGACGTGTTCAATAAGGTCAGAGATATGTATGTAAAAGACCTGTAAGATATGTTGTTACAAATATATAAACTGTTGATTCGTTTTTTCAATAAATGATTTTTTTTCTTCAATTCAGTGTTTTCAAAAAAATATTCTACGCAACAATTATACTAATTTTGTATGGCAATGTTTATTCAACAAAAAAGGCAAAGGTAAAGAATTAATAAGAAAAGATTTGTTAAAAATGTTTTTTTTAATTTGGTGTTTACTTTTCTAGATGGTTACTTTTCCTTTCTTTTTGTTTTAAGATTTAAAAGTACGAAAGGTTTAATTTAGAAAATAAACAATGCACCAAGATGATTGATAAGTACTAAAAATAATATCAAAATGAATATTTAATTCAAGCGTTCTTTTTCTTGCATTAAAGTACATTTACGCATTTTTCCTAAAGCATTTAGGAACTCCTTTTTTAAGGCATTTTAAAATTCCTCTTTAGCAAATAGGTTTAACATGTAATGAACAAACAACAAATAATAAAAATAGCCAATATATTTATAAGGGGTGAAAAGGTCTTTCCTACACGATTTTTTCCACAAGTCCTTGATAAAAGTCTTATGATTTTTAGAAAAGTCTTAAACTTCCTTATTAGTCTTTTTTGCTGTAGTACAAGTGTTAATTTCATGACATTCAACTCAAAACCACCCTTTTACAATTCTTCCACACTGTGTTTAATAAATCACTTGAAATTGCATCTACTACATGTACTAATAAATAGACTGTTTAGTAACAAATGTACGTTTTAATTTTACGTAAAATATTGGTTCGGCACATAGGACACGTTGAGAGACTCTTCGTACATCTCATGCATGTAACCAGATGACCACAAGGCTGTAAAGTAGAATCCATTTCCGATTCCATGCAAATTTTACAAAGTCGTTCGTCCTTGACATTGAATGAGCAGTAAAGTTTTACATCAGGTTTTATAAAAACATTGGCATTATTGTTTGTTTCATCCAACACCTGTACAATTTCATCTACGGGTGTTCCTTTTAATCTAGGGTCAACAATCGGTCCTTGTTGGGCTACCAAACATTTTGGATAAAACTTTATGTGTTCGTGTCTGACTACATCCTCCTTTTGCCAATTTTCAAGCCCTCCTCCACACCAATAGCATCTAACCCCGTCCGAGACACCCGTATAATACAATCCATTTTCGGCCAAGTCCCTAACATCAACGTCTGTGCGTGGCCAATCTCTAAACGTAGATAGGCGTTTATTGAGCATAGACATGCTTGGAACTTTAGGCTTCAAATTTGCATACTGATTACTCATTTTCCTTAAAATTATATTATGCTCTGTTACTCTTAAGTGTAAAATTATAGTACGGATTGTGTTGAAAAGTTTCTCTTCGTCAATTTTTTTTAAAATCTGATACTTGTCTAAGATACTAGTGGTAGAGTAAAAAGAAAAATCACATGCACATTTAAGTATATCCTTTCGTTAAAATCTTCTTGCATTACAACACACAATTTTACTTGGCGCATTATCACAAGCACATGTTTTCTGAGTACATTCTTCACTTATGCGCTCATAGTTACTCACAAAAGATAAGACTAAGATAAATTTTAACTTTACTGATTAGTAAGCGTATGGTGTTATTCACTGATTAGTAAGTGTATATAGTCCAGTTCTTCGTGCCTCTAGTTTACAATTCTTTTTCCAAGAACAGCTAGCACATTTCAATAGCAATGTTTAATATTTGTGCAATTGTGGATTTTGACGGATTTCAGACTCAAGAGGGTTTCTTAGTACGTGAATACGGATACATCGCCATAAAGTCGCAAGTAGCTTCAAGTATTCGTTTTAACTTATCGCCTTATAAGCATAAACTGAGTGCAAAAGATAAAAAAACTGTTCGATATGTTGAAAATTACATATGTGGTCTCCCTTTCTGTCCCGTGGCATGGGAAAGTGTGTCTCCTTTAGAAAGTTTAGACTCTAAGCTTTTAGAATTGTACGAGCAGACCAAGAGTGCCACTCAGTACCTAGTTGCTTACAAAGGTGGTAATGTGGAAAAGAAACGCCTAGATGCATTGATTATTCCGAATATCAACTTGGAACAATATGGGTGTCCCAAATTCGATGTACTATGTGCACTAAGTAGCAACAAAAAGATCCAAAAACTATCATGTGGTCATCACAAAAATAATTTGCATTCCCCCAAAGCTGAGGTGATGGCATTTAATAATTGGCTCGTCGTAAACATGTGTCTCTTAAAAAATGCAAGTATGTAAAAATAAGTTCTCTTTTACTACAATGTATTAGTATTGTAAAATATATGAATCAATGCTTTTTTTCCTATTAAAAAGTGTTCTAATTTACTTTGTTTCCATGTGACTTCCTTCAATCTGTTTAAGAAGTGTCTCTGTTTTTTTTCTTGCAGAGTTGTTTTAAGAATACATAGAATTCAGATTTAATCCAATATGTCAACAATATTTGTTCATTTTAAAATTCACACTAATATTTAAAATTTCAGTTATTATTTAATTTTACTCATGTGTAAAACTATCAGCGGTGTGCGTAAATATTTAGATTATGCATTAAATATCAAGAAAAGGCAAAAGTTAATTTGCTTAGCATCACAGATGTGCACACATTATTTTTAAAAACAGAAAATCCACATGCTATCCATTTTAACGTAGTAATGAATTAGATGTAAATTAAGAGAACAATATGAAGTATCTTGTAAAATACTTTATAGCTTCGTACAGTATTGGAATTTTGCTCTGCAATTTAAACTGCACAATATGCATAAGGTTTCAAATAAAAGGAAGTTCATATTTAGTAAAATGCATGGTTTGCAAAAAAAAAGCATTAAAATGAGGAACGTTTAATTTAGAATTTTAAGCACAAATGGTTTTAATAAACTATTTTTCACGACTTCAAATGTGCAAAGAAAACATGGTATGGGTCTTGCAAAGTTTCCCAAATTAAATGTATAAAATATTTTTACTCTTATAGGATTTTTTATAATTATTTTTTTTACTGTGCCTAAAACACACTTTAAGAATCAAACTTTTAAAAATGTCTTAATTGTAAAATTAAAAAAAAAATAAAAAAAAAGCAAATTGCATTTAAATGTTTGTAATAATATTTTCAATTGTTAAACATTTTTTTAAAAAATCTTCAATGTAATAATATGAGTAATAGTATCTAATATATAATTAAGAGTAAAAGCATCTAATTTTTAAAAATATAAATCCTTATATTTCATCCAAAAACAGTTTGTAAATCTGTATAATAAAAATTAAATCACTAAAATTTAGGAAGATTTATTTAAAAAATATGCAAGGAAAAATTAATTAAAAATAACAGTTGGTTTAGATTTTATAGCATAAATGATTTCAATACAATTACAACTTATTCAAAATGTGTACGTTCATAGTACGGGACTTGTAAAGTTTTCAAAAGTTTACTCTTACTTAAAAAAGTGTGTACAATACTTAAAAACAAAATTTCTGTATTAAAAATATGTGCTATAACATCTAATGTATAATTAATTTTTGAGTAAAAACATCTAACTTAAAAAAACACGAATTTTTATAGCAAAAGAAAAATTTCATTTCAGATCTTGCATTTTAAAAGACAATTTATAAACTATGTAATGAAAAAACAAATAATCCTAAATACAGTATATGTGGTAAGACACGCTAAAAAATTTATTTAAAAACAACAAGATATAAGCATTTATAAAAATACTATTCAGAAAGGCAAAGATAAATTGCAACGTTGTCCAAATATCGTCTAGTGTACGACACTGAGTTCTAGTTCGGGGGCACATAAGTGGTTTATCGCTGCTTTATACAAGAATTTTACGAAACGTTAAGTTTATTCTAGGCCATAATGCATTCCCACGGGGCAAGCTGTGAAACCAAAATTGGTTTGTTGGATACTTCATCACAAGCAAGCTTCCATTTTCCAGAACAATTTTTAAAGAATTGTAGTTCTTTCTAGAAAACACAAATTGCCTTTTCCGTCCAAATGAAACAGATGCTATGGGTGCATTAAGATCCAAGTCCTTCTCGTTGTCTTTATGGGCACCTATACAGTCCTTACCATCTTTATAACGGTTAACCAACACAAAATTAAATCGTGTACCAATTATTTGTTCCACTTCTGCCTTAATTTCCAATAGTAATTTCCAAATTTTTTCTACATTAGATCTCCGGAATGCTTTCCATCATGTTGACATACATCCAGATAGCCGCAAGTACACTAGTTTTGTAACTCACTCCAATCAATACGAGTTCAACAAGGTCCCATTTGGATTAAACAAAAGCCCTTTAATTTTCCAGCGATATATCCAAACTGTATTTCGTGAACTGTTAAAACAAGGAACTGTCATAATATACCTGGATGATATTGTTATTCCTGCTTCTGATGAAGAGGATGGTCTTCGTAAACTCAAACAAGTTTTCAATACCGCCTCAAAGTTTGGTCTTGAATTTAACTTCAAAAAGTGTAGTTTTCTCCAAAGAAAAATTGAATTCCTAGATCATGTAATAGAAGATGGTACCATTCGACCCTCTGTAAACAAAACACGTGCAGTTCAAAATTTCCCTACCCCGAAAACTCAGAAACAAGTTCAAAGCTTTCTTGGTTTATCGGGATATTTCCGAAAATTTATTAAAGATTATTCACTAATTGCTAGACCCTTAAGTGACTTGTTAAGAAATTCTACTCCATTTCATTTTGGCCACGAACAACGAAAAGCTTTTTTAATGTTGAAACAAGCTTTATCCTCCGATCCTGTATTACACCTATATCAACAAGGCTCACCTCTCCAACTGCATTGTGATGCAAGCAAACTAGGTTTTGGATCAATCCTACTACAAAAAGATTCTGATGAACACTTCCACCCCATTCAATATATGAGTATGAAAACATCACCTCAACAGGAAAAATACTCCAGTTATGAACTCGAAGTATTAGCAATTATAGAATCCCTTAAGAAGTTTCGACACTATTTAACGGGCACTAAATTCCAAATATTCACAGATTGTCAAGCGTTTCAGAAAACAATGACCAAGAAAGATTTAACCCCCAAAATTGCACGATGGGCTTTATTCCTTCAAGGATTTGATTACGAACTATTACACAGATCAGGACAACAAATGCAACATGTAGATGCGTTAAGTCGCTACCCCGTTCTTGTGATCACACCTGACGAACTAACCCAAAAAATTAAAGAAACACAAGATAATGATGAGTTTATATCAGAAATTAAGAAAATGATAACAACAACCCCTTCAACTGAATTTTTCTTAAAAAATGGTATTTTGTTCAAAATGAGCAAAGATGATGAACTCTTAGTTGTGCCACAAAGCATGCAAAAAGACATAATTCAAAATGCACATTTAAAAGGACATTTCGCCTCACGCAAAACTGAATCAATTGTTTCACAAGACTTTTACATCCCAAATCTTACACATCAAGTGCAAGAAGTAATTTCGAATTGCATCCCTTGCATTCTATCCTCACGCAAAACCGGTAAACCGGAAGGACTGCTCAATCCCATTCCGAAAGGCGACGAACCCTTAAGCTGTTACCACTGTGATTTTCTAGGTCCCTTACCATCAACAAATAAAAATTACAAATACATTTTTGCAGTTATTGATGCATTTACAAAGTTTTTATGGCTTTATCCAACTAAATCTACTTCTGCTCAAGATGCACTTCAAAAGCTAACTCTTCAACAAACAACTTTTGGCAACCCCTCAAGAATCATAACAGATAAAGGTAGTGCTTTTAAGTCAACCGACTTTAAGAATTATTGCAACGAACAATCAATCGAACATATACAAATTACAACAGGAGTGCCACGTGGTAATGGTCAAATAGAACGAATGTTCGGTACATTAATCCCGATTTTCACAAAATTATCACTTAACGAACCCGAAAAATGGTTCAAATTTGCCCCACATATCCAGCGTATAATGAACAGTACAGCTCCCAGAAGCACAAAATTCACACCCTTTGAACTTTCGATCGGAATAAAAATGAAACAAAAAGAAGACCTACACATGAAACAAATTTTGGACGAAGAACACTTATGCTCCACAATAACAGAAAAACAAATTCTCAGAAACGAAGCTAAAACAAACATCTTCAAAATGCAAGAAGAAAGCCGACGACAGTACAATAAACACAGAAAAAAGGCCCACATTTACAAAGTTGGTGACCGTGTCGCCATAAAACGTACTCAGTTTGGAACACTCCTTAAGTTACGACTCAAATTTTTCGGACCCTACGAAGTTACAGCAACACACCCTCATGATCGTTATGATGTTAAAAAAATTGGTCAACACGAAGGACCAAATGTAACTTCCACGTCAGCTGATAACATGAAACTGTGGTCAAGAAACTGATTTTGAACTTTAACTTTCATTATGTCATTTTATTTGTATTATTTTTTATTTTTGTGTCTACTTTTGAAAATGAAAAACTTTTTCTGAAAATTGTCAGCAAATCTATTGTGAATCTGTCAACAAGCCAACGAACTGTCACGTGAACATGTTTGCAAACAATTAGCATTTCCTTTGTAAATATTGACTGATGTCCACTCCTGTAAACGCCATCTACGATGTCCCATGGCAACGATGTATAGCTAAATTAGCTATTAACCATGACCAATGGTTAAGATATTATTACGATGAAAAGCACACACGATGAGCAGACCACGATGTTCTCTTTGCTACACCAGTGCATTTATCAGTCCTTGAAAATTTCCCACAATGGCAGGCCGAAGCATCCCAAACATGCTCAATGTTGACAATCTACAAATGCTGACATTGACAGATATTTTTTTTCGAACTTTTCCTCTTTTGTTTTTGCTTCTCGTTTCAGGTTTCTTCACTGCCCAGCGTGTCAGGAGGACCTGACATGTCAAGATGGACGAGTGTCGGATTGTCTAGGCGCCAACCTGCCCACGTTCAAAAAAGCGCGGGAAACATTTCCCAAAGACCAATCGGAGCACTTCCCGCCAGAAGGCGCGAACCCCGCAGACTGACACCGAGCTATTTGATGTTAAGACGTGGCTTTGCACGGACGTGCCACCAGGATGTTAATCCCACTATGATTTTATGTTTAATCTGATATTTGTACATAATTGACCCCTGTAATTAACCCCCCTTTTCCCCTAGATTTTATTAAAACAATATTTAATAGTAATGATGCTCTCCTCAATTCACTTCTAACATATTAATCCACAACATATATATATATATATATATATATATATATAATTCAACTTTATGGGTTTTATGTTCATATTCATTCTTCACAGGGGCAATAAGGGCTCAATAAAGAGAACACATACTTTCACTCCCTTAAGATGTAACTTCACGAGCTAGTATTCTATATGTATTCTAAAAAGTAGGTGATCGTGGTCGAACGGTTAAAGTGCTTGTGTAAAACGGGCGGCCGCGATTACCTTTTGCCGGGTTCAAATCTGTCTTTATAAAATGTTCTTAAAAAAAAATTCTCCAGTTAATTCTAAAGTATCAAGCTACAAGTCTAGAGCTAGAAAATAAATCTTTTAAAACTAATTGTTACTTTTTCCACCACCAGATGGCTGTACCACAATTGTTCAAACCATTTTCTAAAAATAGCACATTCCCAGAATTAATGACAAAAATAAGAAAGTTCCTTAGAATAACTTCTTTTAAAATCACTAGATGGCGCCACCAGTCCAACACACTTACAACTAATTGGAAAATAAAAATTAATTATTCATCAAATAAAACCAAGTCCCATAACGCATTCCTAGTACTAAGAAAAAGCAAACACTACGTTAATTCACCACCCATAGCTAACTCTCTTACAGCCTAACGGATAACGCACTTGACTTCGGATCCTATGGTCCCCGGTTCGAATCCACGAAATTCCTTTTTAATTCCGAAAATATGTGGTTTCTCATTCCCCGCCAGATGGAGCTACTACTGATTCATTACCATGGCAACACAACAACGCCATCTTTACAATGACGTCACCACCTCAAGGCATCACCCTCTCCTTATCAGCAATCCCCCAACTCCTTATCAGCAGTCAACTCCTTATCAAACGGCGGCCATCAAGGGCATAGCTTATTCCTACGCCTCCGTATGCTACAAGTTGCCGAGGCACAGTACATTTTTTACCGTAAATTTCAATAGTAGTTTCCTCTTTCTTTAAGTACGCTAATTCGTTTTCCAATCGACGAAAATATGTCCAGCCTTCACGATCTGTAAACAATTTACCATACTCATAACATAAAGAATCTTTACAATATTTCAGCAAGCGCAGTTCTTTGTCTGCGCGCATTTTCTTTGCAGGTCTAATGTCCTTAGAATCCATGATTTATTTAAAAACAGTAAAAAAGGGCAGAAAAACCCCAAAACAAGATGCAAAGTAATTCAAAGACCCTAGATGATCCAACTATGCTTTAAAAAGCCTCTTATCAAATAGTTTCTATCGTTATCTGTGACTCGGTGTTTAACTCCGTTCCTTCTGTTATCTTAATTAATTTACACGTGCAAAAACAATCCTTAGTCTTATTCTCACAAGTTCCAGAGGCTTCTAATAATATCAATCTTATACGTTTCCTTGCCATCGCTTATAATATGTATACTCCAAATCTTTGGTTAGTTACTTCTTATTTACCTAAAAATGTAATGTTTCATACACCGTTATGCCTGTGTATCCTATTCATATCTCAAAGTCCTCCCCTCTAATTGTAATAATTTTCCCTACAAAACATTCACCCTTAAACATTCCCATTTTCTTCAAGCTCATGTTGTATATAAATTCATTAAAATATAAAAAAGGTTTCCGTATTATAAATTCTATCTTACATGTAGTGTTCATACGCTTAAAATCTTCGCATATATTGGTTGGCCTCAATTACTTATGTTCCGAGTTCCAACGTTAGAGTATTAAGATAATCCCTTCGTCACACTATTTCATAGCTAAAACCCCTATAGAAAGTTCCAGTTCGGGCATGTCATATGTGATTCATTGGCATGATGTAGTTTCATTTGCTTTTCTCACAATCGGAAAAACAGCACCATTCTCCTAAACAGTAGAGCTTCTCATTTACTTAAGATTGTATCCTATTGGTGACTACGTGTTTAACTCCTTCTGTTATCTTAATTAATCTGCACATAAATCCTTAGTCATATTGTCACACGTTCCAGAGAGTTCTATATTCTGATACTTTACCATCACAAATCTTGAGTAGAATGTATTTGCCTAAGATTGCATCTAATCAATAAAACAATTTCCCACGTTTGTCACACACATTGCTTAGTCATATTATCCAAAGTTCCAGAGGCTTCTAATAATATCAATCTTATACGTTTCCTTGCCATCGCTTATAATATGTATACTATAAATTTTTGGTTAGTTACCTATCATTTACCTAAAAATGTAATGTTTCATACACCGTTATGCCTGTGTGTCCTATTCATATCTTAAGTCCTCCCCTCAAATTGTAATAATAATTTTCCTTACAAAACATGTCCTTAAACATTTTCCTCAAGAGAGTTTGTTATATATATATATATATATATATAATTCAACTTTATGGGTTTTATGTTCATATTCATTCTTCACAGGGGCAATAAGGGCTCAATAAAGAGAACACATACTTTCACTCCCTTAAGATGTAACTTCACGAGCTAGTATTCTATATGTATTCTAAAAAGTAGGTGATCGTGGTCGAACGGTTAAAGTGCTTGTGTAAAACGGGCGGCCGCGATTACCTTTTGCCGGGTTCAAATCTGTCTTTATAAAATTTTCTTAAAAAAAAATTCTCCAGTTAATTCTAAAGTATCAAGCTACAAGCCTAGAGCTAGAAAATAAATCTTTTAAAACTAATTGTTACTTCTTCCACCACCAGATGGCTGTACCACAATTGTTCAAACCATTTTCTAAAAATAGCACATTCCCAGAATTAATGACAAAAATAAGAAAGTTCCTTAGAATAACTTCTTTTAAAATCACTAGATGGCGCCACCAGTCCAACACACTTACAACTAATTGGAAAATAAAAATTAATTATTCATCAAATAAAACCAAGTCCCATAACGCATTCCTAGTACTAAGAAAAAGCAAACACTACGTTAATTCACCACCCATAGCTAACTCTCTTACAGCCTAACGGATAACGCACTTGACTTCGGATCCTATGGTCCCCGGTTCGAATCCACGAAATTCCTTTTTAATTCCGAAAATATGTGGTTTCTCATTCCCCGCCAGATGGAGCTACTACTGATTCATTACCATGGCAACACAACAACGCCATCTTTACAATGACGTCACCACCTCAAGGCATCACCCTCTCCTTATCAGCAATCCCCCAACTCCTTATCAGCAGTCAACTCCTTATCAAACGGCGGCCATCAAGGGCATAGCTTATTCCTACGCCTCCGTATGCTACAAGTTGCCGAGGCACAGTACATTTTTTACCGTAAATTTCAATAGTAGTTTCCTCTTTCTTTAAGTACGCTAATTCGTTTTCCAATCGACGAAAATATGTCCAGCCTTCACGATCTGTAAACAATTTACCATACTCATAACATAAAGAATCTTTACAATATTTCAGCAAGCGCAGTTCTTTGTCTGCGCGCATTTTCTTTGCAGGTCTAATGTCCTTAGAATCCATGATTTATTTAAAAACAGTAAAAAAGGGCAGAAAAACCCCAAAACAAGATGCAAAGTAATTCAAAGACCCTAGATGATCCAACTATGCTTTAAAAAGCCTCTTATCAAATAGTTTCTATCGTTATCTGTGACTCGGTGTTTAACTCCGTTCCTTCTGTTATCTTAATTAATTTACACGTGCAAAAACAATCCTTAGTCTTATTCTCACAAGTTCCAGAGGCTTCTAATAATATCAATCTTATACGTTTCCTTGCCATCGCTTATAATATGTATACTCCAAATCTTTGGTTAGTTACTTCTTATTTACCTAAAAATGTAATGTTTCATACACCGTTATGCCTGTGTATCCTATTCATATCTCAAAGTCCTCCCCTCTAATTGTAATAATTTTCCCTACAAAACATTCACCCTTAAACATTCCCATTTTCTTCAAGCTCATGTTGTATATAAATTCATTAAAATATAAAAAAGGTTTCCGTATTATAAATTCTATCTTACATGTAGTGTTCATACGCTTAAAATCTTCGCATATATTGGTTGGCCTCAATTACTTATGTTCCGAGTTCCAACGTTAGAGTATTAAGATAATCCCTTCGTCACACTATTTCATAGCTAAAACCCCTATAGAAAGTTCCAGTTCGGGCATGTCATATGTGATTCATTGGCATGATGTAGTTTCATTTGCTTTTCTCACAATCGGAAAAACAGCACCATTCTCCTAAACAGTAGAGCTTCTCATTTACTTAAGATTGTATCCTATTGGTGACTACGTGTTTAACTCCTTCTGTTATCTTAATTAATCTGCACATAAATCCTTAGTCATATTGTCACACGTTCCAGAGAGTTCTATATTCTGATACTTTACCATCACAAATCTTGAGTAGAATGTATTTGCCTAAGATTGCATCTAATCAATAAAACAATTTCCCACGTTTGTCACACACATTGCTTAGTCATATTATCCAAAGTTCCAGAGGCTTCTAATAATATCAATCTTATACGTTTCCTTGCCATCGCTTATAATATGTATACTATAAATTTTTGGTTAGTTACCTATCATTTACCTAAAAATGTAATGTTTCATACACCGTTATGCCTGTGTGTCCTATTCATATCTTAAGTCCTCCCCTCAAATTGTAATAATAATTTTCCTTACAAAACATGTCCTTAAACATTTTCCTCAAGAGAGTTTGTTATATATATATATATATATATAATTCAACTTTATGGGTTTTATGTTCATATTCATTCTTCACAGGGGCAATAAGGGCTCAATAAAGAGAACACATACTTTCACTCCCTTAAGATGTAACTTCACGAGCTAGTATTCTATATGTATTCTAAAAAGTAGGTGATCGTGGTCGAACGGTTAAAGTGCTTGTGTAAAACGGGCGGCCGCGATTACCTTTTGCCGGGTTCAAATCTGTCTTTATAAAATTTTCTTAAAAAAAAATTCTCCAGTTAATTCTAAAGTATCAAGCTACAAGCCTAGAGCTAGAAAATAAATCTTTTAAAACTAATTGTTACTTCTTCCACCACCAGATGGCTGTACCACAATTGTTCAAACCATTTTCTAAAAATAGCACATTCCCAGAATTAATGACAAAAATAAGAAAGTTCCTTAGAATAACTTCTTTTAAAATCACTAGATGGCGCCACCAGTCCAACACACTTACAACTAATTGGAAAATAAAAATTAATTATTCATCAAATAAAACCAAGTCCCATAACGCATTCCTAGTACTAAGAAAAAGCAAACACTACGTTAATTCACCACCCATAGCTAACTCTCTTACAGCCTAACGGATAACGCACTTGACTTCGGATCCTATGGTCCCCGGTTCGAATCCACGAAATTCCTTTTTAATTCCGAAAATATGTGGTTTCTCATTCCCCGCCAGATGGAGCTACTACTGATTCATTACCATGGCAACACAACAACGCCATCTTTACAATGACGTCACCACCTCAAGGCATCACCCTCTCCTTATCAGCAATCCCCCAACTCCTTATCAGCAGTCAACTCCTTATCAAACGGCGGCCATCAAGGGCATAGCTTATTCCTACGCCTCCGTATGCTACAAGTTGCCGAGGCACAGTACATTTTTTACCGTAAATTTCAATAGTAGTTTCCTCTTTCTTTAAGTACGCTAATTCGTTTTCCAATCGACGAAAATATGTCCAGCCTTCACGATCTGTAAACAATTTACCATACTCATAACATAAAGAATCTTTACAATATTTCAGCAAGCGCAGTTCTTTGTCTGCGCGCATTTTCTTTGCAGGTCTAATGTCCTTAGAATCCATGATTTATTTAAAAACAGTAAAAAAGGGCAGAAAAACCCCAAAACAAGATGCAAAGTAATTCAAAGACCCTAGATGATCCAACTATGCTTTAAAAAGCCTCTTATCAAATAGTTTCTATCGTTATCTGTGACTCGGTGTTTAACTCCGTTCCTTCTGTTATCTTAATTAATTTACACGTGCAAAAACAATCCTTAGTCTTATTCTCACAAGTTCCAGAGGCTTCTAATAATATCAATCTTATACGTTTCCTTGCCATCGCTTATAATATGTATACTACAAATCTTTGGTTAGTTACTTCTTATTTACCTAAAAATGTAATGTTTCATACACCGTTATGCCTGTGTATCCTATTCATATCTCAAAGTCCTCCCCTCTAATTGTAATAATTTTCCCTACAAAACATTCACCCTTAAACATTCCCATTTTCTTCAAGCTCATGTTGTATATAAATTCATTAAAATATAAAAAAGGTTTCCGTATTATAAATTCTATCTTACATGTAGTGTTCATACGCTTAAAATCTTCGCATATATTGGTTGGCCTCAATTACTTATGTTCCGAGTTCCAACGTTAGAGTATTAAGATAATCCCTTCGTCACACTATTTCATAGCTAAAACCCCTATAGAAAGTTCCAGTTCGGGCATGTCATATGTGATTCATTGGCATGATGTAGTTTCATTTGCTTTTCTCACAATCGGAAAAACAGCACCATTCTCCTAAACAGTAGAGCTTCTCATTTACTTAAGATTGTATCCTATTGGTGACTACGTGTTTAACTCCTTCTGTTATCTTAATTAATCTGCACATAAATCCTTAGTCATATTGTCACACGTTCCAGAGAGTTCTATATTCTGATACTTTACCATCACAAATCTTGAGTAGAATGTATTTGCCTAAGATTGCATCTAATCAATAAAACAATTTCCCACGTTTGTCACACACATTGCTTAGTCATATTATCCAAAGTTCCAGAGGCTTCTAATAATATCAATCTTATACGTTTCCTTGCCATCGCTTATAATATGTATACTATAAATTTTTGGTTAGTTACCTATCATTTACCTAAAAATGTAATGTTTCATACACCGTTATGCCTGTGTGTCCTATTCATATCTTAAGTCCTCCCCTCAAATTGTAATAATAATTTTCCTTACAAAACATGTCCTTAAACATTTTCCTCAAGAGAGTTTGTTATATATATATATATATATATATAATTCAACTTTATGGGTTTTATGTTCATATTCATTCTTCACAGGGGCAATAAGGGCTCAATAAAGAGAACACATACTTTCACTCCCTTAAGATGTAACTTCACGAGCTAGTATTCTATATGTATTCTAAAAAGTAGGTGATCGTGGTCGAACGGTTAAAGTGCTTGTGTAAAACGGGCGGCCGCGATTACCTTTTGCCGGGTTCAAATCTGTCTTTATAAAATTTTCTTAAAAAAAAATTCTCCAGTTAATTCTAAAGTATCAAGCTACAAGCCTAGAGCTAGAAAATAAATCTTTTAAAACTAATTGTTACTTCTTCCACCACCAGATGGCTGTACCACAATTGTTCAAACCATTTTCTAAAAATAGCACATTCCCAGAATTAATGACAAAAATAAGAAAGTTCCTTAGAATAACTTCTTTTAAAATCACTAGATGGCGCCACCAGTCCAACACACTTACAACTAATTGGAAAATAAAAATTAATTATTCATCAAATAAAACCAAGTCCCATAACGCATTCCTAGTACTAAGAAAAAGCAAACACTACGTTAATTCACCACCCATAGCTAACTCTCTTACAGCCTAACGGATAACGCACTTGACTTCGGATCCTATGGTCCCCGGTTCGAATCCACGAAATTCCTTTTTAATTCCGAAAATATGTGGTTTCTCATTCCCCGCCAGATGGAGCTACTACTGATTCATTACCATGGCAACACAACAACGCCATCTTTACAATGACGTCACCACCTCAAGGCATCACCCTCTCCTTATCAGCAATCCCCCAACTCCTTATCAGCAGTCAACTCCTTATCAAACGGCGGCCATCAAGGGCATAGCTTATTCCTACGCCTCCGTATGCTACAAGTTGCCGAGGCACAGTACATTTTTTACCGTAAATTTCAATAGTAGTTTCCTCTTTCTTTAAGTACGCTAATTCGTTTTCCAATCGACGAAAATATGTCCAGCCTTCACGATCTGTAAACAATTTACCATACTCATAACATAAAGAATCTTTACAATATTTCAGCAAGCGCAGTTCTTTGTCTGCGCGCATTTTCTTTGCAGGTCTAATGTCCTTAGAATCCATGATTTATTTAAAAACAGTAAAAAAGGGCAGAAAAACCCCAAAACAAGATGCAAAGTAATTCAAAGACCCTAGATGATCCAACTATGCTTTAAAAAGCCTCTTATCAAATAGTTTCTATCGTTATCTGTGACTCGGTGTTTAACTCCGTTCCTTCTGTTATCTTAATTAATTTACACGTGCAAAAACAATCCTTAGTCTTATTCTCACAAGTTCCAGAGGCTTCTAATAATATCAATCTTATACGTTTCCTTGCCATCGCTTATAATATGTATACTACAAATCTTTGGTTAGTTACTTCTTATTTACCTAAAAATGTAATGTTTCATACACCGTTATGCCTGTGTATCCTATTCATATCTCAAAGTCCTCCCCTCTAATTGTAATAATTTTCCCTACAAAACATTCACCCTTAAACATTCCCATTTTCTTCAAGCTCATGTTGTATATAAATTCATTAAAATATAAAAAAGGTTTCCGTATTATAAATTCTATCTTACATGTAGTGTTCATACGCTTAAAATCTTCGCATATATTGGTTGGCCTCAATTACTTATGTTCCGAGTTCCAACGTTAGAGTATTAAGATAATCCCTTCGTCACACTATTTCATAGCTAAAACCCCTATAGAAAGTTCCAGTTCGGGCATGTCATATGTGATTCATTGGCATGATGTAGTTTCATTTGCTTTTCTCACAATCGGAAAAACAGCACCATTCTCCTAAACAGTAGAGCTTCTCATTTACTTAAGATTGTATCCTATTGGTGACTACGTGTTTAACTCCTTCTGTTATCTTAATTAATCTGCACATAAATCCTTAGTCATATTGTCACACGTTCCAGAGAGTTCTATATTCTGATACTTTACCATCACAAATCTTGAGTAGAATGTATTTGCCTAAGATTGCATCTAATCAATAAAACAATTTCCCACGTTTGTCACACACATTGCTTAGTCATATTATCCAAAGTTCCAGAGGCTTCTAATAATATCAATCTTATACGTTTCCTTGCCATCGCTTATAATATGTATACTATAAATTTTTGGTTAGTTACCTATCATTTACCTAAAAATGTAATGTTTCATACACCGTTATGCCTGTGTGTCCTATTCATATCTTAAGTCCTCCCCTCAAATTGTAATAATAATTTTCCTTACAAAACATGTCCTTAAACATTTTCCTCAAGAGAGTTTGTTATATATATATATATATATATAATTCAACTTTATGGGTTTTATGTTCATATTCATTCTTCACAGGGGCAATAAGGGCTCAATAAAGAGAACACATACTTTCACTCCCTTAAGATGTAACTTCACGAGCTAGTATTCTATATGTATTCTAAAAAGTAGGTGATCGTGGTCGAACGGTTAAAGTGCTTGTGTAAAACGGGCGGCCGCGATTACCTTTTGCCGGGTTCAAATCTCTCTTTATAAAATTTTCTTAAAAAAAAATTCTCAAGTTAATTCTAAAGTATCAAGCTACAAGTCTAAAGCTAGAAAATAAATCTTTTAAAACTAATTGTTACTTCTTCCACCACCAGATGGCTGTACCACAATTGTTCAAACCATTTTCTAAAAATAGCACATTCCCAGAATTAATGACAAAATAAGAAAGTTCCTTAGATTAACTTCTTTTAAAATCACTAGATGGCGCCACCAGTCCAACACACTTACAACTAATTGGAAAATAAAAATTAATTATTCATCAAATAAAACCAAGTCCCATAACGTATTCCTAGTACTAAGAAAAAGCAAACACTACGTTAATTCACCACCCATAGCTAACTCTCTTACAGCCTAACGGATAGCGCACTTGACTTCGGATCCTATGGTCCCGGTTCGAATCCACGAAATTCCTTTTTAATTCCGAAAATATGTGGTTTCTCATTCCCCGCCAGATGGAGCTACTACTGATTCATTACCATGGCAACACAACAACGCCATCTTCACAATGACGTCACCACCTCAAGGCATCACCCTCTCCTTATCAGCAATCCCCCCAACTCCTTTTCAAACGGCGGCCATCTTGGAAAAGGCGCTCAAGGAACCCATATACTACTATCATCATATATTTTATCTTTTTAAAATTTGTATACTCTTTCCTTAACTTTGAAATGTTTTAACACTCATGTTTTATTTTTCATGCTTCCATGCGCCGCTCACTGTTCTGGATGTGTCCTCTGCGCTCCCCCTGATTATGCCTGCATTACCGCCATATCTGCGACTACACAAGACGTCACTTAATACCTTGCCCGGCTACAGATTTTATCCCATTATATTTTAGGTCTTTGCCGTCCTGTCTCGTCCATGGAAATCTCCCCTTTTTTTTTAAACCTTTTAATTAATGTGGTCTTCGTCCCTCTCTACACTCGGCCCCCGGGCCTTCTAATAATTATTTTTAAACATTTACTTGAATATTTTATTAAGCCAACAATATTATTTTTATATAGGAATTTAAATTTACTTTTATCAATATATTTATTACCTTTTATAAAATAAAAAACTTACTTTTATTTGAACTTACTTTTATTTATTTATACACACTTCATCTTATTTAATTGACTTCGTGATAGATTTTATTAATAATTTTTCATATTTTTTAAATTTTAAAATCAATATTTCATTCATTCTACCTACTCTACATATAAAGCGCCAAGCTACATCCTACATTAAGGAACTACCCCCGAGCGCGATTCCTGTCTTGGTTTTGCCCCCCATCATCACCATTTTTTCAGGTCGAGACTTGCAGCCGGGGTTCCATACCAAAAGGTAACATTTTACATATTCTCTTTTAAGTCCCAGCCAGGCCCCCAATAAAAATTACTTTTGGCTGGCTGGGTACTTCAGTTGTTTTCTACTCTTATGGCAATATTCAGGTTAATACCCCACAAGGACGAACAAATTATGCTGGGGGCTGATTGAGGAGCACACCACAATGATGGACTTGGGAAAAAATGAGAGGATCTGAGCACACCACAACGTGGCACACCACATTTACAACAAAGAGGGAAAAAAAGGAAAGGCAACTTACCAGTTTTGGACATCTGAAGGGGAGCCTGGAGAGGGTCCAAGAAAATTAGACTGGATGAGACTGAATTGGTGAACTTACCTTCGGAGCTCTCGCGACCGCCTCGAGTAATTCTAGTGTATCATCTGTTTTTATACTTCTTTTTAATTTTTTTACCTTTTGGGCATTGTTGGCCTTTTTATGTATCTGGCCCTGTTGGCCTGGACATCATCTCCGCACCTTTTTGTGCGTTGAGCCCTGTAAACAATCTTTTATTGTCGGGACATTATCTGTAAAATCTTTTTTAAAGAATTAATAAACTGTTCGGTCGTGCGCGTGCCCGCACTGGAGGCAGGCTCGCCCTGTCCGTTGGGGGGCTGAACGGTTCCTCCGACGTGTGATGGGAATCAAAGGAAAAAACCCCAACCCCCACGCAAGGCTCGGAACCTTGCGGTGAGCCGGGGAACTCGAGGGTCTTGAATATGTTATCTGAAGTTTTTCATCGAGTTGGCGATGCGATGAATTAACGCTAAATGTATAAATATCCGAAAACAAAATTGACACATTTCAAAACGCATTAGTAAGTTGTTGACACTGTTGTGATTAAGATTGGCGAATTGTGTGGTGCAGTAAACTTTGATCTTTCATAACAGTAAATGTTTTTCTTTCGTAAAAATTTATTACGTGTGAATAAATCGTTTTTTAATTAAAAAAAACATGTTATTTGATGTTTTATACTAATTCTGAAGCTGAATAAGTGAATAAACAATTCTGTGCAATTTGGTTTTTCCTTCTTTAATCTCGTGTGCCTAAAAGAGTTAAGCCACAAAAAGCAATAACGGATCTTCCATGCTCGAAGAAAATTAGTTTACTGACTGAGAACTCAATAGATCCTCCAATAACATGCAATGACTAGTTAAAGTGTACTTGAGATACTGTGACAATGAGTGTTCATTCACGCTAATTGAGGAGGTTTGGGAGCAATGTCTACATCATTTCTGATATATTAGTTTCTCTTTGAAACATTTTCGAAAAATGTTTCGTGACTTCGAAGCAGTTTAATTACACAGGTCAGGGATCCTTAGGCAATTCTCATTATAACTGTAAGTTTATATAGTATGATAAACATACACAATGGATCTAAAGATAATCGAGTCTATTTAGATGACAAAACGAATAGAGAAAAGGATAGTTGTGTAGCATCCTTCCTCTCTTACGTGAATCGATGAGGAAAGACTGGCAAGGTTATGACCGGACGGGGGTAAAGGAATGTCTCCTCGTTTTCGAACTGTCGTTAACAAGGCACGGGAGCTGAGTTCTCGACAAGAGAGAACCGCTTGATTTTTGGACGTGAACGGACGCAGAGCTGGCCTGCTCCGCGGCACTTAAACCATTTTGTTTTTTACTCATTTAGCCTCGAAATTGCCTTAAATTGTTAACTTTGTAAATAACGTTAAATATCTAATTAAAGGTGCTGGATGTCTGAAAACTGTTTTTAATTGACTAAAATCCACTCGCCACTCAAATATATCTCACGATGTTACAATTGGTAAGAGGAAATGTCCAGAGGAACAACCCTCTACTTTGTTTATGTTATCTATCTTCCTAGGGGCTCCTTATCAGGGAAAAGTAGGGATCGTCCTAGTACAGGAAGATCTTAATTACTGAGGTATGGTCATTTTGTTAATCAATCATCCACAATTTCCTACTGTTTATGGGAGCAGTAATTTAAACCCAGAGGTGCAAGGATTAGTCAACAAATACAATGCAAAGGAGAATTCGATCTCATAGGTTTAGTAACGGTTACTGCATTTGAAATTACATCTAAAGCGTCATACTGATTTAAGTAATAGATTGATCACAGGGCAGCGGTTGAAAGAGTAACGGATTAGCAACCGGAGGGTTGCGAGTTCGAATCCAACCAAAGCAAGTCGTGTGCAAAGGGGGCTGATGCACGTTAAATCTGTCGTGGCCTCAAATGTCCTCACTTTGGCGTGGTGGAGAAGTTTGGAGAGTGGAGTGCCAGCTCAGGTGTTACCTCGTCATCTGACCGTGGTTCAAAATTACGTGTTGTCCTCGGTTCTTTCCCTTGGGGATTGATCCCGGACTGTCGTCAATAGCACGTTGTGTTGCTCTAGTGCGACGTTTATTAAAATACCTACCTACCCATTATTACGATATCGGAAGTCTTTTAATATGTAGGTATATTAATTAACGTCACACTGGAGCAACACAACGGGCTATTGGTGACGGTCCGGGATCAATCCCAAAGGGAAAGTCCGAGGACAGCACCACGTAATTTTGAACCACGGTCTGATGACGAGGCAACTCTTGAGCTGGCACCCCACTCTCCAAACTTCCATACCAAGACAAAAGTCTTCTAAAAGAGTTCAGCTTCAGTGACAGTAGTTTTCCTCAGTTGAACGTTTATTTTTCAAGAGTGCAACTTATTTCTTGCGGGATTGTTTCTCGGGCAAAAAGGTCAACTTTAGCTCTGTAATAAGTTACATTTCCCGTGAGTTACAATTTTCTTTAAAAAATTTGTTTTTGTAAAAGTGCATTTGCACTGTTTTTACTGAAATGGGCGGCCTATCCTAATAAGTTTTGATTATCCTTTTTTTCGAGTTATTGAGAGAGGAAACTATATTACATAATATTTTACATAAACTATATAAACGTAATTAAAATACGTGATAAAATTAATTAAAATAAGTTTTTTATAGCAGCAATGTGGTAAAATTTATATTTTACACTTTTTGTGTTTGTAATGTGTTGCATGCTTGAACACTGCCTCAATGCTAATCAAATAATTGCACTCGATGTTTCCCATTAAGGCAGGAAAAATCAAATATAGCAGGCTTTATACAAAATCAAATGTTTTGGCATAAAGAAAATTCCTTTAAGCTGACAGTAGTTTTTTTACATGATCTGCATTAAATCATTCGAGTGCCAAAATGACTAGCCGAGTACAATTGATTTTTTCCACCCAATATTAAAATTATTATGATATTATTCTTGCGAAAATTCATTGAAATTATTGATTTAGAAATTAGCTTCATAATCAAGTGAGTTTTCGGTTGAATAATATAATAAAAATCCTACAATTACTTGTAATTAATAATAAACATAACACAGAAGGTATTTGGCACCATGATAGTTGAATTGACGTTGCACTAGAACGGGCTATTGACGACTGTCTAGGATCAATTTCGAAAGGAAAGGTCCGAGGACAACACCTCGTCATTTTGAACCAGATGAGGTCAACACTTGAGCCCCACTATCCTAATTTCCACAGCCCACCAACATTTGACAGATTTAGCCTCCACATTCATGACGGTCTTTGGCTATATCGAGTTTCGAACTCAAACCTTCCGGTTGCTAATGTGCGATTCTACCACGGTCCGATTAGTGAATGAAAATTAATGTTACTAATTAGGATACTTTACCTGTATTGTTTTAATGTATTGCTGTTTTGCATATTTAATACATAATTTTTGTTTCGGAAGGAGGGCGGCACCAGACGCACAGTCTCAAAAGATATGCCTCTGCATTTACTGCATAAAAGAGGGTCCCGGTTTTCTCCACGCGACAATTTCTTAAAACAAAAAACAATCCCCCCCTAATAATCTTTAAAATACCTTACTTATTTTTTGGTGATTACTCTACCAGAAAATATTTATGCAATCGTCTCAAATTGAAAAATCTAGTTATGGCTGCATGTTATGTTTTGGCACCGTGGACCCTAGCAGTGGAAATCAGATGGAGTCATTGGCCCTGCAATTTGCTTGACGGAGTCCAATCCCTAGCTGGACATTGAAAGACTTTTCATTAGCCAAGTCCTCGTTGTTAATGCAAGTTTAAAATTCTTATTATCGGCTGAATTTTACGGGGAAAATTATAGTTCGGCTCCAGCGAGTTGGCAATTGAGTCGCGTGGTTTTGAACGGGCTATTCTTTAAATTAATTTAGAACGCTAACAAACTAGTTCCACAACTAGTCTTGTTGAGTAACGCCAGAGTGAGTCACACTGGAGGAAGCGAAAGATAAACAGAAGAAGCAAAAAAAAACTCTCCCCGAGTGCGAACCGAAACTTTTTTCCCCGTTCCGGGGGTCAACGGGAAGAAAGACGCTACGTGTCAATTCTCACTGGGACGCTAAAGGGGTCGGACGTTGGGATCCGTCCACCCGTTACAAACTTACTTTAAATCGCTGAATCAATCAAAATGTCTTGTTAAAGGATACAATTAAACCAGTTTTAAATTGTTATCTGAAGTTGGTATTCTTTTGCGTCCAGTATTTCAATTCTTGCCTCTCCATATAGTCTACCTGGGAAATAGGGGTAAGTACCCAATTCAATTCCTAATCTATTCATTCGTATGCACATTCGATTCATATTCGTCTTTGTGTTGTTTAAACTTAAAGAACATAAAAGTGGTCCGTCGAGCCGGAACGACCTATGGTTGAAATCTAAATCGAAAAGAAGTCAATTTAGTCGTTAAGAAACAATTCTCGTTCCTTCTAGGATTTAAAATGCCTAAAGTGTCGAACGTTCAATTGCGTTTCGATCAAGTCTGTAAGGAAGTTAATCGGTTCCGGGAGAAAATTTTAGACGATGAGCTATGTGATCCAGCACGAATCGCAGTTCTCACAACGAAACTTCAGTCTTACGATACAAGACTGACAGATATATTTTCAAATTTTTCTCCCAAAGAGAATGAAGATAACTTTGAGGAATATATGAAGTATCAAGATGATATTCTAGACCTCTTGGTAGAATTAGATAAGAAAAAATCCCCTCATACTGTAAAAGGCGTAACACAGGAAAGAAAACATTCGTTGGTAAAATTACCTAAATTCGATCTCCCTAATTTTTATGGTGATTCAGAAAATTGGATATCATTTAAGGAGATATTTTCTTCATCTGTTTTGAAAAATGAGCAACTATCAGATATTGAAAAGCTCCAGTATTTGCAGTCTTCGGTACGTGGAAATGCATCAAAACTAATTCGGGGTTTTGCATTTCAAGAAGAAAATCTGAGTCATTGCTGGGAGCTTTTGTGTCAGAGATTCGAAAATAAACGGCAGTTAGCATTAAGCCAAATAAATAAAATATTTGCTATTAAGTTAACGAAAGTGAGTAATTCAAAAACGTTACTAGAATTATTAGACACCTGTAATGAAGCCGTCCGTAATTTGAAAACATTAGGCTTGGAATCCAGTTTGTTAAGTGACTTAATCTTAATAAATTTCATGTTGACAAAACTCGATGAGCAAATCAAACAACGCTGGGAACTTTCTCTTGAAAGCGATAGCATTCCAGACCTTGAATTTTTTAGAGTTTTTGTTGAAAGAGAAGCTCGCAGTTCAAACGAATCAAAACCTACTAGAAACGAAGTTAAATTCAATGTCGGTAGAAAACCTGCAGATTTCAATTCGTTCAAGAAACCAATAGTACATAACGCGGTTGTTGTAAAGGGCAATACATGCGTGATTTGCAAACAAATGCACCCATTATTTAAGTGTCCAACTTTTAATAGCAAGCCAGTAAATGAGAGATGGAAAATAGTGGATTCACATAATTTATGCTCTAACTGTTTGCGACAAAATCATACACTTGAGACATGTAAATTGACTTTGAACTGCAAAAACTGTTCGGAACGTCATCATACACTTTTGCATGTTTATACTGTTAACCTTCCGTGTAGTGAATCGGGGAATTCAATCGTCTCAATTGCGAACAGCATTCAATGTGAATCGGATGTGCATACAATGACAAGTAACGTATTGTTGTCAACCGCGCTCATAAACATAAGATCTAAGTGTGGAAAATTAATACAATGCAGGGCACTTATTGATAATGCCAGCCAAATTTCATTAATGAGTAGGGAATGTGCTGAGCGTTTGAATCTACCTTTGCTCAACACAACTCACAGGTTAGTGGGTATTAACGGCGTTTTAGCAGAAACTGCTCTGCATGCAACGAATTTCAAGTTTTCGCCTCATTTCTCGTCAGATTTCTTTTCGGCAGAGGCTCTAGTTGTTAACAAGGTTACTTCCCCTCTTCCCAATTTTTATATCGAAAGGCAAGATTGGCCACATTTAAGAGGCTTGGTCTTAGCTGACCCTCAATTTTACATCTCCAGGCCTATTGATATTTTACTGGGCGCAGATCTTTTCGGAACTCTAATCAATGGACAATCAGTCACTGGATCTCATGGCACACCAGTTGCGATAAATACAAAAATTGGTTATCTACTTTCCGGAAAAATAGAGAATACAATTCTTTCCCATGCATCAATGGTGTGTCATACAATGGACAATATCAATGAAACGCTTAAAGACTTTTGGGAGCTTGAGTCCATTCCTAAACCTCAGGTGTTAAAAGATGAAGATGAGATGTGTGAACAACTATTCCTTAAATCCGTCAAAAGAGATTCTACTGGACGATATTGCGTTAATCTTCCCTTCAAAGAAAACGAGACGCTAGGAGAAAGCCAAACAAGGGCCCTACAGCGTTTTTACTTGCTAGAGAAAAAACTAGCTAAAAATTCTCAGTTGAAAAATCAGTATTCTCAATTCATGGAGGAATATGAAAGTCTAGGTCACATGACCCCATTATCACGAAAGGAAGACGAAATAACTCCAAATTATTATTTACCTCATCATGGGGTTGTTAACGAATCGAGTAGCACTACAAAACTTCGGGTAGTATTCGATGCCTCTGCTCAAACCTCAAATGGAAAATCATTAAACGACATACTATGTAAAGGGCCTAAACTTCAAACTGAAATTTTGGCAAATTTAATCCGCTTCCGATCATACCCGATAGCCTTCACTGCAGATATCGCAAAAATGTATAGACAAATACTAATTGGAAATGAAGATCTGCCTTTCCAAAGAATATTTTGGCAAAAAAATCCATCTGATCCGCTCGTCATCTACAAACTTAAGACTGTCACATATGGAACATCATGTGCCCCTTTCTTAGCCCTTCGCACTTTGCAACAACTGTGCAGGGATGAACATCGGATTTTTCCCGTTGCTTCTGATATTGCAAGGGAACATTTTTATGTAGATGATTTGTTGGCAGGTGGAGATTCCGTAGATTCCGCCAAATCAATCGTAAAAGAGATGAATCAGTTGATGGCTGCAGGTGGATTCTCCCTCAGAAAGTGGGCTTCCTATCATGCAGAAGTTCTCTCAGACCTACCAGATTCGTTAAAAGCCAACTCTTTCTCTCATTCGTTCCAAGATGAATCCTCTCAAAAGGTACTGGGTCTATTTTGGAATCTTAAAACCGATACCCTTCAAGTCAGGGGTATAACCGCGGATAAAATCTCTACTAAACGACAATTGTTGTCCGTGATAGCCCGTATCTTTGATCCTTTGGGTCTCATTTCACCCACAACGATCATTCTAAAGATTCTGCTGCAAGAGTTGTGGAAAGCGAAGTTGAAATGGGATGAGCCACTTCCTACAGATATTTCCAACAAATGGGATAAAATTTCCTTAGAAATAAGCCATTTCAAGGAAATACAAGTTCCTAGAAATATCCATATCTCAAAGGCCATTAAGATAGAACTGCATGGGTTTTGTGATGCCTCTGCTAAGGCATATGCTGCAGTGGTGTATTTTCGCGTGATATCAGACGACATTCACGTATGTTTAATTGCAGCCAAAACCAGAGTGGCACCAGTGCACCCTGTAACCTTGCCTCGCTTAGAATTAAGTGGAGCGCTTCTCTTATCCGAGCTCATAAATGTTATTGTGAAATCAATCACATTTCCAATCCACAAAACATTTCTGTGGTCTGATTCAACCATCACACTGAGTTGGATTTCAAATCCTCCTGAAAAGGGTAACCAATTTGTGCAACACAGAGTGGCAAAAATTCGTTCACTAACTTCAGCAGAGTCGTGGCACCACATTCCTGGCAAAAAAAACCCGGCTGACTGTGCCACTCGTGGACTTTTTCCAACACAATTAAGGGCCTATTCGGAATGGTGGAATGGGCCAAAGTGGCTCAGTGAAATGAATGTTCCAGTCTCCTCAAATGACTATCTACCTGTATTGGACAGTGTTTCATCTGACGAGGATAATTGCTTCTTCACGCAAATTGATAGCTCTCATGATATCCTCAGCAAATTCTCATCCTACACGAAATTAGTATGCGTAATAGCATGGGTCTTGCGTTTTGCTCATAATGCAAAATCCCAAACAAAATCAACGGGACCTTTACAAACCCTCGAACTAGACAATTCAAATAAACGAATAATCAGATTAATTCAAGAGCCAGAATTCTCATCTGAAATCAAGTTGCTGAAGCAGAGTAAATTCATACCCAAAACTAGTAAAATTATTTCATTAAATGTATTTCTTGATGTAGACGGAATTCTCCGTGTCGGGGGACGTCTAAGTAAACACCAAACGTTGGCCTTTGACCAAAAATACCCTATGATAATTCCGAAGAGACATCATATTACATCCGCAATAATCAGACATTTTCATGAAAACAGTCTGCATGGTGGATCGGAATTAGTCTTGTCCTTGATTCGCCAGAAGTTCTGAATTCCAGATGGCAGATCAACTGTGCGAAAGGAACTTAGAAAATGTATTCGGTGCTTCCGATCATCTGCTAAGCCCACATCCCAGTTGATGGGTGATTTACCGACATCTCGAATAACACCATCCCGACCTTTCGAGAAAGTGGGAGTCGATTTTGCTGGCCCAATCAATACAAAATGCCAACATCAGAGAAAGGCCAGCACATTCAAATCATACTTATGCTTGTTTGTCTGCATGTGCACCAAGGCAGTGCACCTTGAACTAGTCTCTAACTTGTCATCCGCAGCCTTCTTAGCCGCTCTGAGACGATTTGTGGCCCGACGGGGCTATCCGACAGACATATTTTCGGACAATGGGACAAACTTTGTCGGTGCTGCCGCTTACCTCAAAGCACTCTTTAAGTTGCCAAAGGAACCTTCTGTCCAGAATTTCTGCTCACAAAAGAGCATTACTTGGCATTTCAACCCTCCATACGCTCCGAATTTCGGAGGTCTTTGGGAAGCCTCTATCAAATTGGCCAAGCGTCATCTGATCAAAACATGTCAAGGAATTCTCTTGAATTTCGAAGAGCTGAGCACATTATTATGCCAGATTGAGGCTTGCATCAACTCTCGACCTCTGGTACCCCTATCCACGGAGACAACTGATCTTCGGGCTCTGACTCCTGGCCATTTCCTCATTGGAGTCCCACTCTTGGAAATTCCTGAATTCAACAACCAACCTAATGCATCTTTGAGTCTTTCTTCCAGGTGGAAGTTATTGTTACAGGTGAGAGACAGCTTCTGGAGGCGTTGGAATCGGGATTATCTGCATGCTCTTCAACCCCGTCCCAAGTGGCGACTCGCAAACACATCCATCAAAGTTGGAGATCTAGTGCTACTTAAAGATGGTCAGCAACCTCCTCTCCATTGGAACCTTGGCAGAGTCACCCAGTTGTTCCCGGGAACCGACCAGCTGACTCGTGTTGTGTCAGTCAAGACAAAATCTGGAGATGTCATTCGTCCATTCAATCGGCTAGTGGTGTTGACGATTTCATCTTGCCGCCCCCGCAGGATGTTGAGTAACGCCAGAGTGAGTCACACTGGAGGAAGCGAAAGATAAACAGAAGAAGCAAAAAAAAACTCTCCCCGAGTGCGAACCGAAACTTTTTTCCCCGTTCCGGGGGTCAACGGGAAGAAAGACGCTACGTGTCAATTCTCACTGGGACGCTAAAGGGGTCGGACGTTGGGATCCGTCCACCCGTTACAAACTTACTTTAAATCGCTGAATCAATCAAAATGTCTTGTTAAAGGATACAATTAAACCAGTTTTAAATTGTTATCTGAAGTTGGTATTCTTTTGCGTCCAGTATTTCAATTCTTGCCTCTCCATATAGTCTATCTGGGAAATAGGGGTAAGTACCCAATTCAATTCCTAATCTATTCATTCGTATGCACATTCGTCTTTGTGTTGTTTAAACTTAAAGAACAAGTCTTTAGAGAGAATTCTGGTTCTAAGTTTATCATTTATTGCCGAAGGAGATAGTATTGATAATGAGTCAAACCACCCAGGGCGGTTCATACTTTAATGCACGGCAGTTCTTCTAACGACCTTCCACACCTATTCCATAATGGACTGGCCTTCTCGGAGCCGCATGATGGTACAAGTGGATGATTTGCGTGGATAACGTTGAAGCAAGCTGCCCATAAATCACGCTTTGGTAAACTAAGCGCACTTGCATGGCGGAGCAACAGGGTGTCGTTGAACCGGGCTTTCTGGACGGATCGACGATTGTTCCTCGCACTTCTATATCTTCCACAAGAGAGCCTTCTTTTCAGCACTACTCGAAATGGAAAGACACCGAAGGGGGGAAATTATAAATTTATATTCCCGCACGTCCACTTCTCGTTAGGGATTTGCCGATAAGGAAAACCGATCACGAGACTCATTTTTATTGAATTATTAAAAGGACTTTCAATCGCTTAAACTTGTGAACTTTATTATTGCATTTATTGAAGGATGGGGAGGAGGTACGTAACTAAGAATCTGGTTCTCGTAATTTGTGAATAAGTTCATAAATACATTTCTTTCTCTAAAAATTGTCCTTCCTTTATTTGTTAAAAGAACTGAATAAACGAGGTTACGCACAAATTGAAAGTATTTTTTCCTACTTCAAAACACCGATGCAATAGTGGTTTCGATGAGGGATTTCGGACACCGATTTTAATTGCCTTTTAGAAGTGATGAAACTATTTTATGTAAATATAAATGGTGATAAACTTTAACCAGGGAGACACTTGTCAGGTGTTTAACGCTATCCCATGTACATGCGTTATTCCATGTCTACATGCGTTATTTCATCACACTTCATCTGTTAAAAGAAAGACAATGCATAAAAGTATGAATACATTTTAATGCACTAAATGAATAAATCATAACTTTCAAAAGGCATTGTATCAAAATAAATTATTTCATTGACAGTTTTCATAATACAGCAAACATTACTATTAGTGATGATAATCAACCACATAATCAATATTTCAAACGACTGAATATGATTTGTGGGGCGTTCTGCATAATAAGATGTGTGATAACTAGCTGTTGGAATAGAAAGGAAATGATAGACTGAAGAGACTATGATCGAAATTGGTATTGAAATAAAAGAAACAGGTCACCAAAATTTCTATATTGAACAATTTCATTGGCAAGCTTAAGGGCTCGTTTCCACTTGTGCGTCCAATCCGCTCTCCATATTCGGATTCGTCCAACCAATGAATGGAATTGATGACAAATGTCGATCATTCTCGTTCTTGTTGCTCATTGGTTGGACGAAACAGGAGAGTTGATTAGGAGAGACGTACAAGTTTAAACGAGCCTTGATCTCCCACGCTATCATAGACTTTGCTGTGCTAAAAAGATATCCGAATTCTGAGTTGACGGTTGTTACATCCTTAAGTATCTGATACTTAACATTAGATACAAGCCTTCAATCAAACGTTGATTGGATGATCGAGTTTCTAGCGTTATGAAGCATCAAACACTCTTTTATGCCGCAACACAGAACCTGTAGGTCTCAACTAGAGCGACAGTATACTATAACCGATGCTCCTTTTATGAACCCTTGGGACTGAGGAAAAAATTCGTTAAACTTCTGAGGGGCATAATTCCACTCTGCAACCTGCAGTGTTCCTTGCATGACTTCTAACCAATTCTTGACCAACAGAATCTTTCCAAAAGGTTCCATTCTTAGGAAGCGAGCAGTAGAATCTTTCCAAAGGATTCTATTCTCAGGAAATGAACAATAGAATCTTTCCAAAGGATCTATTCAAAGGAAATTAACAATGGAATCGTTCTTTGAAAAATCCACGGATTCAATAAGTGTAAGCCATAGTGTGCTGTGGGTGAAAGCTCGGAAAATCTCGTGACGCTCAGAGGGTTAAAAGGAAAGTAAAATTTGTTCGATGATGATCATTCGTAAAAACGTGAGGGCTCTCGTAAAAACGAGCTTCGACTTGATGCAGTTCGAGAATGCAGATATAGCTTAAACGTTGTTTAACTTCCCAGAGCACAGGGTAGGTTAAAATAACTTTTTGTTCTAAAAACAGTTAAAGGTGTATTGATTAATTACTGCTGTCCACATTCAGCTACTTCCTGAATGTTCTGATTCCTGAGGGTGGTGCACTCATTTGGAGACATGCTTTCGAAAAATAAAATAATTGTCATTTCTGAGACTCAAAGTACAGAATATTTTTCCTCGGACGGCTTTCTCGAGGCTCTGGAAGAGGTTCGAAACAATTCTGTTTCGTGGGCAGTGCACCGAATCCTTCGACCATCCCAGGCTCCACAGTGAAAACAAAGACAGCGTTTCATTAAAAACTAACGAAATATTCGGTTTCCTGCCGACTACCTACACCAGTGGCACACACATTAGATATGAATGACATAAATAAACCGGTTATTCTTTTTGTATTTGAATAGCAGAACCCTTCCTTTGGCGCTGCGTTGTCCAAGAAAGACAGAAAATAAAGGCGAAACTCGACGGGCATTATCAGCACTAACGCGTGACTCATTACAAGCATCCTCGGAAGAAACACTCATCCAGACGAATCGCACGTCACCCCAAGCAGGAAACCTCTTCCAATGGATGCCGGAAAGAATGACTCGCACCGACAGAATGTTTCACCTCCGATCCAGTTTCCAAATACTCCTTGGTCTGTCTGTCCAGCCGGGCTGGTACCGCGCAAATGTTCGCGGTGTGGTTGGTTTTAGAGTTGGTGTGTTTGGCGCTGGGTGCCGAAGATTGTGCCGAAGTCGCTGTCGTCGGGGGCTGCCTCAAAGATCTCGTCCATTATGAAACTGTGGGGTTTCCATTGTACGGGAAAGACGAGCTGGAGTTGGGCGAAACGTGCAAGTAAGTCTTTTCTTAATTTAACTGTGACAGGTGTCTCTAATAGGTGATGGTAAATGATAGTAGCAGGACCCGAGTTCTTGGGGGCCCAGGAAAAGCCCAAAATTGGCCCGTCATCTGACCGTGGTTCAAAATTGCGATGTTTTGTCCTGGGATCTCTTTTCCTTCGAGATTGATCGCGGACTGTCGCCACTATCCTATTGCATTGCTCCAGTGCGATATTAAATAAACTACCTACCTACCAAAATTAGCCCGTCATCTGACTGTGGTTCAAAATTGCGAAAGGTTTTGTACTGTACTGCGCAGCCTGTTTTTTCCGAGTAAAAAGCTTTCCATAGTATCGATGTTAATAAAATGCTGTACAAGTACTTGCAGTATAAAGAAGAAAATTCGAAAAATGTTAAACACTTGAGTATTAGAAATATATCTTTGTATATAGCATGAAGGGCATCAGTGGTTTTAAAATGGATTTAATCTTCGTTTCGTGGAAAATATTTCATGAAATATCCAATATTTTCCCGTTTTCCTGAAAAAGGTACGCGTGCCTATTGGGTGATCTACCCATCATCTAACCTGGTAGTGGAGTTGTTCGTAGTGGAGGGCTGAATAGTCTACAGACAGAAGTGACTGACATTTTTTGCAAGAAAAATTAAACGTCTGCACGTTGTAAGAGTATACACAATAGAGTAAGTTACAAATACTCAAAGTGCATCACCTTTTTCCCAAAAATTTCAAATCAGCTCATTGCGATGCATCGGATAAAAACAGAAGCCCCAATACAATCAGCACTTTCTTGTGATTTGAAATTGTAGGAAAGAAGCATTGACAGAAGCTATTGTTCAATTCTTGACATGCCGAATTAAATGTAGTAATTCCTGCAAAAACTTGTGTCAAATAATGCACTAAAGTTTTGTATTTATGTACAATATACAGGTGATCTCATCGTTATAATGATAACTTGAATGAGGGGCCCCGAAAAGTGTGAAACGTTTTGCTACCAGTTGTATCAATAAATATGAATCTTATTGTACAAGGGATGGACAAAATAATTTGAACACCATTCATCTCACACATTTAATTTGAACTATTCCTGACATACGCGTTATGAACGGTAACACCCCCTTTCGGCTATCAGTCATTACTCTCGATACACTCTTGATGCTAAAAGAATTCGTGTTTTTGTGGCGCGATGTGTCAGTAGGTAGGTAATTAATTAAGGTCGCACTGGAGCAACACAACGGACTATTGGTGAGGGTCCGGGATCAATCCCGAAGGGAAATATTCAAGGACAACGCCTCGTAATTTTTAACCACGGTCAGATGACGACGTCAGACGGACTTCCACCGAGGCCTGATCGATGGTGGCGCCTTGGGGGCGTTAGTGACCCGAGTTAATGGAAGAATCACCTCCGTACGAAGGGGTAGCCCGGTTGGAAGAGTAACGGACTAGCAACCGGAGGGTTGCGGGTGGTTCGAATCCAGCCAAAGACCGTCGTGTACAAAGGGAGATGGTGCACGTTAAATATGTCGTAGCCTCAAGTGTCCCCACGTTGGCGTGGTGTGGAAGTTTGGAGAGTGGGGTGCCAGTTCAGGTGTTGCCTCGTCATCTGACCGTGTTCAAAATTACGTGGTGTTGTCCTCGGATCTTTCCCTTCGGAGTTTGATTCCGGACGGTCGCAAATAGCCCGTTGTGTTGCTCCAGTGCGATGTTAATTAAAATATCAACCATACCTACCTCCATACAAAGACCTTTTTCCAACCTTTCGGTCTTTTCCTAGACTGTCTCGTCTAGCGCCCTTTTCTTCTCCCCTGATATCCAAGTAATTGTCCCCCATAGCTCGAATCCTTTAAACCCATAGTGCTCTCTTGTGAAGAAACGGATGTGATTACCTATTTGGTTTTCAATACAGTACACTCTTGACTGGGAACGGTGCCGTCGAAGAATTTTCAAGATCTAAGATTTTCTGTTTGGTAATCTTCTGTTCTCATGGGAGGCATTCTTTTCTTTGAATTTCGCAGTACGTGTGGGAAATGGATGAACCCTCACTTCATTGAATGAGGGTTCGTCCAATTCAAGGTATATTCTGCGATTGCTATTGCTTTCAAGTCTTAGGATGAACTTTGATTGGATTAGGAAGAGTGAAAATAAAAACCTTTTTATTTATTTCAACCTTTATGGTTCCCAATAAATCGGAGCACTTTTATAATGACCATAGAATGACAGTAAACCTGAACTGGTTCAAAAATTTTAGAAAATTTATTGAATTGAAGTATTCAAATGGTTTCGGGGATTAATAACATATAATGATATTGAGAAGGAAGAGAGGGTTCTTTTAAATTATTGATGGTGTCTGGATGAGTTTCGAAATGCAAAAATTTACTTTTTGTCGTAGCTAAATTTTTGCTCTATGTTCAAATGAATTGGCGAGAAAATAAAAACATACTAATGACTTAAAAGAGTAGTTTTAAAGAAAAGCGCGCGCGCATATGTCTTAAGGTGCTTGACGTTGAAGTATCAAACTAAAAAGTGAGGTCACTAAATACTTTCTAAGAAGTGAATGCTGCTAATCGCCTCCCATTCTGAATTTGCTTTGTCGTTCTATGGTTATTTTTGTCAGACGAGAGCTAATTAGGCCTAGACCTGCGGATTAAAAGCGATTCTAAACCACTAAGAACATTACGCCTCGACGGGGATCAGAATCCAGAACCAGTTGAACCGATGGCCAGAGCACTAACCAATTAACCGACACTAAAGCATTTGCGCCAACAATACAACAATCAAGATTCTTTTAATAATTTTATTTCTACATGCACCACAAAAGTATTGAATGTACAGATCAGAAATTACTAACAGTGACAAAATGTGTATAAAAAGTTATTCTAGTAGAAACAAAGTTAGAAGTAATTATCAGTAAGGAGCAGGTTGTAGTGGAGAGGCCGAGAATTCCCAAGAAAAGCAGAAAGTTGAAAGAGAAATATATGCTTTTTAAAACACTCGTCACGAGTGAAATCCAAATAGTTTTCCGTATGGGTAAGCATGATTCTCGAATTTCTGTATGACGAAATGAATTGTGATCATTGTCATCGAGAGGGACAAATTGATCACCCGTCAATATTTGTTCAAAACTCTGAAGTTTCAACTGTAGTCAAAGTTGTACGAGATCTTTATATTTGACAATGTTAATTTATATAAGATATTCCAAGATTGGGGCCACCTGTTGAAGAGCAAAGTTCTCTCCATGATTACAGTTTTGCCTGCTTAGTTTTATAACTATATTGTTTCTTGTCCCAAAATATAATCAGGTCTTTCTAGAGTTACGAAGTGATGAGTTGATATAATCTACATTTTGAATTAACGGTGTAAAAATAGAGAATAGTAGCTACTGTAAAGATTTGCAAATAATTATTCTTTCATGATTTTTAGACTTGCCTAAAAGCTTCCGTTTGTCTTGAAAAATGAATTAATAAGCTGATTTCCATGTCCATTGATCGAGGTTGATATGAAAGAGAACTGTTCGAAATCGGAATGCGTTCTATTATGTTTTGTACCGATTTAGTTGTAATGGAATCTCCTTTCTTCCCTCCCTTCTTTAGTTGAAATGTTTCTTATTTTTCTGTTCCCTCCTAGTCACATGAATGGCTCGTTAGACTGCGTCCGTAACTACAGAGCGAACTGCAATGGTCACAAAGACTGCAACGATGAATGCGAAGAAGTGATTGGAGAAATCGAGATCTTCTTTCTCAATGGAGGTTTGCAGAAATTGCAACAAGAACTCTGCGATCCTAACAGCGTCTTGAGATTAAGTATGAAACTATTTTCCCTTCATCATAATTTGTGAAATCACATTAAAATAATCTAGTTACACATTGAGCAGACTTCAGTAGTTTAAACCAAAGATGCATTTTTATATACATTTTTGTCACATTTAAACTAGCATAAATACAACGTGCCTTAAGTATTTGACGCCAATTTAATTGATGCAAAAAACACTACGAGAGGAAATAGAGTTTCCAAATTTCGTTAACTTTAAATGTTTGTTCCTAATAATGTATTAGATAATGCTACTGATGCAAATTTGATTTTAAAATATGTAAGGGGGAGAGATCGGGCTAGAAAGCGATGGGGTGGTTGGTTCGAAGAAAATGTGTTAGCACAATATCCATCTTTCCGCCATTAAATCAGTAATACTTTAATCTTTATGGGAATATGTGGAAAGTAAAGTTTGTATTCACCAAAATGGTAGTGTTGAAATTTTAACTATTGCCAAGCATTAGAAGAGGGTTGATATAAAAGTTCTCAACGTCATCTCGTACATTGTATTCAAGATTGTTCGACCTGCGAATGGTGTCCATTTCGAAGGTTTAAAACATCCTTTAAAATTAAATTTGAATACATTGTGAGTTTGCCCCAGACAGGTGTATGTAATGCACTATTTTCCATTTGTGTAATTGCTTTATGGAATATTAAGGCTATTCTGGGTTTTGTTTGTTTTTGCATGAAATTTAAAAACAAATTTCCATTCGATTGGCTATTTTTTTTGTTTAAAATATAGGGATCTCTTAAAATGCAATCCGTTGGGTGACATTAGAAAGTGCAGAAAAACGTCTATGAACCATTTTTTTGTGCCATGTAATGAAATCTAAGCATAATTAGATATTTGTTACGAAGCCATACACTGAAGTAGTACAGACGAGCCTATGCAAAATACACTGCTGGCCACCCAAATTGCAACACCAAGAAAGACAAGAGATATCACAACAAAATTTATTTTGTAGATAACATGTTGACCAAGTATCAAATGATTAAATTTATAGACTTCTGTGAAGTGTGGTTCCTGCCTAAATCAGTAGCCAGAGTAGCCGCCATTGTTGGAGATCACCGCTGCCACAGGCCTCGACATTGATTCAAAGAGACTTTGGATGTGTTCTTGGGGTACAGCAGACCAAGCAGCTTCCACACGTTGCCAAAGTTGATCTGGTGTGGCAGCTGGGGATGTATTCTGGGTCAATCGTTGAGCAACCATGGACCACATGTTTTCTATCGGCGAAAGATCCGGAGAGCGAGCTGGCCAGGGAAGCAATTCAATCTGGCGATTGACGAAGAACCCTTGGACAATGCGTGCCACGTGTGGTCGCGCATTATCCTGTTGAAATATGGCTGTGGGCAAGCCCTGAAGGTAAGGAAGGACAACTGGCTCCAACACCTCGGAGATGTAGCGCTGGCTGTTTAAAGTACCGGCAATGCGTACTATAGGAGTGCGAGAGTTATATCCAATACCGCCCCATACCATAATACCCGGTGCAGGACCAGTGTGGCGGTGCATAACGCAGCTGTTCAGCATCCTCTCTCCACGGTGTCTCCAGACTCGAATCCGACCATCGTGGTGTTGCAGACAGAAGCGTGACTCGTCAGTAAAGACAATTTCATTCCATTCTGCCGTCCACATCCTTCTTTCATCGCACCATTGGCGGCGGAAACGTCTGTGGTTCTGCGTCAAGGGTAGACGAAGCAATGGACGTCTTGCGGACAGACCACTCTGCTGTAAACGGCGTCGAATGGTACGCGCAGACACTGGATGATGCGGTACAGACTGAATGTGCTGTGCTATGGTTCGTGATGTGGCTGAGCGATCCGTCACTGCCATACGCACAATATGCCTGTCATCACGTGAAGTGGTGCACTGAGGTGGATGCGATCGAACACGTCGGTCCGTCGTACCCTCCTGCATCCAACGATCACATATCCGCATTACAGTTGTTTGGTTTCGTCCAACACGACTACCGATTTCCCTGAAAGATAATCCACAATCTCGGTAGGCCACTATCCTTCCTCTGTCGAACTCGGATACTTGATCAAAAGATGATCGCTGTTTTCTACGAGGCATAATTGATCGATTTTTTGAAAAAACCACAAGAAAAACACAATTGCCGTACTTGAAATCGTCGAAATCTCCAAGCCTTAAATAGCGCTTTGAAGTGGCGCCACAGGCGCGCGTGATGTGCGTCTGCGCTGAAATTCTAATCATTTGCATATCTCACCTCCGCTAATGCATGTTGTAAATTTCATATTATTTGCATGCTTCCTTCAGGGTGTTGCATTTACGGTGGCCAGCAGTGTACATAGCAACGCTGGCTATGCATGTCTTTGGTTGCGCCTGCCAGTGCATATATAAAGCGATAGACATCTGTGGAAGCCTCTAGAACTCTTTCTACCGTGAGAACTGTAAGTTAAAACGATTTAAGCAATTTTCAACGTGTTTTTATAGTTGGAACTCTTGAGATGGGTCACATTTCGGAGATAGAGTTTGGATTTTCTACAATTTTAAGGGACTGCAAAACTCTAACAAAACCTGTAACTTACGACAACACTGTGGCCCTAAAAAACACTCTGAATGAATGTGACCAGCGTCGGCTGGTAAGAATCGATTCACGCGATATGTGTACAATACTACCTCACATAACATCGGAATTCAATGCTGTGAACACAACAAACATCAGAGTGAGGACTGTGCAGCGTTCCTTCAAAGATATGATCTTCAAGATCCGACGCCTAACTCGAGTATCTTTGATGAATACTCGACACACAGCTATGGGCTCGGGAACATGGCCACTGGACACTTGGTGACTGGACACTTGGTGACTGGACACTTGGTGACTGGAAACGAGTAATCTGGACTGAAGAGTCGCGTTTCCAACTGTTTCGGGCAGATGGAAGGTTCCGTGTGTGGAAAAAATCAATGAATCTATGTATCACTCATGTCAACAGGAGATTGTATAACCTGGTAGTGGCTCCGTAATAGAATGGGGTTTGTTTAGATAACATTCATTGGAACCCCGGGTACGTCTGCAAACGTCTCTGACAGAAGATCGCTAGTGTGCATCCTTTCTGACAAGTTACAGGCATTCAAGTCCTGCGTTCATTCTCATGGTTTTAGCCTCTTCCAACAGGAGAATGGCGCCGCCACACAAGTCTAGACACATTAAATTATGGTTAAGGAACACTCATATGAGTTTGGAGTCTTTCCATTCCCACCTAGTCACCAGATCTTAATGTTATTGTTACATCTAGGATGACATGCAACGTGCTGTGTAACACAGAAATCCTACAGGTCTTAATACAACAGAACTGTGGACCGCTCTGCCGGAACCAGGATGTTCAATACCTACAGAATACTTCCGCAAGCTCGTGGAGTCCATGCTCATTCGTATTTCTGTTCTACCCTCCTGTAGGAGGCCTACCAAGTATTAGATTGATTCACCAGTCTTTCTGGCATTTCTGTGTAGTTGTCTTTTCATGTCGTGACATAGCACAGAATAGTTTATTCCCTTTACATCAATATTATCAACGAATTTAAAGTTAAATTGTTGACAGTTTAAGGAAGCTTCTGCAATAACACAAAATGCTCCTGAAAGAAAATTGACTTTTTATTCATCACAGTTAATTTCTTCAATGATTCACCGTAAATGGCATGATCTCTATGATAATACATCATACGGTAACGAATATTCATCATCTTTGATAATTATTGAAAAATAAATTTTAAATCATAGTCAGTACATAACCCGTCAGTCACTACAGCAAGTCAGTAACTAGACCTTCAATCTCGATCCGTAACTCTATGGGAGAGGTATCTGCGTATACTAACTGCGTATTTGTATAGGATCCATCAGTCTCGAATGTACTTTTTTGAAGGTCAGTGAAACTTGTAATCCGAACCGTTGAATTTGGATCCGTGCTTGTCCAAACACATCTCGTATCCAGTGAATGCTCTCTGCATAAATAATCCCTGAATTGTTCTTTAATTCGATCGAATGCTTTTAATATTCTGCTCGGAAGGTAAGGATTTAAAAGTTGTATTTGCAGTTTATTTGGAGAACTATGAATGCCTGGAAGAGAATGCCAATCAATATGCGGCGTGCCACAACGATTCTCAACTATCTCAGGAATTTCTCTCCACAATCGAGGATGAGAGTGAGTCTGCGAACGCTACTTGCTGGTAAGAACCATCTTAGTAGATTTAAGTCTTCGTCTGTTAGGTTAATCTCTTTTATTCCGTTGGTGAGGTTACGACTTACTTCAGTTGAATGGAAATGGTTGTTTGCATTAAATGCTAACTGCAGGAGTGGCTTTTACATTTATTTTTGCTAGACGAAGATTAATGAAATCGATACCTACGGCTAAAAGTAGATTCAGAACCACTAAGAAAATCATGTCTCGAACCCAAAGTGTGTCGAACCGAGGACCACTCGGATACCAAGCCGGTCAAGAATAGAACGTCTGGAATTGAGAAGTCTTGCAATATTCTAAATATTTGGACTTTTTAGTAATTTATTGTTTTTTGTTCGATATGCCACTGGAAGTCTTCTAAGAGGCATTGAATACCACTCTGAGTTCGGTGGTTGAATGGTCTTTTAGTATAGCATAGTGGAGAGATAATAACCATAGTAGCCTATGACATCATCCCAAATATCGTCTTTAGAATCTCCTTTGGGTTAATTTCCAAACATTCTCTTATGCAGCTTGCATACTGTGTGCTCGAAATGAAGGGTTCTTACCTAATTTTGCTTCTCGCAGGAACTTATAAATCGCTTTCTTTGATTTACCTAAAGAAGGTGAATCTTTCTTAAACTGAACTTTGTAGCCCCGTTTTTAATGCAGGTGTTTCTAAATATCTCTTCTCCCACAGATCGTCTTCTGTGGGACTTCTTCGAGCTCCCAAAATGTTTGCAATTGTCTGTGCACACCAGCTAGACTGTAGGCAAACCAGTTTTGTAGTGTGCAAGTTGAAGAAGCTTGGTGTGAGGTACAGCCTATAGCATCCGTCAAGACCCAATCTAGTTTATTGTGAGTCATGGATTTTGTCTTGGGCCTCTTTACCCTTCAAGTGATTTCGACGAGATATCTCGTCCATCAAGATGGGACCAATTTTGCTAATGACGAGATATCTCGTCCATCAAGATGTGACCAATTTTGCTAATGACGAGATAATTCGTCTTCAAGATATTTTTCATGATGATCTGGTGAGTTTCTTTTAGCGACGAGATCCATCAAGAGTTTTCCTAATGGTAATGACACTTCGTCGAGACCAAGAGCAACTCTCCAAAACCTTTAAGATACCAATCGGCACCTACAATCAGGTCGATTCTACCGGGTTTTAAGTCATTTGGATAAGCCCGATGAGTGCCAGTTAAAGCCTTCGCTGCTTGGCGCAAAACTAGTGAGCTTTTTCATCGCTAATGCTTTAACATCTGTTGCTAAGATTTCTGAATTGCATGATTTCACTGTGCATAGTTTAACGTTTTGTTGCCTAATTCAATTATCTGCATAAAAACTGATTCCTTCTTTAGCTTTGAGCTAAATATTCGGATACGAAAGTTGATTGCAAGCCCTGATCTAAAAGATCTGTTATCTCGTTTCCGAAAGGAATCTTACTTTAATCAAAGTCGTGCTTAACAAACCTGTATTGATTATTGGCTTGTCTTGTGCAACATGTGTGCTTACTTATATAGTATCTTGAAAAATGTCACGAGAATTCTTTTCCTGTTAACGACCAAGAGTGAAACTTAGTTACTCCTTCGTGCAGCAGAGTGTGATGCCGCTTTTTGTAGTTGCCGCGGTAGCCTGGTTGGAAGAGTAACGAACTAGCAACCGAAGGGTTGCGAGTTCGAATCCATCCAAAGACCGTCGTGTACAAAGGGGGCTGGTGCACGTTAAATCTGTCGTGTTCTCAAATGTCCCCACGTTGGCGTGGTGTGGAAGTTTGGAGAGTGGAGTGCCAGCTCAGGTGTTGCCTCGTCATCTGACCGTGGTTCAAAATTACGTGGTGTTGTCCTCGGATCTTTCCCTTTGGGATTGATCCCGGACCGTCGCCAATAGCCCGTTGTGTTGCTCCAGTGTGACGTTAATTGAAATACCCCCCCTCCCCCCCGGCGCATATAGTCCGATCGCTTTAGCGACACGGTAATTGGATTTCAGGGAACGCCTTGCAGAAACTGCGTGGTTTCATGTGCGTAGCTTCTAGGGTTCTGCGATCTAAAAATAAATAACGTTTAATTTTATGTAAAGTTGATACATCTGTAGAGTTTGTTCCCATAATTGGAAAGGTTTTATTAGAAAGTTTTTGTATTGTAATGTAGACTAATATAGAACCCAATTCTTTGTATCTTTTTTAAAGCTACAAGGGATTCCTGAGTCGAGCCCAACATCTCGCGCCGTCGTATCTCTTCAAAAGGAATTGGCAAAAATGGAGATGCTAATTTAGTCGCTACATTTTATATTTTTTGTTCATTAGTTGGGAGAACTTTTTACAACCTGCATTCGATATTATAGTAGTTGAATGAATGTCGCACTGGAGGAAAAGAAAATGGGTTATTGGCGACGATCCGGGATCACCCCCGAAGGGATAGATCGTGGACAACACCATGTAATTTTGAACCACGGTCAGATGACGAGGCAACACCTGAACTGGCACCCCACTCTACAAACTTTCACATCACGCCAACGTGAGGACATTTGAGGCCGATTTAACGTGCATCAGCCCCCTTTGTATACGACGGTGTTTGGCTGGATTCGAACTCGCAACCCTTCGGTTGCTAATCCGTTACTCTTCCAACCGGGCTACCGCGGCCCGTTGAAGTAAATGGGGGGGGGGTATTTCAATTAACGTCACACTGGAGCAACACAATGGGCTATTGGTGACGGTCCGGGATCAATCCCAAAGGGAAAGATCCGAGGACAACACCACGTAATTTTGAACCACGGTCAGATGACGAGGCAACACCTGAGCTGGCACCCCACTCTCCAAACTTCCACACCACGCCAACGTGAGGACATTTGAGGCCACGACAGATTTAACGTGCACCAGCCCCCTTTGTACACGACGGTGTTTGGCTGGATTCGAACTCGCAACCCTTCGGTTGCTAGTCCGTTGCTCTTCCAACCGGGCCACCGCGGCCCTCTGAAGTAAATGGGAAAATAATCCAATCATATAAAAGAAAAACGTATGTGAGAGCAGATAAAGATAGTCTGAATATACAGGAGAATCCTATAACAGGATATTTTAATGATTGATTGAGTACACATAATCTGACTCGTGCTTGATTTCAAGGAATGGACATACACACAAAGAAAACTTTTCGCTGTCACAGAAGAGAGAAGTACACCCAGGGAGGAATAGAATCTGACAGGAATCGAACCTGCATCACCTACAACTCGAATGTTGTTAGCGCAATGGGTCATACCCACTGAACCACGGAGGCCCCTTTTTTACTGATTGCAGATTTCAAAATGTAGTTGTGTCAAAATGCAATATCTCGAATGATACCGATAGACCAAAACAAGCAAATGTACCAAATTAAAACAAAATATCTGCAAAATATACCGAAATACGAAACTACAAAATGAAAAGCCTTTAAAAAATCTCATGTGTCAAGTATATTAATTTCTGGTTTCAGCTTTTTCTCATGGTTCCAAGATTGTTTCGTCAGCATCACCAAGAACCACTGCAACGCCAACGCCACATTCTTTGTGTCCCTCACTCTCCACAATCTGATCGGCCGCATTGAGCAGCATAATTGCGAGGACGACTCCATCGTGTGCTCTAGACCTCCCTTGCCGGACAATTCCATCGACAGTTCATGTCCCGCTATTCATCATCACGCTTTCAACACCTGGATCCTGTTGTGTTTTGTTGCCATGTCCACATATGTATCTGCAATAAAATAATTTATCTGTCACCTATGCTTAGGGATGCGGGCAGTCAATGTTTGATTGATACTATCTTCTGAGTGTTTTCAAATTATGAAAGATCTTATTATCGAATCATGCAATTATAAGGCAACGAGGTTGCTCGTAAAGGGCTTTTAGGTCTGCACGAGGGCTACGCGACAGATAATCTGATCGGGTTGGTTTGAGGGTTTTATGGCGCAAGGGCCATGCTGTGCCAGACACAAGACATCAAGTAATAGACACACGCAATAAAAGTTTTACTGACACAGTAGAGAGAAATGCACCCAGGGAGGAATGCACCTGAACCGCCTACAATTCGAAGGTTGCTAGCGCAGTGGACCTACCCACTGAGCCACCCCGACGGCCCCTAATTCGATCGGGAACTGTGATGTAAACAAATTTTGCCCATAGTTTGTAGAAAAGATTCTACGGAACTCTACTTAAATCTGGTTTTATTTCGTCTAGTTTATTGGCACACATTAGTTCGACACGCATTGACAGCAATATACTGGGCCATTCGATATTCCCTAGGGCCGTCGTGGCTCAGTAGGTATGCCCATTGGGCTAGAAACCTTCTAGTTATATGCAGCGCAGGTTCGATTCCTGTCAGGTGAATTCCTCCCTAGGTGTATTTCTCTCTGCTGTGTCAGTAAAACTTTCATTGTGTCTATTACATGATGTTGTGTGTATGGGGCAGCATGACTCTTGCGCCATAAAAACCCAACAAATCAACCATCGAAATTCCCTATACAAGCTACCGGGTGGTAAGGCTCATCTTTTTTTTGTCAAATAATGTATGTCCGCAACAGTTACGCGAAGGTGCTAGAGGACGTCGTTTGGTGCTTTTGCAAATCGTTCATTTTTAAACTTCGTTATACGCAAGGTGGATTTTGCTCGTGGTGGAGCATTACAAGGATTGCGAGATGACTGACAGGCATCGAACGGATGCCAATGGAGAGAGAATAGCTGCTCAAAGATTGTACCACAACATCCTTCCTCTATAGACGAGTGCCGAGTAGGCAGACAGTTGTGCTCCGCCAGCTGTGTGAACATTTCATGCCAGCAGACACGATGCGGTCAGCATAGAAGTTGAAGCACTTCAGAAATGGAAGAAAACATTGTACACGAGATTGAGAAATCCGCTTGTTGGGGAAGGGTTCCAGGTGCAATCCTTTGAACAGCCCTTCTATTTTCATTGGTAGCCCCATACGTTAGATACATGTTCGCTATCTAAAAATTCGTGTAATGCTCCATTATCACAGCGAAATTTGAAAAAAGAAATAAAAAAAAAAGAACGATTTGCAAACACACCGAACAACGCCCTCTAGCATCCACGTGCAACAGTTGCGGACAAGCATTCTTTGACTAAAAAAGGTTTTTATTATGGTGCACTCAAAGAGCTTTCAAAGTCTATCCAGGGAATTTTAAATCACTCTGTATCTTGAAACTACAATTTAACGAAATTTGTTTCATTTAGTTTGACCTGTTTTGCGTTCTGTGGAAGGACAGACGATTTGCCTAAGTACAGCTAATTAAAAAAAATGTAACAGAACTTTCAATTATCATCCGAATAAATTGAATGAAAGACAATAGTTATGATAGATCATACCAGACATGAATGAAACGTGCAAGTGATGTCACACATAATTTGATGACATATTAAAAATGTTCTTTATATCGTTCATGTTCCTTATATTTTACTCGTTCATCGAGTAAATATAAGGAATCATCAGTAATTTTTTGAATTCTTAGGGATGGTAAGCTATGTTCAATGTACACCACTTCGAAGAGTGCTATCTTTGCGCCCGTAATATAGATTCTAGAAGGTCGTGTAGTGAGTGTAGAGTTCTTGTAATCAGTCGACATTAAAATAATTTTTGCCATATTCTGGAATACATATTTCGTTGATAGGAAAAAATCACTGGTTTTTAAAGCAGAAACACATTAATTGATGAAAAGATTTTTTATTGTACAGCTGTTTAAAGGCTAACTATTAGTTTTTCAAAAAACAAAATTATATGTATGTTGATAGTTTTATATATCTTTTAAGCAGATTAACAGTATGTCTGTATTCTTCATCATCATGAAAGTAAGCATTTAGTGCCTCTGAAACAACTTCATTTAATGAATTTCTGCTCTAAGCCGACGAAATATTCGTACGGAACGAGTTTCTTCGCCAAAACATGACCCTGTTTTGAAGAGTTTGTGACCTTAAACTGCAAAACTGAATTACGGTTCATAGTCTTGAGAAAAATTCCTCCCAACAGAAAATATTGAAAACTTACCATCTAAATTGTAGTATATCTTATTTGAATAATAATGGCTGAAAAAATATTAATTTGCTGGGTCATTGCATCAAAAGTGGACTCAGTTCAAAGCTGGATTAAAGTGCTGATAGATGGTAAGGTCAAACTAATGGATGTTAAATGAACATGGTTTTGGTTTGTCGTTCCACAGTCACTTCTTGCTACACGAGACTTAATTCGATCGATTATGCGAACACCATCTAAATAGTCCAAAATTAGATAATTATAAGATGGGGGAAAACCCAGCTTCCGGTTGAATATCGCCATGCTTCGATTCTCAAGCGAACAGAACAACTCTGAAACCTTCAAACATTTCGTGGGACTCACGAATGATGTAATCCGAACCTGCATGCATATAGAAAAGCCTTTTCTGTTTACACGTTTTACTGAGTCTAATGGTACACTTGCATCTCCATAGTGGAGGAAGTTACTCCATCAGCGATTAGATCAGTAGGTGAATTTCCTTAGAATGGGAAATAGAAAATGTGGAAGCGGAAATTCCATTTTTTATTGAACGAAAGCAAACTCCCCGTGCACCACAGAAGTACAACACTGGGCTTACAGACGTAAGTTGATTTAACAAAGAAACAGTGGAAAACAATTTAACTAAAATTACAAGATTTTATGAACTTTACAAATGAGTAGAAAAGGAGATTAGATTTTACAAAAACATTGAGTTTCACTGGCCATGTTTTACCTAATTTTCTCAAATCATTTTGCAGGCACATTCTTGAAGTTTTAAATGCAGGACAACTAAAAAGCAAATGCTCTACATCTTGTGGCTGCTTTTTAAAACACTCGCACAAATCATTAGTCCGAAGATGAAACCTATATAGATATTTAGCAAAATTTCCATGGCCAGATAAAAATTGTGTAATTTGGAAGTTTGTGAAGAAAAATAATTCTGAGTTCAATCTATGCTTAATAGTAGGAAAAAAAATTTTGGTGTGGTCAGCTTTCTCAGAAGAGACATACTCTTCGTTCCACTTAGCAACAAGCTTGTCATAATATGAGGCTTTCAAGTAACATTTGGAATATTACAATTACTAAATTCAAAGCGTCTTTGGCTAAAAAATCAGCTCTTTCATTCCCGTAAATTTCCCAGTGCCCACGCACATAGGCAAAAAAATCTCAGTTCCTCCATTTTTAAGAGAACTAATTGCTAAAAGCTTTTCAACAACCAATTTTTCTGTGCTTGCAACATTGAAATTCCATTTTGTCTAGAGAGAAACGGAACACGCACTTCTTCCATCTAGTTCCTTTTCCGTGCTTGCGTTTATTGATAGTGATGTTTCAAGCGTTCCAATATAAGACCTAGAATTCGCAATGGAATGGAAGACTTTAATTCTGGGATTCTTGAGTCTCGGGTAAGTTGAATTCAACGGCGAACAATAAATAGGAATTTTTCACAAATTACACGATATGAGACTAAATTTACAGCAATAGCAAAGGGCACACCAGTAATTTTTAAGTTTGACCAAGAACTTGAATTAAGCGAATAGAACGCGTCAGTGACTTTTTTCGGTAAGCAATCGTTCATTGTTAGGTTCCGCAGCATTTTATTTCAAAGATTATGAAGTTCCAATTCGTAACAAATGAATACGCAACACATAAGTACTTTTTATGGCAGTTAAAAGTGAAGCTTCTTCCCGATTATATGAATAAAAATCAGTATTGATTACCAATTAATTTTTATTCCAAATAGAAAAAAATATCAGAGGTTTGCATTATGCCCTTTCAGCTACGGTAAAATCAGGGATCTTGTTTTAACAGGTGTTTCTCTCTATTAATTAACAATCTATCTGACAGGCTATGTATTTGATCGTCCAAATGCAGGAAATTTAATGTGTTTTCCTTTACATAATGTACTTCTTTTTCAGATGTTGGGAAAATGTTCTAATTAGAAAATGATCATTATATCAGCCTGACTACGAATTAACGACGAGCTTAAAATTTTCTGAATTGCCAAATGGTGATCAGTTATCTTTGCTCCTCTAAAGGACGAATAGGTAATAATTTCTGGAATATTGAAATCGCCGATGGACGAAAACAAGTAACTTTAAGCTCCTTTTTTTGCGTGTAGGTAGGTATTTTAATTAACGTCACACTGGAGCAACGCAACGGGCTCTTAGTGACGTCATTTTGAACCACGGTCAGATGACACCTGAGCTGGTACCCCACTCTCCAAACTTCCACACCACACCAACGTGAGTACATATGAGGCCACGGCAGATTTAACGTGCACCATCCCCCTTTGTACACGGCGGTCTTTGGTTGGATTCGAACTCGCAACCCTCCGGTTACTAATCCGTTGCTCTTCCAACCGGGCCACCACGGCGCCCTTTTTGTGTGGGAAACATGTATACGTAACCTCGGATACTATAGCTCATTTGTTATGAATTTTCGAACATTCATCATTAGTTTCTATATGAATGAACATTCTTAGAGCCTATCTGAACACGAGGTTTCATGACAAACATCTATTCATAATTCCTATCTTTTAGTGGATACATCTATTTTTTTATTGAAGTCTGCCTGTAAAACAATAATAAATGCATTATTTTGCTGAAAAAGCGGCGATAAAAGAATCTATATCCAGACACTACACTATATTCACTATTTCATAGATTCACAGAACTTGAATGTTTATATCTGAAGTCAACAGTTTTTCGGAAACAATTCATATTGACGCTAAATATTGAATTTTTGTTTAACTTCAGTATCTATGTCATAATTAATAGTTAAGATTAGTAAAAGAATTTGCTAAACTAAACAAATAATACTTAAAATTGGAGTGAGCGCGTTCAAGAGCTCCGACCAATTTAATTTTTATTGCACAGGTGCAACTGCTATTAGCGTCCTTTTGTATTATTGAACGATATCACTGAAAATTTCATCATGTATTATAAATTATAAATTTTTCATCATATTTTATAACTTAATTCTATCCTCAAACTAAAACTTTGGAATTGAGCATTTAGAATTGGCGACTGAGTGAGAAAGAGAAATGATCCTTTGTATCGTCCTTAATTTATTACTAAATGTCGAAACTTTCCTAACAAGTGTTCGTCTCCATGTGTGCAACCGAATCATTCAATGCAATCTTACCGATACTCTGATCAACCGAATCATTCAATGCAATCTTACCGATACTCTGATCAACCGAATCATTCAATGCAATCTTACCGATACTCTGATCAACCGAATCATTCAATGCAATCTTACCGATACTCTGATCAACCGAATCATTCAATGCAATCTTACCGATACTCTGATCAACCGAATCATTCAATGCAATCTTACCGATACTCTGATCAACCGAATCATTCAATGCAATCTTACCGATACTCTGATCAACCGAATCATTCAATGCAATCTTACCGATACTCTGATCAACCGAATCATTCAATGCAATCTTACCGATACTCTGATCAACCGAATCATTCAATGCAATCTTACCGATACTCTGATCAACCGAATCATTCAATGCAATCTTACCGATACTCTGATCAACCGAATCATTCAATGCAATCTTACCGATACTCTGATCAACCGAATCATTCAATGCAATCTTACCGATACTCTGATCAACCGAAAAGTAAACATAGAGTCTATCTGCTACGTGAATTAAGAACCAACTCGGGATCATCAAATGGTAGCAGTGATATCATTTAACATCCTGACAATTGATTTCGAGATAACAGAGATAAAAAGGTTTATGGGTCGTTCAATTCCATGTCAAACCACACAGTCCACAACCCAACCCTCTCCGATTTTTTTTTAAACTCGGCTAATTTGTTGCCCAGCCATATATAAGAAATTCCGGTAATTTTTAGCTTCCAACTTGCAATAATTTTTTATGTATATTAATTTTAATTTCGAAAAATTGGGCAATTCTTCATGATTTTAGACTTATTAAATCTCCTGTATCTCTCTGGAACTAATTGCTCAATCGTACTGAATAAGAGCTTATTTTGTAGACAAACGTACAACCTTTCTAAAATAATGTATCATTTGACCTATTAAGTAAACTTTTCAATTTCAATATCATTCAATTTGACCTAAAATTACAAAAATGTGTATTTTTTATTTTTTCTAAAAAATATAGGTTAAAGGTACACTATCTTTGCCTTCTGATAGTTTCATAGTGGGACACACATGGGTTCGTAGTTAAAAATATTCGCAGTAAATAGGAGTATGTAATCAGTACCCATAAACACCTGTTTCTTTTGACCTGGTTGTCTACCGAGATGAAAGAGGGCATACTTTATAGAAAAAGAGTGTAATCTTTCTGATGATATATTACATGATACTATGACCTTTCTGATTTAAGGTCACTCGATTTGGCTTTTGACCTACAATAACAAAGTAGTGTATTTTTTATTTTTTTTTCTACAAAATATGTGTTAAAGATACTCTTTGCTTTCTGAAAGTTTCAAGTTGGGACACACATGGATTGCAATCCTTAAATGGATTGTAGCAATAAATTTTGTTATTTAGTTCAGCCATACAAACAGTTAAGAAATTTAAATGGGACAAGAATTCAAACTGAAAGGTAAAAAAGATCTGTTGAAGTTCAACTAACTAAACGATCCTTGCCTTATTTTGATCGCAGCTTATTTTGTTCGAATAACCTATCGAGTACTGAAATTACTTCCAATTAAAGTGAGCCATCGGCAAGAATCGGAATTGCGAACAAGCGTTCTACAAGAACAAACCTTTTTCGACTCCTAACCCAAACCTCCCCCTTCGGCAAGTCTTAGAGAAACATGACGCAGCTTTCTGAAACCCCTTTCACCGAGTTGGAACATTTTCATATTTCACACAAATTGGTAACCTCATTTGAATTCATTCTGTGATTGGTAATTGTAATTAAGTAAAAGCGCAGTTTTCGATAGATATCTTTTATTGTTTTTATTTGGAATATTGTTTCTTTATGAACCCATGCGTGTCCCAACTTGAAACTTTCAAAAAGCGGAGTTAAATAATGTACTTTTATAATATAATGTGCCTATATTTTTTAGGAAAAAATAATAATATGCTTTTTAGAAATTCAAAGTCAAAGCCTTGAATTTCAAAACCTTAAAGGTAACCTTTCTGATGATATATTACACGATACTATGAGTGACCTTAAAATCAGAAATGTCAATCACAGTATCATGTAATAAATAAACAGGCTTTTATCTATAAAATTAGCCCTCTTTCATCTCGATTGGACAAATAGGTCAAAAGATATAGGGGTCATTCAATGTGAAAACGCACAGAAAAAGGTTATTTTCGACCCGACCCCCTCCGACTTTTTTAAAACTCGACTAATTTGTTTCCCAGTCATATATAAAAAATTCTGGAAATTTTTAGCTTCCAACTTGCAATAATTTTTTATGTATATTAATTTTAAGTTTAAAAGGGCAATTCTTCGTGATCATACTGAATGAGAGCTTATTTTGTAGACAAATATACAACCTTTCTAAAATTATGTAAAATCAGAAAGGTCACTCTTAGTATCATGTAATATATCATCAGAAAGATTATATTCTTTTTCTATAAAACAAGCCCTCTTTCATCTCGATTGGACAAACAGGTCAAAAGATACATTTGTTTATAGGTACTTATTTCATACTTCTATTTATTTAGACTATTTTTAACTATGAGCCCATGCGTGTCCCACTGTGAAACCCAGAAAGCAAAGATAAATAGTGTACTTTTAACATATATTTTCCAGAAAAGAATAAAAAATACACTTTTTTTGCAATTGTAGGTCAAAGGTCAAATGGAATGACCTTGAAATTCAAAAGGTCACTTGAAAGGTCATATGATACATGATTTTAGAAAGGTATATTTGTCTACAAAATAAGCTCTTATTCAGTATGATTGGACAATTAGGTCCAGAGAGGTATAGATTTAGTAAGTCTAAAATCATGAAGAATTACCCAATTTTTCGAAATTAAAATTAATATACATAAAAAGCTATTACAAGTTGGGAGCTAAAAATTACCAGAATTTCTTATATATGGCTGGGCGACAAATTAGCCGAGTTTTAAAAAAATTGTAGAGGGTCGGGTTGAAAATAATCCTTTTCTGTGCGGTTTGACGTGGAATGACCCTTATCACTTTTCATAAAATCCCAAACAAAATCTCCATGTACGTTTGATACGTTTTACATAAATTAATTTGATTAATTCAGATTACCTATTCGAATTCACTATAACCTACTCAAAATTGGCTTTTGAATATTTTTTAATAGAACTACTTTCAAATGCTACTTTTATAGTAGAACGTTGGATATAGAACTAAAAATCTTTTTATCTACCCAAATTTACTTCTTGATTGTAAACCTAATTAAGTAGAAACCTGTAGTAGTCGAGAAACATTTTAGTTTGTTTGCTTTCACTAAAATTTTAAAACATCATTAATACACTTAAAAAAGATTGTTTAAATACTTTTCAACAAAATCAAAGTAATATTTCGTATTTAGAGTTAATACAGGAGAGATTCTTGATTTTAAGGAAACAATACAGGCGAAATTCACACCATCTCGAACCCAACTCAAAGATGCACCACTCCATAGAAATTCTCAATGAATGCGATGAACGCATGTGGCCTCAAGTGGTGGATTCACACAGTGTGCTCCAAGGCATTTGTTTCACCAAAAACTACCAAAGCATAATTTTCCTCTTGGCTTGAGGGAAATAAAGATCTAATCTTTTCAAAACTTTTTTGAGGCAATGAGCAAGTAAAATAACTATGTGGTGGAATTTGGTATCTGTACTTTTTTCTTTCTGATTTTGGAAATACAGGACGGAACGTTGAAAACTACTCTTGGTTCAACGAATACTGCAACGGAGGTGATATTCTGACTATGGTTGGACTGTTTGTGGTTGGGTGGACAACGGAGTTACCAGGAGCCAACAGAGTGGCCGAGTGTGCACTGAATATACTCTCGTTTTCGGAGGTTATCCACTTTCGTTAGGTCCACTCCGAAGACCAGAGAATAGCCACTGCACTTGGTTTCTTTACCAAGAAAAGCCTCATGAAACAGGTGAGTTAACATATGAAGTGTATTCATGATTGAAATCTTGCATTATCATATATTCGAAACATTGCCTAACCTTCATTCTGGAACTATTCTGACACTATTTCAAATGTACCTGTTCAAATGAAAGCACTGCTGAATATTACGATTCCAGTTCAAAGAGAGTAGATTTGCATAGGTACAGCAAGTCACTGTAACTAGCAATGCACTTTAAGACAATGAAATGATTTTAGGACTTTTTTTAATATGTGATATTACTTAGTCTTGGGAAACGAAGTCTAAAATATCAGAAAGGTAGATAAGTAACTGAATGAACGTCGCACTGGAGCCACAAAACGTGCTATTGGCGACAGTCCCGAAGGGAAAGATCCGAGGGCAGCACCTCCTGATTTTGAACCAGAGTCAGATGACGAGGTCAGATGAAGACAGATTTAATGTAACCAGCCCCAAGTACATGACGGTATTTGGTTGAATCGAGTTTTCAACTCGCAACCCTCCTGTTGCTAATTATATACCAATTGGTCTAACTAAAAATATCAGAAAGACCTACAGTGAAGAGAGGAAATATTCCAGTGGGCCAATTTTTTCTTTCTTTTTAAGCTTCAAGGTTTGCAAACAATGAAGCGTAAAATATGTTAATCAACTTAGTAACCCTTGATAATAAACTTAACTTTTTATTAAAGGCATCTTTCCTATATTACAAATCAATAAGCAAAATTGCATTGCACTTTCTTTGAAAATTGTTCATTTGTTTCCCTATATAAACTACAAGTCTTTAGCGATGGAAAGAAATTATGCTTATATTTAAATCATAAGCTCAATGCATACTATTAATCTTAGTCTTAATCCTATTTTATGTACTCTAGCGTGTTTAACCCTCTTATGCACTTTTTCATAAGTTCAATTTTTTAATACACATGTCTGCGGGGCAAAAAGAATACCACTACTTAATTCGTTAGTAGGGTAAAAATGGGGGTTCTACGCCAGGCGATCCGGGGATAAGGAAGTAACGTGATAACAGGAAGTGACGTCATAACAGGAAGTGACGTCATGACAAGAAGTGACATCACAGCAGGAAATGACGGAATGACAGGAAGTGACGTCATTGCCGGAAGTTGAGTAGCTTTACCGGAAGTGACGTCGTAACAGGAAGTTGTTGTTTCTGCCAACCTGTTGAGTTGTTTACCACCTGCTATACGAAGTGAGGAGAGCCGGAAATGAAGTCATCAGGAGTTGAGCTGTTTACCACCTACTGTTGAGTTGTACACCTCATACCTGTTTATGTTTTGGACTTGTGCTTTTCATCATGTTGGATTGTTTCGTCGTTTTGTTGGAGTTGCCATGGTAATGAATCTGGTGGAGAAATTCGAAACACTATTATTTTTAATTAAAAAGGAATTTCTTGGATTCGAAGGGGGGACCATAGGACCCGAAGTCAAGTGCGCTACCCCTACTCCATTGGGACTTTGGTATCAGTGGTGAATTAATGTAGTGTTCGATTTCTCTCTCTTTTGGATTTGTATTTTTTCTTAGTACTAGCACTTGCATTTCAGCGATTTCTGGCTTTTGTTTTTTTGTGTAAAAGTGATGAAAATCCCATTTCACACAGGTAGGTGATGGCAAATGGTAAATGCGTCTGCAATGTTGCTTTTGCCAGCTATGGATAAGGTTCTAACTGTGAACACCAGAACTGTTCTATGTTCAGTTTTTCAAATTCCATTCGAATACGTGCATGGCTCGTATTTCAATAAGATAGTCTTTTATTAAATCGTCCATCGAAGCTTCTCTCGCACCCCCAGGGGTGCATACACACCAGGTTAAGAACCACTGCAATAAAGCATACTAACTGAAACGTACATTAAATGACAAAAAACGTTCTTGAATAACTCTTTATCGTTTTGTAGATATCGAAAGCCCAGCTTTCCCTCTAATGCCCCTAGAATCAAAGCAAACTTCATAAATGCGTGCAAAGTTCCTCATGAGAGAGATCCCATTGTGCAAACCTAAGCGCCCAGCAAGCTCACTTAAGAAACTGTGGCCTTCAAAGTTTGTTCTTCAAATCGTTCTTAAAAGTTTAGGTCGACGTCCACTTGATGAGTGGTTATAAAAGAGGGATATTCTCCACATATTTATAAGCATACTAGATGAATTACCCGGCGTTGCTCGGGTTGAAATGGTTAAATGTTGCTTGAAAAGTGAATTAGAATAAGCAATTTTCTTTCACAGAAAAATGCAATCATTTAAGTTGTACGGAAAATACGTTTTAACTTTTTCATAGCTTCTACAATATACTTCGGACGCAAATATATGCATTTAATTCCTGAATATATTGCAATATGTAAAAGATTAAGACATAAAGACAAACAGAAACGAAATTCCGACGAAAAATCGCAGAATTCTAAAAAACGAAAGATGCGCAAAGTGCAGTTTCAACTGCTTCTGATTAAATACTCTCGCAATCAAGTCGTGGCACTCACTGGGTAATTGACCATTGGTAAGAACCTACTTGATCTCCGTCCAAGTCGGATTGCAGGTGAAGGTGATAAATCAGTCTGGTCTCCCTTATGTCCTCACGTACATCATAGCATCTTGCTTGTATTCGTGCATGTGTCTGGGACTGCCTATAAATGTAGCTGGTAGTACGACTAAGGCACCGAGGTTTTCAACGTTCCCTCATCTCTCATACCTCATATATCATTACACAGCATATCTCAGGTGAATATATCAACATTTAGTTTACGTTGATTTAGACGAATGTAAAGGAGACGCTCACTCTCGACTTTTGCGTACATGTCGACGATGAACTGATGAAACAATTGCCTGCAGTTCAATACGTGGTTCTGCTCAGTATCTTGAACCATTAATCTGTACGCATAGAAATCCATCACTGAAACTTTCTTGCTAGTTGTTTCACCTGTTCTTGGGTTGATCTGCCTCAGATTAAAATGATATCCATCTTCACCATGGGGGAATATCACTGGATACTGCAGAGCTGGATACTGGAAACGCATAAGATCGATGCGTTTCCGAAATACGCTGCAATGATTCACCTCGCCGTTGAATAACGATATCCCGTTGATGAAACTCGTCTCCTGATATAACCACCGCGACTTCATCTTCTTGAGGAGAGTTAAAGCGCCGCTCGTGTTCGCCTGCTGGTCTTCGGTCTGCTCTTATGACTACTTTATATTCATCTGTTGACATACGTTCCAATGCTGTTTCAAACGTTTTAATAAGATTATTGTGCTCATGAAATATCTTCTGTAAGTTTAACACAATCTGACGTCTTGTTCCCGAGATGTAGGCGCACCTCTGATCAGTTTCCATTTGTTCGTTTTGAATAAAATATAGTTGTAAACATTTTGGTGGTTGATCTGGCAGCGGAAGCAACGATCCCGCTCTATTGTAAATCTGCCCTTGCACCTTGAATGTCGACGGAAATCCGGGCTGTCCAACAACTGATGTGGCGCCGAATGATGTCATTTGGAAACATGAGTTGTATTTTCTGGTTACTAGAAAAATGCTTCGACTCTGACGTATCTCCTGATGTGTAAGTCAAAAGTTCTTGTGGTGGTGGTTCCAGTTGGCAGAGTTTAACTTTTCCATTTTTACAGCAAATACCAGTAGACTCTGATTTAAACTTTTTGGCTTGACAGTAACTACAAACTATTTCCATTTTCGCGATGGTAACACTTGCATGCAGCGAGTAGTCTTTATGTGAATCGTAGTGGAATTCTTCCAATGCTAAGCTAAAATGGTGCGCAGTCCGCGATCGTTTTTGGCTCTATCTCTCTTATCCTGTAGTCGGGCCTCTCGCTGCTGTGCCGTCTCTGTTGCTCTAGATGTAGTAGCTCTATCTCTCTTATCCTGTAGTCGGGCCTGACGCTGCTGTGCCGTCTCTGTTGTTCTAGATGTAGTAGCTCTATCTCTCTTATCCTGTAGTCGGGCTTCACGCTGCTGTGCCGCTTCTGTTGCTCTTGATGTAGTAGCTCTCTCTCGCAATCGCAAGTCTTCTATTCCTCTCCTCGGAAGCTTCTTGACTACGCTCATTTTTCATCATCTTAGCCGTTGACTGCACTTGGCCGATCGCCTTCCGCTTCCTTGGAGGCATTGCTACAGCAAAGAAATCTGTAAAAGAATACAAAAATGCTATTTCATAAAATAAGCAAAAGGCACACTCTCACTGAGCAGTGAAATCCGTCATTAAAAAGTTATTTCATAAAATAAGCAAAAGCACACTCTCACTGAGCAATGAAATCTATTATAGAATACAATAAAAAGCTATTTCATAAAATAAACAAATGGCACACTCTCACCGAGCAATGAAATCTATTATAGAATACAATAAAAATAAAAAGCTAATATAAACTGAATGGTAAAACAAATTTAGAATTGCGAAGTACTTATACCAGTTTAGAAATATCAAATTTTTTAACACAAATAAAAAATATTAATGCCTTACTTAAAAGCTGTCAATCAAAATACTCAAACACAGAATTCTAAATCATACTAAAAAATAAACTTTTATTCTGGTGTAAAAAAAAGCATTAATTCTGATCCCATTAAACTTATTTAAAAAATTAAGCAAAAGGCACACTCTCACTGAGCAATGAAATCTAATATAGAATATAATAAAAGCTAAAATTAACGAAAAAACGAATATAAAATTATGTCGTACTTACATCAGTCTAGAAATATAAATCCAAAATGTACACTATCACTGTCGAATAAAGCAGGAAACACATATACAATCAACTAAGAGAGCGAAATAAAACTGCCAGATTCACTGAAAGATGATAAACTGGAAGACTTACCGAGTTACTTACCTGGAAGACTTACCGGACTGGAATGTTCTCCACCATGAGTCCAAGGAAGTTTCCGTTTCCCCAACTTTTTAGAAAGTTCTAAAAAGTTTTATAAAAAAAGTAAACATTAATTCTGGTGCTGCCAGATACCGAGTAGCAAAATTACGCTTTTATGATCAATGAGTTTTTCGTTTGTGCTTTTCGGAATAACGGTGCTTGGGTTAGAAATAAATGTAATCGGTGTAAACAAATTAAACTGGATAGATAAAAAATTTTCAAAAAGTAGAAGGTCGATTTTACAGAATTTTTCAGAAAGAAAATCACTGTTTTCAACGCAGGATTCACATGTATCTATTCCGGACATTTTAAAATAAGTTACACGCCTTACCTAAAAAGCTTGTGAAACAGAATTCTACAAATCATTATGTATTCAATAAATTATTTAAGGAAAGTGGGTGGAAATATATACCAACTTTCCTTGAAAATCATCCTTGAACTCCTGAAAACCTTTCCTTGCAAAAATAAATATTTTAAAATATTCTTCCTTCCATCAATAAAATACCTAAATAAAATTTATGTACATCATGGGAAGAACTAAAAATTCAGTTCAAACATAAATATTGTAATTTAATTTGTTTCGGAAAAAATTGTTTTTCGATCAACAGTGGTAAAGCAACCATTTCTGCCTTAAGCAATCAATCAATGCTCCATGTTATTTCTATTGCGATTTCGAATAGTTTTTAGCCCCCCAGGGCCAATAGAACGGGGGTTAAGAGTTAGCCTATGCTGACCGCAGTGTTCTAAAGTATAAGTGTACCAAATTTGGTGTGGCTTGGTCAAACGGTGTAGATTTGTATAGAAAATATACACACACACATACACTCACATATCCTATTTTATATACACTGCTGGCCACCCAAATTGCAACACCAAGAAAGACAAGAGATATCACAACAAAATTTATTTTGTAGATAACATGTTGACCAAGTATCAAATGATTAAATTTATAGACTTCTGTGAAGTGTGGTTCCTGCCAAAATCAGTAGCCAGAGTAGCCGCCATTGTTGGAGATCACCGCTGCCACACGCCTCGGCATTGATTCAAAGAGACTTTGGATGCGTTCTTGGGGTACAGCAGACCAAGCAGCTTCCACACGTTGCCAAAGTTGATCTGATGTGGCAGCTGGGGATGTATTCTGGGTCAATCGTTGAGCAACCATGGACCACACGTTTTCTATCGGCGAAAGATCCGGAGAGCGAGCTGGCCAGGGAAGCAATTCAATCTGGCGATTGACGAAGAACCCTTGGACAATGCGTGCCACGTGTGGTCGCGCATTATCCTGTTGAAATATGGCTGTGGGCAAGCCCTGAAGGTAAGGAAGGACAACTGGCTCCAACACCTCGGAGATGTAGCGCTGGCTGTTTAAAGTACCGGCAATGCGTAATAGAGGAGTGCGAGAGTGATATCCAATACCGCCCCATACCATAATACCCGGTGCAGGACCAGTGTGGCGGTGCATAACGCAGCTGTTCAGCATCCTCTCTCCACGGTGTCTCCAGACTCGAATCCGACCATCGTGGTGTTGCAGACAGAAGCGTGACTCGTCAGTAAAGACAATTTCATTCCATTCTGCCGTCCACATCCTTCTTTCATCGCACCATTGGCGGCGGAAACGTCTGTGGTTCTGCGTCAAGGGTAGACGAAGCAATGGACGTCTTGCGGACAGACCACTCTGCTGTAAACGGCGTCGAATGGTACGCGCAGACACTGGATGATGCGGTACAGACTGAATGTGCTGTGCTATGGTTCGTGATGTGGCTGAGCGATCCGTCACTGCCATACGCACAATATGCCTGTCATCACGTGAAGTGGTGCACTGAGGTGGATGCGATCGAACACGTCGGTCCGTCGTACCCTCCTGCATCCAACGATCACATATCCGCATTACAGTTGTTTGGTTTCGTCCAACACGACTACCGATTTCCCTAAAGATAATCCACAATCTCGGTAGGCCACTATCCTTCCTCTGTCGAACTCGGATACTTGATCAAAAGATGATCGCTGTTTTCTACGAGGCATAATTGATCGTTTTTTTTGAAAAAACCACAAGAAAAACACAATTGCCGTACTTGAAATCGTCGAAATCTCCAAGCCTTGAATAGCGCTTTGAAGTGGCGCCACATGCGCGCGTGATGTGCGTCTGCGCTGAAATTCTAATCATTTGCATATCTCACCTCCGCTAATGCATGTTGTAAATTTCATATTATTTGCATGCTTCCTTCAGGGTGTTGCATTTACGGTGGCCAGCAGTGTATATAGATAGGATGTGTGTGTGTATGTATGTATATATGTATATTTTCTATACAAATATACACCGTTAGTAGTATACCGGCCCGTATATGCGGCGGAAGTGACGTCATCCCACGTGACCAGAAGTGGGCGGGGTCATGTGACGTCACAGCGTGACGTCATCCAAAAGCGGAAGTGACGTATTGTTTGTTTACATTTGGACTTGGATTTTTTTTGTCATCGACTTCGTGCAGGCGTTGAGTTGTTTCAAGATGGCGTCGTTTCGTTACCATGGTGATGAATCACTCGTAGTGCCATCTGGTGGAGAAATTCGAAACTCTATTATTTTTAATTAAAAAGGAATTTCTTGGATTCGAACCCGGGACCATAGGATCCGAGGTCAAGCGCGCTATCCGTTAGGCCGTAAGAGAGTTAACTTATGATGGTGAATTAATGTAGTGTTGGATTTTTCTCTCTTTTGGACTTGTATTTTTTCTTAGTATTAGGAATGCGTTATTTTTAGAAAATGGTTTGAATAATTGCATAGGGGTTTTAATAAATGCTTTTTCAAAATGACTTATGGCGCCATCTGGTGATTTTAAAAGTAATTAATCTAAGGAACGAATTGATTTCTTAATGTTTTTACTTTATTCATGATTAGTGACGTCAGTGTGTTTACGTTTGGGACTTGGATTTTTTTTCCTTCTGAGATTTCGATGTGACGTCACGATTATGTCCATCGAGCAAGTCTGAACTTGAAAAAGTCTACTCACAATTCTTTATGTTATGAGTATGGTAAATTGTTTACAGATCGTGAAGGCTAGGCATATTTCCGTCGATTGGAAAACGAATTAACGTATTAAAAAAAGACGAAATTTAGAAATTTTAGGTCAAAAATATACTGTGCCTTGTCAACTTGTAGCATACGAAGACGAAGGAATAAGCTATACTTTTAGCGGGTCTTCTATTACAGCCAAGCCTTGATCTCCTAAAGTATTGGAAATAAAGGGAGAAATGGAGCGAATAATTGGTGCAAGATTTAATTTTGAGTTGGTGAAGCGTTATAAAGATGGTAAGGACTGCATAGTTGCGCCAATAAAAACAACGAGAAGGACTTGGAACTTTATGCACCCATAGCGTCTGTTTCATTTGGACAGAAAAGGCAATTTGTGTTTTCTAGAAAGAACTACAATTCTTTAAAAATTGTTCTGGAAAATGGAAGCTTGCTTGAGATGAAGTATCAAACAAACCAATTTTGGTTTCACAGCTTGCCCCGTGCATTATGCCCTAGAATAAATTTAACGTTTCGTAAAATTCTTGTATAAAGCAGCGATAAACCACTTATGTGCCCCCGAACTAGAACTCAGTGTCGTACACTAGACGATATTTGGACAAAGTTGCAATTGATCTTTGCCTTTCAGAATAGTATTTTTATAAATGCTTACATCTCGTTTTTAAATTAGTTTTTAGCGTGTCTTACCACATATACTGTATTTTGGATTATTTGGTTTTTTATTACATGGTTTCATAAATTTTCTTTTAAAATGCAAGATCTGAAATGAAATTTTTCTTTGCTACACTGCTGGCCACCCAAATTGCAACACCAAGAAAGACAAGAGATATCACAACAAAATTTATTTTGTAGATAACATGTTGACCAAGTATCAAATGATTAAATTTATAGACTTCTGTGAAGTGTGGTTCCTGCGAAAATCAGTAGCCAGAGTAGCCGCCATTGTTGCAGATCACCGCTGCCACACGCCTCGGCATTGATTCAAAGAGACTTTGGATGTGCTCTTGGGGTACAGCAGACCAAGCAGCTTCCACACGTTGCCAAAGTTGATCTGGTGTGGCAGTTGGGGATGTATTCTGGGTCAATCGTTGAGCAACCATGGACCACATGTTTTCTATCGGCGAAAGATCCGGAGAGCGAGCTGGCCAGGGAAGCAATTCAATCTGGCGATTGACGAAGAACCCTTGGACAATGCGTGCCACGTGTGGTCGCGCATTATCCTGTTGAAATATGGCTGTGAGCAAGCCCTGAAGGTAAGGAAGGACAACTGGCTCCAACACCTCGGAGATGTAGCGCTGGCTGTTTAAAGTACCGGCAATGCGTACTAGAGGAGTGCGAGAGTGATATCCAATACCGCCCCATACCATAATACCCGGTGCAGGACCAGTGTGGCGGTGCATAACGCAGCTGTTCAGCATCCTCTCTCCACGGTGTCTCCAGACTCGAATCCGACCATCGTGGTGTTGCAGACAGAAGCGTGACTCGTCAGTAAAGACAATTTCATTCCATTCTGCCGTCCACATCCTTCTTTCATCGCACCATTGGCGGCGGAAACGTCTGTGGTTCTGCATCAAGGGTAGACGAAGCAATGGACGTCTTGCGGACAGACCACTGCTGTAAACGGCGTCGAATGGTACGCGCAGACACTGGATGATGCGGTACAGACTGAATGTGCTGTGCTATGGTTCGTGATGTGGCTGAGCGATCCGTCACTGCCATACGCACAATATGTCTGTCATCACGTGAAGTGGTGCACTGAGGTGGATGCGATCGAACACGTCGGTTCGTCGTACCCTCCTGCATCCAGCGATCACATATCCGCATTACAGTTGTTTGGTTTCGTCCAACACGACTACCGATTTCCCTGAAAGATAATCCACAATCTCGGTAGGCCACTATCCTTCCTCTGTCGAACTCGGATACTTGATCAAAAGATGATCGCTGTTTTCTACGAGGCATAATTGATCGTTTTTTTGAAAAAACCACAAGAAAAACACAATTGCCGTACTTGAAATCGTCGAAATCTCCAAGCCTTAAATAGCGCTTTGAAGTGGCGCCACAGGCGCGCGTGATGTGCGTCTGCGCTGAAATTCTAATCATTTGCATATCTCACCTCCGCTAATGCATGTTGTAAATTTTACATTATTTGCATGCTTCCTTCAGGGTGTTGCATTTACGGTGGCCAGCAGTGTATATAGATAGGATGTGTGTGTGTATGTATGTATATATGTATATTTTCTATACAAATATACACCGTTAGTAGTATACCGGCCCGTATATGCGGCGGAAGTGACGTCATCCCACGTGACCAGAAGTGGGCGGGGTCATGTGACGTCACAGCGTGACGTCATCCAAAAGCGGAAGTGACGTATTGTTTGTTTACATTTGGACTTGGATTTTTTTTGTCATCGACTTCGTGCAGGCGTTGAGTTGTTTCAAGATGGCGTCGTTTCGTTACCATGGTGATGAATCACTCGTAGTGCCATCTGGTGGAGAAATTCGAAACTCTATTATTTTTAATTAAAAAGGAATTTCTTGGATTCGAACCCGGGACCATAGGATCCGAGGTCAAGCGCGCTATCCGTTAGGCCGTAAGAGAGTTAACTTATGATGGTGAATTAATGTAGTGTTGGATTTTTCTCTCTTTTGGACTTGTATTTTTTCTTAGTATTAGGAATGCGTTATTTTTAGAAAATGGTTTGAATAATTGCATAGGGGTTTTAATAAATGCTTTTTCAAAATGACTTATGGCGCCATCTGGTGATTTTAAAAGTAATTAATCTAAGGAACGAATTGATTTCTTAATGTTTTTACTTTATTCATGATTAGTGACGTCAGTGTGTTTACGTTTGGGACTTGGATTTTTTTTCCTTCTGAGATTTCGATGTGACGTCACGATTATGTCCATCGAGCAAGTCTGAACTTGAAAAAGTCTACTCACAATTCTTTATGTTATGAGTATGGTAAATTGTTTACAGATCGTGAAGGCTAGGCATATTTCCGTCGATTGGAAAACGAATTAACGTATTAAAAAAAGACGAAATTTAGAAATTTTAGGTCAAAAATATACTGTGCCTTGTCAACTTGTAGCATACGAAGACGAAGGAATAAGCTATACTTTTAGCGGGTCTTCTATTACAGCCAAGCCTTGATCTCCTAAAGTATTGGAAATAAAGGGAGAAATGGAGCGAATAATTGGTGCAAGATTTAATTTTGAGTTGGTGAAGCGTTATAAAGATGGTAAGGACTGCATAGTTGCGCCAATAAAAACAACGAGAAGGACTTGGAACTTTATGCACCCATAGCGTCTGTTTCATTTGGACAGAAAAGGCAATTTGTGTTTTCTAGAAAGAACTACAATTCTTTAAAAATTGTTCTGGAAAATGGAAGCTTGCTTGAGATGAAGTATCAAACAAACCAATTTTGGTTTCACAGCTTGCCCCGTGCATTATGCCCTAGAATAAATTTAACGTTTCGTAAAATTCTTGTATAAAGCAGCGATAAACCACTTATGTGCCCCCGAACTAGAACTCAGTGTCGTACACTAGACGATATTTGGACAAAGTTGCAATTGATCTTTGCCTTTCAGAATAGTATTTTTATAAATGCTTACATCTCGTTTTTAAATTAGTTTTTAGCGTGTCTTACCACATATACTGTATTTTGGATTATTTGGTTTTTTATTACATGGTTTCATAAATTTTCTTTTAAAATGCAAGATCTGAAATGAAATTTTTCTTTGCTACACTGCTGGCCACCCAAATTGCAACACCAAGAAAGACAAGAGATATCACAACAAAATTTATTTTGTAGATAACATGTTGACCAAGTATCAAATGATTAAATTTATAGACTTCTGTGAAGTGTGGTTCCTGCGAAAATCAGTAGCCAGAGTAGCCGCCATTGTTGCAGATCACCGCTGCCACACGCCTCGGCATTGATTCAAAGAGACTTTGGATGTGCTCTTGGGGTACAGCAGACCAAGCAGCTTCCACACGTTGCCAAAGTTGATCTGGTGTGGCAGTTGGGGATGTATTCTGGGTCAATCGTTGAGCAACCATGGACCACATGTTTTCTATCGGCGAAAGATCCGGAGAGCGAGCTGGCCAGGGAAGCAATTCAATCTGGCGATTGACGAAGAACCCTTGGACAATGCGTGCCACGTGTGGTCGCGCATTATCCTGTTGAAATATGGCTGTGAGCAAGCCCTGAAGGTAAGGAAGGACAACTGGCTCCAACACCTCGGAGATGTAGCGCTGGCTGTTTAAAGTACCGGCAATGCGTACTAGAGGAGTGCGAGAGTGATATCCAATACCGCCCCATACCATAATACCCGGTGCAGGACCAGTGTGGCGGTGCATAACGCAGCTGTTCAGCATCCTCTCTCCACGGTGTCTCCAGACTCGAATCCGACCATCGTGGTGTTGCAGACAGAAGCGTGACTCGTCAGTAAAGACAATTTCATTCCATTCTGCCGTCCACATCCTTCTTTCATCGCACCATTGGCGGCGGAAACGTCTGTGGTTCTGCATCAAGGGTAGACGAAGCAATGGACGTCTTGCGGACAGACCACTGCTGTAAACGGCGTCGAATGGTACGCGCAGACACTGGATGATGCGGTACAGACTGAATGTGCTGTGCTATGGTTCGTGATGTGGCTGAGCGATCCGTCACTGCCATACGCACAATATGTCTGTCATCACGTGAAGTGGTGCACTGAGGTGGATGCGATCGAACACGTCGGTTCGTCGTACCCTCCTGCATCCAGCGATCACATATCCGCATTACAGTTGTTTGGTTTCGTCCAACACGACTACCGATTTCCCTGAAAGATAATCCACAATCTCGGTAGGCCACTATCCTTCCTCTGTCGAACTCGGATACTTGATCAAAAGATGATCGCTGTTTTCTACGAGGCATAATTGATCGTTTTTTTGAAAAAACCACAAGAAAAACACAATTGCCGTACTTGAAATCGTCGAAATCTCCAAGCCTTAAATAGCGCTTTGAAGTGGCGCCACAGGCGCGCGTGATGTGCGTCTGCGCTGAAATTCTAATCATTTGCATATCTCACCTCCGCTAATGCATGTTGTAAATTTTACATTATTTGCATGCTTCCTTCAGGGTGTTGCATTTACGGTGGCCAGCAGTGTATATAGATTTATGTTTTTTTTTAAGTTAGATGTATTTACTCAAAAATTAATTATACATTAGATGCTATAACACCTATTTTATAGCAGAAATTTTGTTTTAAATAATATACACTTAAGTAAGAGTAAAATTTTTGAAACTTTACGAGACAAATACTATGAATATGTTTTCTTGTACATTTGAAGAAGTTATAATAGTATAAAAAAACCATTTATTCTATAAATCTAAATTAAAATGTTATTTTTTAATTAATCTTTCCTTGCATATTATTTTTACTTTGAATAAATCTTCATAAATTTTAGTGATTTAATTTATATTATATAGATTTACAAACCTGTTTTAGGATGAAATATAAGGATTTAATATTTTAAAAATTAATGTTTTTACTTAAAATTAATTATATATTAAATACTATTACACATATTTTTAATGTTGAAGATTTTTAGAAAACATTTTACAATTGAAACATATACATTAAATATTATGACAAACACTTAAATGCAGATCCATAAGGGAATATTGGAAATCTTTTTAATGCTTACACCTTTTCTATTCTAAATAAACTTTTGCTTGTCTTACCACATACACTGTATTTTGGATTATTTGGTTTTTTTTTATTACATGGTCTTATAAATTTTCTTTTTAAAATGCAAGATCTGAAATGAAATTTTCGTTGATTTTAAGATTTATGTTTTACTCAAAAATTAATTATACATTAGATGCTATAGCACATATTTTATTGCAGAATTTTTTAATATTATACACATAAGTGAGCGTAAAATTTTTGAAACTTTACAAGACCCATATTATGAACATGTTTCCTTACACATTTGAAGTAGTGAAAAATAGTATTAAAACCCTTTATCCTGTAAAATATAAATTAAATATTATTTTTAATTAATTTTTCCTTCCATATTATTGTTTACTTTAAATAAATTTTCATTCATTTTAGTGATTTTTAGAAAACGTTTAACAATTGAGAGAGAGAGAAATATATACTTTAAATATTATTACAAACATTTAAATGCAATTTGCTTTCTATTTTTTAATTTTACAATTGAGACATTTTTAAAAGTTTGGTTCTTAAAGTGCGTTTTATGCATAGTAAAAAAATTATTATAAAAACCTGTAAGAGTAAAAAAAATTTTATACATTAATTTGAAACTTTACAAGACCCATACCATGTTTCCTTGCACATTTGAAGTAGTGAAATATAGAATTAAAAACCATTTGTCCTTGAAGATCTAAATTAAAAGTTCTTTTTCTTTAATGCTTTTGCAAACCACACATTTTACTAAATATGAACTTCCTTTTATTTATTTGAAATCCTTATGCACATCGTACAATTTAAATTGCACAGCAAAATACCAATACTGTACGAAGCTATGAAGTATTTTACAAGATACTTTGTACTGTTTTCTTAATTTTAAGTGTTCTACATTGCTATATTAAATGGATAGTAAGTGGGTTTTCTGTTTTTGAAAATAATGTGTGCACATCTGTGCTGCTAAGCAAATTAACTTTTGCCCTTTTCTTGATATTAAATGCATAATCTAAATATTTACTCACACCGCTGATAGTTTTACCTATGAGTAAAATTAAATAATAGCTGAAAATTTTAAGTATTAATGTGAATTTTAAAATGAACAAAAATTATTGAAATAATGGATTAAATCTGAATTCTATGTATTCTTAAAACAATCTCTGCAAATCCAGCAGACAATTCTTAAACAGATTGAAGGAAGCTACATGGAAACAAGGTAAATTATAACACTTTTTAATAGTAAAAACATTATGATTAATATTTTTTACAAAAATAATACATTGTAGTAAAAAAAAGAACTTATTTTTACATACTTGCATTTTTTTAAGAGACACATATTTCCGACAGGCCAATTATTCAATGCCATCACCTCACAGCTATGGGGCAATGCAAATTATTTTTGTGATGACCACATTATAGTTTTTGGATATCTTTGTTGCTACTTAGAGCACATAATGCATAGAATTTGGGACACCCATATTGTTCCAAGTTGATATTCGGAATATTCAATGCATCTAAGCGTTTCTTTTCCACACAACCACCTTTGTAAGCAATTAGGTACTGAGTGGCCCTCTTGGTCTGCTCGTACAATTCTAAAAGCTTAGTCTAGACTTTCTAAGGGAGCACAATTTGCTATGTCATGGAAATGAAGTGCACATACGTAATTTTTAACATATCACAGTTGTACGATTTTGGCACTAAGTTTATGCTCAGACGATAAGTGAAAACGAATACTTGAAGCTACTTGCGATTTTTACAGCATTGTATACGTATTTACATACTAAGAAACTTTTCTTGAGTCTGAAATCCATCAAAATCCACAATTGCACAAATATTAAGCATTGCTATTGAAAAGCGTTAGCTGTTCTTGGAAAAATAATTGTAAACTGGAGGCCACGAAGAACTGGACTATATAACACCATACACTTACTAATCATACTAATCAGTAAAGTTAAAATTTATCTTTTGCGTTCCATTGTTACTCACAAAAGATAAGACTAAGTGAAGAATGTACATACTCAGAAAACATGTGTTTGTGATAATGCACGAAATAAAATTTTATGTTGTAATACAAGATTTTAACGAAAGGATATACTTAAATGTGCGTGTGATTTTTTTTACTCTACCACGTTTATGCGCTCTGAATGCAATTCAATTCTACGACTAAACTTGAGCAATTAAAAAAACATAACCAAATATAATTTATAAGATAAACGTATTTTGACTTTCTTTAAAATGAGAATTTTAAAGTATACTGAATTCTCTTAATTCTGCAGTTTTATTTTTTCTAAAATTACATCAACAAATTGAGTTATTTATTTGTGGGCACACACAAGTCTTTGCCTTTGTTGAAAGGAAACTAGTATCTCTGACAAGTATCAGATTTTTAAAAATTGAGTAAAAGAACCTTTTTTCATGGGATTTAACTCAATCTGCTCCATAATTTTATACTTAAAAGTAATAGAGCATAATATAGTTAAGGAAAATGAATAACCATTATGCAAATTTGAAGCCAAAAGTTCCAAGAATGTCTATGCGTCTATCTACGTTTAGAGATTGGCCAACGCACAGACGTTGACATTAGGGACCTAGCCAAAAACGGACTGTATTATACCTGTGTCTTGGACGTGATCAGGTGCTATTGGTATGGCGAAGGGCTTGAAAAATTGGTAAAAAGAAGATGTAGTGAGATACAAACCCAAAGTTTTATCCAAAATGTTTGGTAGCCCATAGATGAAATTGTACAGGTGCTGGATGAAATCAACAATAATATCAATGGTTTTATAAAAAAACGATGTATAGCTTTACCCCTTATACAACGACAAGGACGAACGACTGTAACATTTGCAAGGAATCGGAAAATGAATGCTACTTTACAGCCTTGCGGTCATCTGGTGACATGCATGAGATGTACGAAGAGTCTTTCAACGTGTCCTATGTGCCGAACCAATATTTTACATAAAATTAAAACGTACATTTGTCACTAAACTGTCTATTTATTAGTACATGTAGTAGATGCAATTTCAAGTGATATACTGAACATGGTGAGGAAGAAAATTCAATTGTAAAAGGGTGGTATTGAGTTGAAAATTGAGTGAATTGATTTTAGAGTCTCAAACTTCCTTACTAATCTTTTTACTGAAGCACTTGTGCCAATTTAACAATTTTCAACTCAATACCACCCTTTTACAATTGAATTTTCTTCCTCACCATGTTCAGTATATCACTTGAAATTGCATCTACTACATGTACTAATAAATAGACAGTTTAGTGACAAATGTACGTTTTAATTTTATGTAAAATATTGGTTCGGCACATAGGACACGTTGAAAGACTCTTCGTACATCTCATGCATGTCACCAGATGACCGCAAGGCTGTAAAGTAGCATTCATTTTCCGATTCCTTGCAAATGTTACAGTCGTTCGTCCTTGTCGTTGTATAAGGGGTAAAGCTATACATCGTTTTTTTATAAAACCATTGATATTATTGTTGATTTCATCCAGCACCTGTACAATTTCATCTATGGGCTACCAAACATTTTGGATAAAACTTTGGGTTTGTATCTCACTACATCTTCTTTTTACCAATTTTTCAAGCCCTTCGCCATACCAATAGCACCTGATCACGTCCAAGACACAGGTATAATACAGTCCGTTTTTGGCTAGGTCCCTAATGTCAACGTCTGTGCGTTGGCCAATCTCTAAACGTAGATAGACGCATAGACATTCTTGGAACTTTTGGCTTCAAATTTGCATAATGGTTATTCATTTTCCTTAACTATATTATGCTCTATTACTTTTAAGTATAAAATTATGGAGCAGATTGAGTTAAATCCCATGAAAAAAGGTTCTTTTACTCAATTTTTAAAAATCTGATACTTGTCAGAGATACTAGTTTCCTTTCAACAAAGGCAAAGACTTGTGTGTGCCCACAAATAAATAACTCAATTTGTTGATGTAATTTTAGAAAAAATAAAACTGCAGAATTAAGAGAATTCAGTATACTTTAAAATTCTCATTTTAAAGAAAGTCAAAATACGTTTATCTTATAAATTATATTTGGTTATGTTTTTTTAATTGCTCAAGTTTAGTCGTAGAATTGAATTGCATTCAGAGCGCATAAACGTGGTAGAGTAAAAAAAATCACACGCACATTTAAGTATATCCTTTCGTTAAAATCTTGTATTACAACATAAAATTTTATTTCGTGCATTATCACAAACACATGTTTTCTGAGTATGTACATTCTTCACTTAGTCTTATCTTTTGTGAGTAACAATGGAACGCAAAAGATAAATTTTAACTTTACTGATTAGTATGATTAGTAAGTGTATGGTGTTATATAGTCCAGTTCTTCGTGGCCTCCAGTTTACAATTATTTTTCCAAGAACAGCTAACGCTTTTCAATAGCAATGCTTAATATTTGTGCAATTGTGGATTTTGATGGATTTCAGACTCAAGAAAAGTTTCTTAGTATGTAAATACGTATACAATGCTGTAAAAATCGCAAGTAGCTTCAAGTATTCGTTTTCACTTATCGTCTGAGCATAAACTTAGTGCCAAAATCGTACAACTGTGATATGTTAAAAATTACGTATGTGCACTTCATTTCCATGACATAGCAAATTGTGCTCCCTTAGAAAGTCTAGACTAAGCTTTTAGAATTGTACGAGCAGACCAAGAGGGCCACTCAGTACCTAATTGCTTACAAAGGTGGTTGTGTGGAAAAGAAACGCTTAGATGCATTGAATATTCCGAATATCAACTTGGAACAATATGGGTGTCCCAAATTCTATGCATTATGTGCTCTAAGTAGCAACAAAGATATCCAAAAACTATAATGTGGTCATCACAAAAATAATTTGCATTGCCCCATAGCTGTGAGGTGATGGCATTGAATAATTGGCCTGTCGGAAATATGTGTCTCTTAAAAAAATGCAAGTATGTAAAAATAAGTTCTTTTTTTTACTACAATGTATTATTTTTGTAAAAAATATTAATCATAATGTTTTTACTATTAAAAAGTGTTATAATTTACCTTGTTTCCATGTAGCTTCCTTCAATCTGTTTAAGAATTGTCTGCTGGATTTGCAGAGATTGTTTTAAGAATACATAGAATTCAGATTTTAATCCATTATTTCAATAATTTTTGTTCATTTTAAAATTCACAATTAATACTTAAAATTTTCAGCTATTACTTTAATTTTACTCATAGGTAAAAACTATCAGCGGTTGTGAGTAAATATTTAGATTATGCATTTAATATCAAGAAAAGGGCAAAAGTTAATTTGCTTAGCAGCACAGATGTGCACACATTATTTTCAAAAACAGAAAACCCACTTACTATCCATTTAATATAGCAATGTAGAACACTTAAATTAAGAGAAACAGTACAAAGTATCTTGTAAAATACTTCATAGCTTCGTACAGTATTGGTATTTTGCTG